>JAVJGI010000002.1:1701680-1830423 GCA_035590275.1 Ibycter americanus | reverse complement strand
TATTTCTGATGGCATACGAGACATTAGCTAGCTGAGAGGAGGAATTCTCTGCCAGTGAGAAAGGGGCTGTTGGATAGATAACAGAAGTAATGAACATTGGCCTTGGTTTTCTTGGACCATATTTCCATGAAAGCACAGGTGTTGGGAGAAGCATGGCTGTCCAAGGGGAAAAGCAGTCAGAAATGGTAAATATCAGCAGTAAGTAGTTCCTGCTTGAGAGACCTGGAAAAGTGTCCTGACTTCATTTCTGCTGGTGCAAAGCTGGCGTATGAAAAAGTCACTGAGCACCACAGGGGAACAAAGACCCCCAGGGCGCCAGGAGCCACCAGTGCTGAGGAGGGACCAAGGGGAGGAGCTGGATCTGTGGCCCGGGGAGAAGGGCTTTTCCACAGAAATGCCAGCTGCGAAATGGGCTGAGTGACAGCTGGACCTGAACTAAATTACAGTTGGATATTAATAGTAAGCTTGATTATTAGACTCATATTTTACAAAAGGAATCTTGCTTCTTCCTTCCCAGTCTGATCCAGTCAAGAGGAACTTGAGGTCTGCATGCAGCCACAGAGCTGTGATCTCACTGAGATCAGAGAGAGATGGTGGGATAGCTCACACGACCCAAGTGCTGCCATGGGTGGACATAGGCTTTTTAGGAAGAACAGGCTGGGAAGACAAAGAGAGTGAGGGAGAGCATAAGCGGCACCCTGGGATGGGCTGCTAGTGGTGGAGGGACAGCCTGGCCCCCAAAGCCAAGTCACGTAGATTTAGTGTGCCGAGAAGGAATAGAAATCCCTGTGGCCATATTGAAATTCTCAGGTCAAAATACTCTGCAAACTGAAGCATGCAGTTTGTGAACAAAGTCCTCCACAAAATATGATATATATAATGTGTGTGCGTGCATGTGTGTGAGTATACGAAGAGTCCATTGGCCACATCATCCTTCCTTTACCCAGTGCCCCTTGTCTACCATACAGAAAGTACCCCCGCGGACGCAATCCACAGTCGCCCTGTCCAACAGGCGCCTCAAAGAGGGATGGCTGGTCCTTGCTTTCTTCCATCCCCAGGTCCAGCTGGGGTGTATGGCAGAAGGCAGGACAGGAGTCTTCAGGGATAAATAGCAGACCTTTGGCTACAGGTCTTTCACTCCAGCAATAAAACCCACATTGGCAATTAATCAGGTGGCAAGCAAATGTGTCAATAGATCCTGCCAAGTCATTTTAACTGCAGTTGTTGGGTCTTTTCTGTAACATGTTGATGTATATATTTGGCCCATTAGAAAGATAAGTTCATTTTCAACCACAGTTTCTGTAATGGAACAATTCCTTACTTCACTGCAAATCTCTCTAGGCTAAATAGCGCACGATGCTTGGCTCGGGTTGGAGGAGTAAACAAGCTGGCATTGCACAAAACTCCACATCTCAGAAGCCTGGCAAGGCAGCTCAGACTCCTCCGACGGGCAGCAGCAGCTACGAGGGCCAGTAAGTGGAGACAGCAAATGCAGCACCAGCATCCAGCCCTGACCTACTGGAGAGTGGATCCAGGTTTCTGTGAAAACGGAGACTGGCCAAGCCCTCGGGGATGGGGGCAGCAGGACACAGCACAGAGCACACCCACACGCGAGGGCAGCTACAGCCAGTGGTGCTCAGCTCCAAGTTGCTCACTCTGTTCCCAAAGCCCAGCCAGTCCCCCAGCCTTCGTGCTCACCAAGATGATGTGCTGCAGGAACTAGTGCCCAGAAGCTGCAGAAGGGCTTCCCGGCTGCATTTAGCGTGTTACATCCCTAGCAGGGACACCGCTCCATCGATAAACCAACGCTCAATTCACGCTCTGTGGCAGCACAAATGCATCCTGCCTTGGGGTTGCACCAGCAAACACACACCCCTGGGAGCCGGCTTGCCGTGAGATTCATGGATGAGCAGTGCCCACCCTCGCTTCTCTTCAGTCACAGCATCTACGGGGATTGCCCTCTCCCCAGCTCTGGTGGCCAAACCCAGACCTTGAACTGTGTGACGGCCCCAGCGTAGGGGCTGCAGCCTGTGCCTGCCTGGCGGCCACCCTGGCATCACCTGGGGGAGGTGAAGCCATCGTGGGACACCCATCTGGAGAGGTGCCGGCACCGCCGAGTCCGGAGCCTTCCAGCATAACTGCCCACTTTGTGAGAACACCGCAGGCATAAAAGTAGGAGTAGCACTAAAAAAACTGTGGCAAAACTGAACTTAAAGACAAGTACTGAGAACATGAAATATCTGGAAAGTCATTCCAGGCACAGCCACCGTATCTGGGAGCCCCTTCAGCGAAATGCAATCGCTTTCCTTCCCTCCCAGCCTCTCTAGCATGGCCTTGGGAGATGCTGCTTAACATTTTTCAAGCCTAGGACAAGGCAAAGAATCATTTGGTTGAAAAATGGCCTTAGTAGAACATGAAAGATTTTATGAAAAACTATTGGCTTTTTAGAAGTGTTTCCCCTTTTTTGATTTTTTTTTGTGACATCCTCTATCGGTCTTTTTTACTGCAGGAAGCAATGTAAACTAGCCTTTGGTTTCTCTTCTAGAATTATTCCTACATTAAGATACTTTTTCAATCAAAAAACTATCAAAATTGTTCATCTACAGGAAATGTGCTTTTGGGAAGATGAGGTTTGCATTTTCTGGAGGCAGTCACATAGAGCACAGTCATTTAATTCTGCTTATTTCAGCTTGCAGCAGAGGTACGAGACAGCCCGCTCCCAGCCTGCCCCATCCAGGCTCTGCACGGTCCTACCCAGACCCTTCATGTCCTGTTGCCGGTGCCAGGTTACCCCAGTGCAAGCTGATCCTCTCATTTCACCAAATTCCTTGTTCTTCCTCTGCTTATGAATTCCGAGTGCAGCCGGTGCAGCAGCAGCAGCCTGCTCTCCTACAAGTTTCCAAGCCACGTGCACTGCTCGCCAGTTGCTGCCCCCCTCCCCGAATCTCCCCGGAGCTTTGGGCGAAGCAAAGTTCTGTGCAGGATCTCCAGCCAGCCCGGAGAGCTGGAAGGGGCTGACTAGTCACACCACAAAAGGCCTCTTTGTGCTAATTTCATCGAACGCTCTGCAGTTGATATTTTAGGAGCAATATCTGAGAAGAGATTTGAAGAACTGCTTATGTGATGGTTTTGTTAACAGCGGTGAGAACATGCACAGGGAAGCTTATTGATTCCCTTTATTGGGCAAAATTTGCTTCCTAGAATTTAGAGTGTGAGTCAGGCCAGGACTGCAATGCCAAACGGCCGCGAGCTGCCTGCGTGGAGGCACCGGCCGCAGGTTCGGTCGTTTGGGCAGCGGCTCCGACCCGCCCAGGGAGAGGGTCAGGAGAAGCAGGAGGGGGGAACAGAAAACAAAACCAGAGCCATAGAAGATGGAGGGTTCGTGGAAGGTGTCTGTGGCATTCTGTGTGGAGGAAGAGCCACCCTGCCCGCTGCCCTTCGGTGTGTTTCACTGCTGCAGTTCACGGAGGCGTGGGATGCCTGCGGTGTGCGGGGCCATAGCAAGACGTTTTCAGGGGGTGGGGGAGCGTCATCAAACCAATATGCATCCCTTCCCCACTCTGACCCCTCCTCATAAACGCAGATCAGGTGGGCAATCCCTGAGGTCTGGCTTCTAGGCTGCAGCAGGTATGAAGTGTTACTCGTCCCCGTCACAGCGGTGCTCCAGCACGCGTTGCCCTCGGGTGCAGCGAATGACCCACTCGGTGGGGCCACGCTCAGCCCACCCGCAGGTCCCCGTGCCTGAACGCAACCCGGGCGCTGCGGTGGCTCGTGGAATCACAGAGATGGGGGGGAAAGGGAGAAGAACCAACACAACTCTTGGAGCAGGGTAGACAGCAAGCGCTGGAGGGAAGGGGAGGAGGACAGCCGCCCTCGGCCCTCGGAGCTGTTCACAGAAACCAGGTGTCTCTCTGTCCTCATGCATTCGTGACAATAAAATATGTTCAACACACTTCACAAAACTAGCCAGTGGACCACAGCTCTTCAACAGGGAAAACTCAACAGGGACATGTGTCTTTGTGTATTTATGTACAGTAGCTGGTTTGTTTGCTATAGTTTCTCTCTGTTCCTCTGTGGCAGAGTAAAACAGCTACAGAATATTCTAGAAGCTAAATTAAATAATAAAGAAAACAATTTAAATTTAATTAAAAAAAATTAATTTAAGAACATAACATAGCCCATCACATTATTATAGGCGTGCACTGGCTTTACATTTCTTGCACAGTACTTATATTTTAATCCTTTCAAAGTTAGTTACAACTGTGTTAATGTTGAACTGAATCATTTCAAGGTAAAAATGATTTCTGAGCTGTTGTAAACATCTCCCAGGTTAGTAGTGAAAAGCCAAGAAACATAAGACCAGGGATGAAAACCGAACACGTGTGTTTCTTCTTCACTGCATTCACAGTGCTTGTATCTCTGTCCACCTACCACCCGAGAGTAAATTAGTAAAATGTGAAAACAGAAACAAAACTACTGTGGCTTCTTTAAAACTCTCTTAGTTCAGTCTGTAGGAATGAACATCACCATGACTTAATCAAAACGGAGTGCCCCAACACAGGGAACTTACTGGAGACTACAGTCCTAATAATCTGGATGCGACATATTTTTCTATTTTCCTTACATTTAAACTTAACTCCTGAGTTTCTAACGTTTATATGTGCAGTAATTGCAGCACTCCATGATATGCTTTAACTTTAGTTACAGACATGTGGTATCGTCCTTAACTTTTTCATGGTGTTTTTGCAGAAATAAACATCATTTTTGTCCCAGCACTGTCCTGTCTGCTAGTCTGGTTTCCACAGATGCTCTCCGTTTCTGCTCCGCAGTGTCACTCTGTCATGCAGCGTGTGCACAGCAGTCATGGCCAAATGCTTTCCAGCTGTGGGTAACATCTCTCAAGGAGATAGTATCTTGGGGGAAAAAAAACCCCCAACTTACCACATTTCCTGCTCTGAGTGGAGTCACACCAGCTTTCCTCTGCGGTTGCATGTCCCCAGGGATGGGCCAGGAGCCCAGCGCTCCCACTCGCTCTGATGCAGAGGCAAGTTCAGTCTCCGTGTGACAAACCCAGTAATTTGTCATTAACCATTTCCCAGCTGTCACTGTGATGCTGTCACAGGGGAGGCCCAGCAGCTTAATGATATCTCAGCTGGGATTGAATATGGCTCCAGCACAGTTTCAGCAGCTTGGGTTTATGATGTTGAACATCTGGATGAAGATATTTAAAGCACATGTACGGCTGCCCCACATACAGAGCTGCGTCACCTTCATATCTGAAAATGCTGCTGTCACCATACACATCCCCTACCTAAGTCTGATTTCACAGGCTACATTCTTAATGTGATTGTGGATAATCTAGAGTGTCCCCAGACCAGACCCTTCTGCAACAGCAGTAGAAAGCATGCTTGATACTAATACTATTCCATTATTATTCCTCAGAGACCTCAGTTTGTCTTGTGTCTGGACCATGCCAGTCACTCAGCCGCAGCAGTGGCCATTTCCACCGTGCAGGCAAACGCAGCGAGAGAAAAAGCCAGCAGCTGCCGGGCGCTGCAACATTAGATGTCACCAGAACTTTCCTGCTATATTGCAAACCTGAATCTTTCCATCAGATCCACCTCCAGAGCTTACAGTTCATCCTTCATGGTCATCCTCTGCCACCTACAACTGCAATGCAGCAATTACCATCAGAGATATGGGTGGGAAATACATGCTTCTCTGGATAAAAGTACAGCCGAAGCCCTGTGAAAAAGGGCTGTCTGTAAAGGGAACAGTGCAGAGTTGCCAACTGACTGGTTGGGTGTGAACCAAAATAAGAGATTATCTCTGAGCTAGTTTTCCTCCAGATGTGCTTCTCAGGGTATTTGCATTTTTATGATTTTTAATCAATCAGTAACTCATAAGATTCCTCCAGTGAAACCAAACACAGATACCATGGTAATATGACGTGGCCCCCAGAAATTGTGTAGGGACAGTGGGAAAGGGCAGAAGGGGCTGCATTAGCCCCACTGGTGCTTACTGGGTCTTACTGGAGTGGCCTGTCCTCCCAGCCATGCTGGCTCCCAGCTGCCCCTCCAGCAGGCAGGCTGTACACCATGGGCATCACACTGCTGGATGCAGCCGAGTCCCAGGTGCTCACAAAGCCACGCCAGCCTTTGAAAGCTTTAGATCAGGGATATGCAGAAGGAAGCACCAAGCAACACATGTTCCTACGCAGACACCTTGCAGGAGCGGCTCAAAATAATTCTTTTTTCACGCTTGAACCCTCAGCTCTTGGGTGCATGTCAAGCAGTGTCAGCAAAAGATTGCTGAGCATATAAGTACTCTTCAAGAAATAAAGACCAGTAAATAACAACTGCCTTTGCATGTTCATCTCCCTCTCTCATCTTCCCTTCGCATGGAGGCAATCTTGTCAGTTCCCAGGCAGATGCTTAGGCCAGCGTTTAACCTCCCATATCTCCATTTAACCATCCATCTTGCTCTGTCTCAGCTGATACACAGCTTCCCAAGCGACCTTTGGCGCCCCGCTCTTCACACACCTGCCACAGACCTATTTGGGGCTGCAAAGATGGGGCACGGCACACTGCGGTGGGACGGGTGCAGGTGGGCAGCTGGGCTGTTGCAAGAGCAAGGGTCGGTCAGGAGCTCAGCAGTGAGCACCACAGCCATGAGCACCGCAGCCACGAACACCGCAGCCATAAGCACCGCAGCCACGAGCACCGCAACCATGAGCACCACAGCCACGAGCACCGCAGCCATGAGCACCGCAGCCATGAGCACCGCAGCCACGAGCACCGCAGCCATGAGCACCACAGCCATGAGCACCGCAACCATGAGCACCGCAGCCACGAGTACTGTAGCCATGAGCACCACAGCCATGAGCACCGCAAGCCATGAGCACCGCAGCCACAAGTACCGCAGCCATAAGCACCGCAGCCACGAGCACCGCAGCCATGAGCACCGCAGCCATGAGCACCGCAGCCATGAGCACCACAGCCATGAGAACTGCAGCCACGAGCACCACAGCCATGAGAACCACAGCCATGAGCACCACCTGCATTGCTGGTGCAGGGGGGTGCAGAATTGCAGGTGCCAACAGCCGAGGGACAGCCTGACCGAGGGGTCAGGACAGGCAGGAGCTGCAGGAGCAGAGCCGGCAGATAAAGGCTCCAGGCTGCAGGGCTGCAGAGCGCGGTGCCAGCCTGGCAAACCCTGCGCGCCAGCCCAGGCACAGCTGCTGGCACGCTGCAGCTGCAGCAAGGTCACAAGCTTCTCGTAGCAGCCAAAGCAAACTTGTGTTGGCTTTGAACGCTCCTTGTGTTCACTTTCCTTTCCTCTGGGCGTGTTTTATATTTATTGTTAAAGGCCAGACTCATGTTACTTCATTTTCACAGAATTGTTTTAGTTTTCTTTTTAAAAATCCAACTTTTTGTGGTATTTTTTTACCCCTACAAACTGAAAAATTGAAACCCTGTCTTCTCCTCCTTCCACTCCCAGGTTTTGGAATCTTTATTTTGTGGGTAAAAAGAATTCCATCCAGTAAATATTTACAGCATTTCAAACCCAATATTTGAACATTTTGCTTAAAAAAAAAAATTAAAAATCCCCTATTCATGTTTTTCTGCAGGAGAAACAAGATGCTTGCAGCCACATGGAAAACATTCTCATTTGGGTCAGACTGCTATTTTGAGTACAGGACTGATAACCATCTGCAATTATCATCCAGAGACAATTGGATGAATGTTCCCCTGCAGCCTGAAAGGGCAGGTCACTCACAGCGTATCTTACTCATTAAAAGTAAAGAATAACATGACGAAATGTCACTGGTACCTTCAGCCGGAGTGGCATACTGAACCCTCCCGCTGCACTGGGGCTGTGCAGGTAGTGACTTCTGTCAAAGAAAAGCCTTAGAGGAGGTATAATTAACAATTCCATCTTCATCCCATAAATAACAGGATTCCGGGATGATGGATGAAGAACCTGAAGCTGCAATACATCTTCACCTATAAGCATTGCAGTGCTTTATCTCTGCTGCTCCTTACTGACTTCATTAGAGCAGCAGTGAGCTCTCGGAGTTCAGCCTCACGCTCCTGAAGGTTTGGGGAGCCACGGCTTTGGTCTGAAAGCCGTGCCCATGCGAGGGGCTGGCGGAGGAGGGGGGTGGGGGGACAGCTTGGAGCAGCCCCCGACTCTCTCACTGGCTTTTGGGCTGCCTCGATGAAGAGATGTGATTTGCTCCAGTTTACCTGCCTGTTCGCTGGACCTGGCATTTTCGGTATTTGCAGTCATCTGTACGCACACGGAAAGCAAAAAGGCTGCGTTCCCCCCAAACTGCCCTGCTGCCTGGGTAATTACGAGCCATACGCTGAGGTCCTTCCTTGGGCAAATGCCCCGCTGCGGTCAAAGGGACACTGCCAGCGTGACGGATGGGCAGCGCCGAGGCAGGACTGAGCAGGATGTGTGCCTTGGGAGCACGCAGAAGTGCCTTCATGCTCATAAATACAGAATTGATGGTGCTCGGTCCGTATCTTGCAAAGTCTGCAAGTGCCTTAAGAGAGGCCCCTTGAAAATGTGTCCCAGGTGGATAAACTCAGGGAGATGGGAATTTCTGTCTCCTTTCCTGCTGTGAACTTCTCTGGGTATGCCATCCCCATTACTTTCCCGAGGTTCGCAGTTATACGCACCCACATAGCTACATATACAAATGTATAAATACACGCTTCCACACACCTACGTGCACCTGCACACCTCATATACATGTATTTTTATTCTCCCTGCCGTTTAGGAATTATCGTCAACTTCTTCGTAATACATTATTATTCCATTAGGATCACTTCAGCTAACAAACATTCAAGGTACAACCGCCCCGAGGTCTCCCGGTATGATGTGCATTAAAGTTTAACGCTCTATCGATGTGTGCATTGTGTTCCGTATGAGCCGAGCTGTTCCATTAACTATGCGCAAAGGGCTATGGAGTTATAACTTTTATCTCTACGGACGCACCAGATTACTTTTTCCTGTTGCATGCCTCCAAGGCTAAACATCTAGTCCTCAATTTACGTAGAGCTGTTAAAATTTTTAAATCTCTGTAAATGATGAACAGTTTATCAATGTAACTGCATTTTTGTCAGCCCTGGCCGGCGAGGATAAAGAAATACTGGCAATTTTCCAGTGGTCATTTATTATTATTTTTTTTTCCCCCTTTTAAAGCACGAGTTGGGCAGAAACAGTATCCATTATTAATAGATAAATGTTTTATTAAAGATATAAAGACCACAAAGATTTGTAACTTTAATAATCTAGTTTCTTATTTTAAATTCCGTAACATTATTATTTATTGAACAAGTGGGGATATTCCTTACAGGATCACAGTTAGGCAGAACCACAGCAAAATGGATAACTCTGCGCTATCTGGGGGAAAATATTCTGGCTGACTTAAGAGCTTCCTGACGGGATTTTTTTTTTAATAATTTTTTTAAATAAATTTGTCACTGGCTGTTTACAATAAGGCCTATAAAGTTTCAAAGGGAAATCTTTTTTTCTTAACTTTACTTCTGCTGCTGCACATGCTGGAGTGTCCTTACAACCCTGACCACATATTCTGCAATTTATTCTGGTTTCTATGTTAAACCAATATTTTATTTTATTTTTTTAGCCTTTGCTGTGCCACAGCAGAGTGAAAACTGCATTTTCTCTTCCCTGCAGGGTGGTCTGTTGCTCTCAGGTGACTGACTGAATTGAAAGGGGAAAAGGAACGTAATTTTTGTACCGTATTTTGCTCTCCCTCCTTGGATTTCACTTCATGGGCTTTTTTTCACATATTGTTCTTGTGCTTATTAGACATCATAAGGGCCATGTGAATAATTGATTTCCTAAGAGTTAGGTCTGGCAGCTCAGAAAATTCAAAATATGAAACAAAGTTATTTGGACTAATCTGATTCATTTTTTTTAAAATTGCAGAATAAAAAATTAATGCTTATGTTTGAGCACTCAAAGAGTGGAAGGGTTTTGCAAATAAAGGAGTTGAAAGAAGAAAATTAGTTAATAATAATAGCCATGCTCAGCTGTAGCAGACAATAAATAATTTTGCTAAAAAATCTCAAAACTTGCTCTCTCTACCTCCAGTAGAAGTTGTGGGGCTTTTCCAAAAAATAAGTTTTTGTTTTCTAAAGTTTTGTTTCCTGGGCTTATCTAACTCCTTTCAAGCCTGGACAAAATCGGAACAAAGTGTCATCCTGCAACAGTCAGCGTTCAACTTGTGACCGAACATCATTAAACACCCGAAACTTAAAAGGTCTGAACTTTTTTGCTCAATTCAGCCCAGAAACCTGAATATGAGATTCCTAAATCCCACATTAAAGCTCCTGAGATAAAATACTTGGCAATTTCAGGCTGCTCCTCTCTGTGTGCTCATGTCTGACACAGAACTATGTCAGCAAAACATTTTTTTTTGTTTGCCGGTTTAATTTTGGGTGTGAAATATTCCTGACCAGACGAGCAGCCTCCTGATGTAATATTCCATTATCTGAGATTTGTACACATACACACACTTATACTTCTGAATCTGTATACAGTCTACATTCAAAACAAATCACAGAGAATTTATTGCTATGAAATAGAAAAGTTTTGTTTGCCACTTCCTACTGAAGATCTGATTGGATCCCTCTGAGGGTTTTGCATTAAATCTTTTCCACTGAGTAAATACCCGTGACTGAAACCAAAACCGTTCAAGGGAGAGGGACATTTTGAATTAGCTTTTTCAATCACGTTTACCACAATAAAGTGCGAAATTATTGAAGCATTGTATTTCAATATTTTCTAAACAAAAGTATCTGCTTTGACTTTTTGAACATGATGATTTTTAAAAGGCTGCAATTACAAAAAACTATTAAAAACCATCTATCTAAGCATTTATTAACCATTAATTTAACCATCTAATTAACCATTTAATCATCTAATTAATCAACTATTTTAAAACGTTTCAACAGACCTGAGCGAAGAGGTCTTTCTCAAGCACCAACTTGCAGGAAAGCTGATGATTTTGGGTGTTACTCACAATTCAGAGATGGCAATTTGGCATTTTTGAAACTGCAGAAAATCCCATGGGATAAAATGTCCCAGACAGCTCTGGCAGTTACTGGGAAGGAACTCTAGATCTTGCAAACATAATTTCATGTTCTCCCTCTCACTCCAACAAGTAAAATCAACCACTGTACAGACAGGGACTGTAACAGCTACTCCCTGACTCAACGAACACTACTGACGTGGCACTTGACCTACCAGGAAATTATCTGAGATAGGCATCAGACTTGTTTTACACATTGCATTTGGCCAAGTGCTACCCAAAAAATTGTCTTTGGACACTGACTGCGAACAGAGGCTGGGGTGTGTGGGCACAGCCGGCGTGCAGCGGCACGGAGAGCCCCCCCGGGGGACCTGGCCCCTGCCTTCCTCCCACCCCGCACATTAAGGGACAAGCAACGTCTGTGGCCAGTGGCATCTGCTGCTTGTTTATATTCTGCATTACATGTGAAACTGGGCATCCTGGACAAGTCTCAAAGCTCCCTCTGGACGGAAAACTACAGGTCATCCTCAACCTGTTTTGCTGACCCATGAGACAAATTGCGTTTCTATTAAATCAAACCTTCAGGGAACATCTTCCCTGACTTGACAGTGACTAGTTAGTCTGGCTTGCAGCAGATAATTGTGGAGTGACAGACAGCTGACAGTGATTTCTCAATGCCTGGGCTGCAGTTTTCTCCTCTTTTCCTTGGCAGGTTGCAGAGCAGCAGCAGGATTTCAGTGTGTATTTCAGGGAGGGAATTTCTGATTTCTCTCCTAGCCTTTCCTAGGAGAACATTTCTCAACAGCAGAACTACAAGGTGTGGAAAGAAGAAGACCTTGGCTGCAAGAAGGAGAAAGAGCTGCCTGCTCTGCATGGCATGGCAACAAGGTTTGATTAGCCAATAGTATTAGGAAACTTGATACATTTACAAAATATAAGTGAAGAAATGCTTGAGTAATTAATACACTCAGTAGGTGAACATAAAATTTCAGTGGAAGGTGGGGATTCTCCGAGCTTTCTCTGGTGGCCCTGTAACTCCAGACCACTTAAAAGCAAATGAACCAGCAAGGAAACAGGCTGATGCTTTGATGGAAAAGTGCTGCATTGAGGCCAGTAATAAAAGTTATGTTAGTTCTGCCTCTTGACTCCTGCTTGGGAACATCTGCAATTTTCCGTAATAATTTCTAAGATGGCAATCTAAGAAAAAGTAATGTTAATTAGGCCCTCTGTACTACTGGACTAACCCAATGTTGATGGTTGTCTGTCTGCTACCGTTGCTAATGGTAAATTTTGCAACATGCTGCCTGGGAGGTTTGGTCACACTAATAAATGTTGGTTCAAGTGGGAATGCCTTGGGCCTAGGTGCTGGAGGATCCCACACCACGGTCAGTAATTTCACTCTGAGGTTCCTAGCTGTCTGTTAAAGCATTGGGCAAGCTGGTCAGGGAAGCCTTGTGCCCTGAAGGTAAAAAGCACCAAGGTTGTCTGCTGGAAGATGCTGCAGGTGTGTGCAGTGTAATTTGGTACCTAACCACAGGGAGTTATTTCATAATCTAAATAGATCTTTGCAGGTAGGATTTAACTTACTTTACTGTGAAGAAGTCTTTCAAGACCTCAAGAGATGCTTTTAGTAATCTTAGTAAGGGTCGAGTACTGGGATATCTCAAACAACTACTTCATACACTGAGGCAGCAGGCAAAGGAAGGCAGAAGCCAGAAAGCCAGTAGGAAACTAAGGTGAGGTCAGGGAAGACCTGGAGCTTGTTTCTGGAGAGGGAGAGCTAGAACTGCTGTAAAAGAGCAGCAAGGCTGCAGCAGGTGAAATAGTCCCACCTCTGCCAGTCCTGCCTGTTGCTGGGCTCCTGGCACCAGCAGGGTAGTGGAGAGCTGGGAATCACTGAGCCCTGCTGGTGCTGAAGGTTTCGTGTCCCAGTGAGCCCCCAGTACAAGAGAAATCCCGGTTTTTCACATTGGGATGCAGGGGAAAGATGGAGAAACAAAGAAACAAAAAATGGATGGCACAGGTAAAGCTTGCTTATGTGTCATGAAACAGAAGTGATGAAAGAGCCAGGGGTGAAAACAGGATGGTGGTGGGCTGGTGCTCAGCTGTGTGATCCTTCCCTCCCTCCCTCCGCCTTGCTGCTGGTGTGAGAGCAAAGGATGCTCCCGTTCCCATGTGCTGAAAGTGCAGGCACTGCTGCCATCCATCACGTCTCATCAGGGAAAGATGCCCCTCCTCATCAGCTCCAATGCAAAGCCCTTGCTGGGAGCACAGGGATGAAGAGCAGGGACTTTGCAAGAGCTGCTGTCCCCAGAGACCTCACCTGGGGGCCTGAAGAAGGCAGCTCTAGCAAAATAAAAAAACCCCAGAACTTCCCCACACATTAAGAACTCAAGCTTACTTAAGGAATTCAACAGCAGTGATGCTGGCTAGCCTGGAAACAGGGGGGTTCCAGAGGACCCTGGTCTGCCAGACATTGCCCCCTCCAGTAGCACCTCTCCTAGGTAATCTTTATCGCTTGTGTTCACAGTACTGGCAGCCCCAGGTATTCAAAACCTCTTCACTGGCATGTCACTCAGCTTTGCTGTCCCTCAGATGCTTCTTTTAGTTACCTTCTTGTTGCTTATCCCATCAGTAATGACTCCAAGCCATTGCAGCATAGCTCCAAGTGTAGATGCTGTTCCCATGTACAATGTACCTGAAACAAAGAGAGATGAACCTGTTAATGGCCGGTCTTCAAGAAGTCTTTCACATCTTCCTCCCCTCTCTGGGTCATCAGACCCACCAGCTGTGCTTGCTTTCAAGGTCAGATACCTGGGAGACATGGTACTGTAGGAGACAGGAGAACCCCAGGGTAACCCCTTCAGGTTTTCAGCTGCTGACAGGGTTGGGGATCTTCCTGGTGTTTCTGCGAGTTTATGACACTGGTAGCACTAACCAGAAATTTCCTCTTGTGGGGCCAAGTATTGACAGATTCTTTGCATCCTGCGGGTACAAAACCAGTTAACACCTCCTCATCCTGGCATGAGCTCTAGCTCTAATTCCCTTTTCTGCTAGGATCAGTAGGGTGTAATTCCAGCTAGTTACGTCCATGGAGGACAGAGCAGGAATTTAGCATTTCAAGCTGAAACCTTAGGGAAAAAAAAAGGTCCGTCCTTAAGGCACCTTCTTGATTGTTATCATCAGATTCATTTCCATTTCAGTTCAAAACAGAACTGCTTAGAGCCAAATCTTCACAGTACCTGGATCTATGGACCAGCAGGGACTGGGAGAGAGTAGTGCTTATGCTGGAATTGCATCACACACCCGAGCCATGCCTGTGGCCATACCCAGCATGGGGACATCAACGCTTCATCCACAGCCACCCCAACGGTATGGCTGGGCTGCCTAGTACAGCCCCCAAGGGGAAGAGGCAATAAAGCCAACACCGAAAGAGGCTGAAGAGGATTTGTCACGCTGAGCAAGTGCTATAAAGGTTTTTATTGCCACTTTTTGGGGAAGTGCCTCACTCTTGACAGTGATGGAGTCCTTCTGAGCTGAAGGTATTTATCCACAGGGATAAATCAGGACTTATTTTACTGAAGAGTTGGGGCCTTATCTCGGAGCACAAATCAAACGAGTGTTCATCCCCAGGGTTCCTCTCATGTCAGCTCAAAACCGCCTCAGCCCCCAGCAAAGGGGGTCTGCAGGGGAAATGGCAGCGCAGTGGCGGGGTCCTCGTCCTTCCCAGGCTCCGGGGGCAGGGCCGCTGCCTTCGGGCCAGAATGGGGCAAAGACCGGAGCACTTTGCATCACAACAGCTGCCTGCACTTCACTTGCTCTTCAGTTATTGCTAACGCAAAGCACCCAGGAGCCTCCACCCTGAGCAAGAGGAACCGCTGAGGAAGAGGAGGCAGGCCGGTCCCATCAAGCCTGTCCGTCCCACCGAGCCGGACTGGTTCCACACACACACGCTGTCACCTCTGCTCTTTAGACAAGGCTGGTTTAGGAGCAAGGTGAGGAGCCAGGGGCCAGAGCCGCTGTGGAGTCTGAGGCTGCTTTTGCGTGAGTGTACTGATGCCAAGCTGTACACCTTAACAACATAGGTAAGCCCTGGATCAGGCCCAGCGGAGCTCCCTCCTCCTCCTCGCTCCCTCCTCTTGCCCCATCTTGGGGCCAATACCAACGTGCTGAAAGGCAGCAAGTGGCCAAGCAGAAGTGCTGAGTTGCAGCTTGAAAAACAACAGGGAGTGATTATTGTTGTCCAGGAGAGAGGGATTTACATTTTATTGGATATTACATCAGCCCAATGGATGGATATTACATCAGCCCAATGTGAGACTCATATTTTGGGCAAAGTATTTTCATACAGGCGAGAATCTACATCAATTTTCCCAGCTACTTGATTCACAGAAAAACCATGCTGGAGAAACAAGGGGAAAAAAGGAAAATAAAGGCTCAGAGGATATTTTATCAGTTGTTATATTAATGTGCAGCAAGGTACCAGTGGCAGGAAGAAGCTGATTCTCAGGGCATGTTAATAAAAAGCATCGAGACGATGCAGAGGATGTGTTTCTTTTTTTCCCCTTTCTAAACTGCCTCTCCTCAGACCGCCAGGAAAGGTGAGGGATCCAGCCCAGCACTTTACCTAACAGGAAGAGGGGAGAAAAGGTCTGTGCAAGCTTGGATGGTGTGCTGCTACTCAGCCAGAGTGAGTGTGATGGATGGGGTAGTTGCTCAGTGTCAGGCAGGGTGCAAAAGGGCCTCAGTAACATCTATTAAAGCAATCCATTTTCCCAGGCTCATCTGGCACTCACTCTTTGTCACCACACTTGTTACCTTTTCCTGATGGTAAATGCTGAGGAACTTCAAGGTATTTGAACAGTCAGAGACGACAAATCCCTACTAAGAAGAAAGTGTAAAACAGCAGGAGAAACATGTTGGCTTCATCCTGAGTGAACATTAAATACACTTCACATTTGTCTAAGGAGACAGTTAATGGGAAAACGGGCTCTTTAATTGAACAGGCTGAGAGTTTCACGCAGCTGCATATAACAAACGCGCAGGAGAAAGCCATTTTTCTATGCAGGGATCCTAGCCTGGGTGAGGCAGGAGGCAGCATTTCTTCCAGAGAATTAACAGCAAATGCAAGTGGCTGGTGAGGACAACCCAACGCGATGCTTTTCCCAGTGCGGCTCTATTTAAAGGAACAGAAAGGGGCCTTGGATCAGGCATTCAGCCCAAACCTGGCCTAAGGCAACATAAAAGCAGCGGGTTATTTTTGTCATGTTTTACAGTCGCCTTGAAGCCCGGGGCATGCCAACCGGTATATTCAACTTGTCTAGGTCATCGGAGCCCTCTGCAGAGTGGGTTTTTTCTCGCTGAGTGACTCACTGACAGCATTGCTCACCAGGAAGCTGATGTATCTCTGCAACACACACTTGTGTCGGCGGTGCACCCTCTGCGAGTCCCAGCGCATTTGATAAGAAGCATTTCATTTGATTTCGTGACTCCTGTAATGGAGAGCTCAGTATTATGGGGTGCCACGCTAGTCCTTCCACATTTGCAGCTGGCCCCACAGCTGGACAGGTCCTTCCTGGATTGGTATGCCTCATCAGCCTCCCAAGTACAAGGTATTGACAACAGTTGCAATAAGATGCCAGACACAGTAGCCCAGAAAATACTCAAATATAGTGTATGAGTTGTATAAAATGTGTTTTCCCTGACACATGATGCATGCTGCACATGTCCATTGGCAGTTACATCAATCTTCCAATCTCCCCTTGAATCTTCCTTCCCTGTGCACAATCCTTCAAACTCACTCTCCTGCAGCACAACTGCTTCACAGTCTAAAGAGCATCTAAGATACAGGGATTAACCTGAATATTATTTTCCTTTTACTAGAAATGTTGTTCAGACATGGAATTCAGACATGGAAATCTATTCCTTCTCCAGGGTGTCCAGCTGGGGTGGTGGGACCAGCGACACAGCCAGAGCAGTGCATCTGCTTTCCTTGTTATCAAGCTAATTAATAACATGGTAATTAAATGAAGAAAGTCCATTACTGGAGAATCAAGGGAAGGGGAAGTGGTAGTAATGCAGTAAGAGAGGGACTGAAGGAGTTGCCAAGTCCTCTTTCCTCTCATTCCCATCACATCAGCTGATTAAACTGCCTTAAAAGCAGTGGCTTTTCCCTTGCTCCCCAGGTGAGACCGTTAAAAAACTTCCCTTATCATATATTAAGGAATCTCATCATTTGCAACTAAAATCTATACTTCACCAGTTTGTTCTCATTTTGTAGCTTAAATCACCTCTCCTCTACGGGGCTTTATCTCCCCCACGAACAGCAGCCTCCTCTCTTCTGCACAGGCATTTATGGCTAAACAAGCTGCAACAGCATCCCCTCCTGCAGCAGCCTCTTTTCCCCTTGTATCCTTACTGCTCTCCTCCATGCCTGTAGAGCTAAACCCGCCCAGCCCGCACAGAACTGCAGCAGTGGCGTGCCCCTCGCCAGGCTGCGAGGCCAGCAGCAGCTGCTGGGCACAGGCAGGCGGCTGGGGGGGCTGGAGCCCTGGGCAAGGGTGCCTGGAAGGAGCTGCCACCAGCAGGGTTCCAGCGGCTGCTCCAGGTCATTCATTGTGAAGGTGGGGGCTGCTGGAGCATACCTGGAGACAAAACAAGTGATACTAGCTCGTTGCAGCTGCACCCAGACAGGTGCCAGGAGGCAGCATCATACCTGGGTGCCAAAATGACATTGTGGTCATGCTAACAGGCTTTAGGAGCCTTCTCAGCCAGTAGTGCCTTGGGTCCTCCATGCCATGCCAAGGCAGGATTCCAGGGGCAGTATCTCCTAATAGTAGTAACACAGATCTTTTTTCTATTTCTTTTTTTTTTCTTCTTTTTTTTTCCCTCCTCTTCCTCCCCTCTTTGGTTTACCTGGAAGCTGGGGGCATCCTTAGCTGACCCTGCTGAGCAGCAGAAAGGCAGCTGACAGGTTTTCTATCACATCAGGGGTCTGGATCACTAATTCCCAGAGCAGTGTTGCAAACAGTAACCCTCATCAATGCCAGGAAATTCATTCTTTGTGTGTGCGTTAAGTGCATTTATTTAGCAAAAGGACAGATGTGTGCAGCAGGTCTGAAGTTTGAAAGGCCACAGGGAGCTCTCTTTCTGGCTTGTCTGGCCCTGTTAACTGTGCTATCCCAATAACGGTGGGAACATACATAGATACCATCACTCTTCCAGTCTGAACCCATGCTGCCCCACTGCCACGCTGTCAGCAGGACCAGGAGCCCTCATGTGAAAGTGCTGATGTGGTAGACTGGGTGTATAGATGCACTCAAAGGAGCTCTGCTTCTTCACAGCCCAGAGAGTGTTAGACCACATTAGACACCTTTCAAGATCCTTGATATTCCTTTCTTATCCTAGTAGTGAACTGGAAAGCCAATTCCAGTCCTCCCCATCTTCCACGCAGGGCAACCGAGGTGAAGGAGGAAGCCACTTGCCCAGGATGAGGAGAAGTCCCTGTTCCCGAAGTGCAGTCATCCCAGTGAGAAAAGAGAAGCTGGTACTTTAATCCCTGCTGTCATCACACTCTGCCTGGCTGACTCAGTGCTGTGCAGATTTTCCTAGTGGGGAGCAAGGAGATTTCTCTAAGTCCATGAAACTCCAACCAGAGCCAGCCTGGGGAAGGGCTGTATCTGCCAGGGACACGGGCACAGCTCAGCTGGCCATATCTCTGCTGCCAGACTGGTGGGACCTCAGGCAGATGTGCTCTGTTCGTGACCTTACTCAAGGACCGTATGTCTCTTAATTTCCATCAAAGATAAAAAAAATATAAATTATAGGACACTAGGTATAAGAGTTAAATAAGCATGCTCTGCTTCATCTTTAACAGACTGGGCATCTTGTTCCCACTAATAGAGGAAGAACAATTAGCTTTAGAGAGTATTAACATGTTGAATGCACAATATAATACGGATTTGTATGGCAAATCGCCTTATAAGACTCCAGTGAAGGGAGACTGGGTTTTCCAAGGTATTTGCAATGCTAATTCTTGGCAGTGCCATGTATTCGGTGATACTGCACAACAGGGAGGGCTATGGGTGCAATGTTAACCAAAGGAAGAAGAGCTATTAAATATGAAGTAAGGTACATAGCAAATCAGTAATTTACAAATGCATATGAGATGTAAATGGTTCAGGAATTTAAGAAAGGGTTTTCCTAAAGGGTGAGATGTTCTCCTGGGAAGACACCTCTGACCTCTCTTACTTATCTTGTTTCTACTAAGTCAAAGGGGTTGCGAGTTTGATAATAAGCTCTCAGGATTTGCCTGTTAGAAGATGTGATACTAATAAGAAAGAGAATTAAATGTGTGTCTTGTTGCTTTTGCTGTTGAGGGACTAAAACACTTCCTTAATAACCGCTCTGTGACTGTTCCAAAGGATGGACCATGTTGAGGAATAGGTATTTCAATACCTCTTCTTTACTTGACAGTTCATACTCTACCACAGTTCAAAATTCACTGGTTTCTGATGTTTAGTGATCTGTGTGCAACAGGACAGAAAGTGCCATCCAGAACCTATCAGACCGGTACCCACACAGTGCAGCTCACGACAAACTCCAGCGGCTGTGGGGAAGGACTTGATCAAGGAAGCTCCAGGCTGCTGCTCATGGTGAATAGAACTTGCAAACTTTAGAGCCAGCTGGGAGTTTTCCAACAGACCATGTCTTCAGTGGAAAAGGTCAGTTATTCAGCACTGAAACACACTGCAGGAACATGCAGATGTTGATAAAATTCTAATGTAAAACTGTGATATTTTCTCTCGCGGTAAGCTGGAAGGGAGCACAGGCTTCCCTGTAACAAACCAGGTCGGCAGCTGTGTTTTCCAGGGCTTACAGGTTTGTATCTCCTTGGCAGACTATGCTGATGGCTAGAATCTGTGGGGCCTGGGAGACCTGGCTTCAAACACCGATTTCTGGGTCCACTCTCAGTCTGTTCAGCACTGGGCACTCTCTCCAGGAGACTGTCTTGGACCTGGATCTACCAGAGCTTCTAGACCAAGCAGGACACCAGAAACCCTGGCTTCACTTCCCAGGTTGCCTCCTCTGCTCCCCTCACAAGAGCCTGGGCTCCAGGAAAGTTAGGGAGCCCCAAGTAAATGTTTTTAAAAGTAAAAAATAAAATGTTTGATTTATATTTGCAAAACCATCAGAAACAAGGTTTCCCCCTCCTTAGATGGCTGCAGGTTTCTTTCCATGTTATAACACAGATATCTTTTTAAGTTATTTCATAAAAGGAATTCCCATCTCCAGTCAGCCATAGTGGTTGTAAAGATGTCAGTCTCGATGGGCTTTCCTTGGCAATTTTCACCAGCACTAGTTTCCAGAAATCAATTCAAACCCCACTGAAATCAATTGGCATTCAGTTTAATATAGTTTTGATCTTTCCTTAAAGAGGAAATTAAGTTTTACAATTACCAGGAAAAGCCAGCCCTTCCCATCCCACTATTTACTTCCCTCTTGTCCTTCCACGCACAGAACTGGAGTCATCCAGGAGGTGTTAATTATTTGTTTTATGTATTCCCTTAGCCCTTCCCTATGTTAGTGAGAAATTGTATTTAAATGGCATTTTCTTCAGCACTGCTATCACAAATGCACTGTAAAGCAATTTGGCATGCCCTGTTTCCAGAGGCGTTCTGAGAAACAATTTATGACTCCACGCTAGTGACTGGTATCGTGGCTCTGTTCATGCCTTACTAAACTAATGTCTGCAGCTAAAACAGAAAAGAACCCGCGCCCACAGACATCCCCAGCTGGTCACATTCACAGATCTGGAGATTCATGAACCAGTGAACGCTCCCAATTTGCCAAGCAGATGAATTTGAATGAGCATGCAGAAGTTCACCCTATAAACAGGGTAATGGGAGCCAGTTATTGTGCTTCATGCAGTAAATGCCCCCAATTTGGTGCCACGTGAAAATAGCTCGAACCTCTCATTGCATCTGTGCCGAAGAATAGAGTTGTGTGAACTCCAGTCACTGGTGACGCAGGAGTTTTTGTCCATATGTGGCCTCTTCGCAGCTTCGTACCGGTGACTCTAACAGCCAGCTTGGCTGGTCTTTCCAGCTCCCTACAATCTCTATGTGCTGTTTAACGAGAGCATCAGTAAGCCGCCCCCCCCCCCAGTGCCAACCCCCACTTCCCGTCTGCCCGTGTTCCCCGCTCACCGCCAATGTTGAGATACAAAGATGCTGAGGCAAATACAGATAATGGCACTCAAAATTTTAGGTCCTATTTCTCTTCATAAGAGTCATCTTTTCCTCGTGTGGGATGTAAAATTAGAAAATTACGCTCTCCAAGCATCCTCTCCAAGGCATAAAGGAACAGCCTGGGCAGTTTCTGAATGTAGCTGATAACCTTCGGATCCTTCCTCTCATTCTAGCAGCATAAAATATTTGTAGTTCCTGTCCCAAACTACTGTGTAGGAAGACAAAATAGAGTTAAGAGCTGTAATTTTCAAGAACATGGGCTCTTCAGAGCTGTTCAATACAGGGGCACAGCAGAATCTTCCTGGAAAGAAGGCATCAAAAAAGTGACATTTTTCCTTTGTATTTTCTTCCAGCTTGCAGGGATGCATGACAGCCGAGAACGGTGGGTTGCACTGACCTGGCCTCACATCTCAGGCTTGGCAAGGTTTCTTAGATGTGCTGCATGCAGAAATGCAGCTAGACTCTACTTCTAATTAACAAAAAAAATGGTCCACGAGATTGCTTTTGAAAATGGTCTTCAGTGGTTGCAGAATTTCAGGTCCCTCTGATTCATGAAGCAACCCTGGCTCACTGATGTCTACCCATTAAAAACTGGCTGGATTCAGGCAGTTGTGGTATAGAAAAAATAGAAAGCAAGACGCAGAAGAGAGAAATAAATCCAGACAGATCCACCTTAGTCCCGCTCTTAGCTTTATTTGCTCCTATCTGTAATATGTTTCACCAGGCAGGCTTGACAATAGACCACTGAGCCAAAGTCATGTTTCACAGTGCATCCCTGCTACTGAAAGATGGAAGAAAACAGATAAATATAGGTGGATGGGAAGCAAAGGCAGAGACACAGAAGAAGGGAGGGCAGGAGAGCTTGGCTTGGTGTGGGAAGGAAAAATGGATAAAGAAAATGTTTTCTTTCTGTGAATAACAAGCAGTAGAGTTTTGGACCAGTCATTTGCTCCTTCTCACCCTCTACACTGCGTTTTAGAAAAGCCTGCTCACATGATTTCTCACACCAGCACACCGAAGGTTGGATCAAGGGTGCCCGAGTGCACCCAGAAAGAAAACCAGGAATAAAGGTGGTGCTTGGAGTGTTGACAGGCTTCAGTACACCGTGCTTGCCCTGGTCACCTCAGTATGCTCCTCCTGCCTCCAGCCAGTCAAAGGTGGGCAGGAGCTTCCCAGGTCCTTCCTCAAACCGCTGGGTGCCACCAGCGAAGGTGGGTTTCCCGGGCAGCCTGTTATCAGCTGTTCACAAGGACAGGGTGGATGTGTAGAGCTGTTCATGGACAAGCAGCAAACATCAAACCTCTATCCTGTCCTGAGAGCAGATCTCAATGACCCAGATTGTCAAAACCAGCTTTTCCAGGTGGAAACCAGTCCATAACATGACCCTGCTGTAGTCAGGACTCTGTGCAGAGGACATGCCAGGCTGCCAGTGCAGGCAGAGGGCTGCGACGGACACAGGAGCAGAGCTGTCTGCTTGAGCTGCCTTTTCACATCACTGGCAGGTCTGAGGAACCAACATCCAGACTGGTCTAGGGAGAATTTTTTTTTTTTTTTTTTTTTTTTTCAGAAGAGCCAGCTAGCTTTATTTGAATGACACGTTTCATTCAATCTAGAGTGAAATATTTCATTTTGATCTTTGAAGATGCAGAGTACTGATGCTGATGAAATGGGAGAAACTTTTAAAATGAAAATTATTTTCAAAGGGAAAAATCTCAAATCTTTGAACCTGAAAACACATAAATGACATTTTCATCTTGGGAGATTTCCCCTGCCCCTCTTTGTTTTCCTGGTAGTGCACATTTTATAAAGCCAGAAATTAAATCACAGAATATTTCAGTATTGCCAAATTTGCATTATTTGTCAGGAAAACATTTCTAATGACAGAGGAAGGGCTCTCCAGGTGAGACACGTCCTGGTCTCTTGCAATGTTTCCTGGCAAAACAGCTCCCTTGCTCCCGCTGCTGAGTGCACTCGCTCTGCCACCAGTAATTGAAACATATGCAGAAAAACTCGCCCTCTCCCACTCTTCAGATGTCATCACCTATAGACAGTGCTGCAGCTCTGCCGATGGGTGATGCTTGAGGTGAAATCCTGGTTCTCTGCACTCAGAGATAGAAAAGCCAGTTAATGCAACCCAGCGTTCGCTATTTCTCCCATCACAAAGGTACATACACATGACAGCTTTCCTTTAAAAAACAAACGAACAAACAAATAAAAATAGGTTTCTAGGCCAGATGATAGGCTATACAGAACATTTCTCAGCATGACAAGTATGATGTCAGCCAACACCAAGGCTATGCATTTTTTACCATGGCGCCTCAGGAATTTTTCCAAGGTCTGCTCAGCATCCTCTGCACAAGAGAACAGGAGCAGCCCACCACAGCTCATCCCAAAGAAATGAGGACAGCGATAAGAAACATGGGAAACAGCTAAGAAGCCTAGAAAAAAAGGTAGTGACAGGCTGGTGATTTTGAAACCAGTCTTTTCCTTTTGGAAAGCCTTCTTATGATGGCTGCACTGTGGCCTGCACATTAACAGTCCATTAATCCTTTAGAAAGGACTTGATTATTTGCCATTAGACTTTGGGCTGAGTTTTCCAAAGAGCTCTGCACATTAGCTGCCCAAGCAACAGCTTCAAGCTGTGGGTATTGACCACTATAATTTACCACCAAGATCTTGAGATTTTAAACCTATACTACCAAAAAAGAAACAACCCTGAACACACCTACATTTATCTCCCCGCAGGCTCTAGCCCCATTACATCATTCTGACAGTACTAATTAGTCAGAAACACGGTTTAAGTGGTGTGTTATAAGGTTACATATAGAAATTTCTGTCCTGGACTGAACACTTAGTAAATGCATTTTGTGGTGCTCAGAGTCTTGCCCTTTCTCGAATATCCACAGTCACTATGAATTGGTACAACTCTTGTACATATTTTCAGCCTACAGTAAAAATATTCTCAAAGTAGAGTGTGTTCCCTTTCCATGCAGAATGCTTCCTTTGTGACAGCAGGTACATTTTCATGATTATCCATAATTTGCAGCAAACTTATCATTTTCATAAAAACTCCACAAGAATATAAATGTGCACGGGGCACAAATATAGATGCATCGTTATTCAAAATGTTCCTACTTGCAGTTCTCATATGCCTGCCTGGCTCTATTTCCAAACTTGCTATTTGTTTTCTTCCTTGTTTGCTTCTTTGGGATATTTCAACATAACACGCCAGCTTGAACCCAGAACCTCAAAAATAACCCCAAAATGATCAATAATTTTGGAGGAGACAGTGATGGGGGGAAAAAAAACCACAAAACCCACACAGCAAGTTCAGAGTTTGAACTTCAGTGACAAATCAAGTTATTTTTACTTTATGAAAATAAATTGTAACATCACTAATTTGAATGAATTTGATATTCAGGGCTTGTTTTAAAGGCTTTTCAGTGGATGCTGCATCTTTGTTAAAAATCTGGGAGCATAAAAGCACAGTCACTACTGCAAAGATAAGGGTGGTGAGTAAAGGCTGCTTTATTTTCCCTGAAATAAACATCTGTGTCCTTTTCCCACATTTTCTCTGCCTGGAGTTCCCACCAACACTTCTCCTTTTTCCAACTGCTACTGGCACAATTGATCCCTCAAATTTTCTTTTCAAGGAGACAGGCTGTCATGGTTAGAAGCAGCAGTTCATGCCAGCAACACTTGCTGCCCTGCTGCCTACCCAGGGGCGCAGGAAGCCATTTCTCCACACTTTTCGAAGTCAGTTATTTCCACTTGCAGAATTCCTAGCAGCCTCAGAGGGTGACAGGAAGACGACGACAGCCATAGTTCAAAAGCATCTTGACTTCCTATGTTCCTCTGTCCATCCAGCAGAGAGGAGTTCGGTCACACCTTAAGCTAATGCTGTGCAGTACCCAGTGCACTGTTAGCTCTTCCACAGAAACAGCTCATAGTGGGGGGGTTTAAAACAATTTTGCAAGAAATTAACTCCATGTAACTCCTACATATAATTTCTGCACCCTCTCCAGCAGTGTGCACCTTCTTGAGAGCACTGGCAAACCCTCCCAAAAGCCCAGCAAGCAGGTCTTTGGCAGGTCACCGCCTTCCCATAAGGACTGGAGGTGGCGGTGGGGTGGGGTGGATTTAATACATTCCGTTTGGGAAATCTCTTCATTGCTTGCTGTATTTGAGATGGCCCTGTGTAGACTGAGCACAGTGGGAAGTCTCTGCTTTCCTCCTTGTTGCAATTATTCCTTTCTTCCCCATTGCTCTGTCTCAGTCCTGTGTCATTTCAAAACAGAAGCAGAATGGAATCGATTCTGAAGCATTAACTTCAGAAGCCGCCTGGGATATTCAGAGCAAGTCACAAAGCGCTGGGGAGGGAGTCATTGCTGCTTACGCCGAAGGGCCAGATCGGAGAGCAAGCAAGGACCTCGGCATCCCAGCCGGTCCCCGAGGCTTGTGTTTCAGCAGGGCAGCAGCCACCCTGGTCTGCTCCCTCTCTGATCATCAGCGCTTGCCTAGAGCTTTCCAGGCCAGCCCCGCGCATCGCCTGACGGAGGCCAGCACAGCGGATCACAGCCTAGCCCCATCTCATTGCTCTGGCCACTTGCTTTTCACAAAGTCCCAGTGGCAAAGGAGAGATGTGTTTGCTGATGGATGGCTTTTCCCAGGGCTCTCATCACCATGGTAACAGAGCAATTCGCCAGCATTACTAGCACTGGCCTTAGCAGAGAGAGAGCAGTGCCGGAACCTTCCAACACGGGGCAGCCAGCAGCTGTGTAACAAGTGGGACAAGCTCCTGCGCTGGGGTGGCCCCAGGCAGGTGCCTGCAGCCCAGGGCCACCCTGGGGCTCCGGGAGCATCACCACACAGCAGCAGATGCTGCCTCTCGCCTGCCTCCATCCCTGCTGCCACTCACCCTGCCTTTGCCCCTGCCCTCCCCCCTCTAACCCAGCCGTACCCTAACGTGACAACCCAGTTAGGAATGGGAAGCTGGTTAATGTGTGGCAGCAGCTGCCATCCTCAGGCTTCAAAATAGCTTCAACTTTCTATGGGGCTCTGCCCTCCAGGCTACCACAGAAATGGCAGCAGCAGGGGGCATTGCCAGGGGAAGCATCCCAGGCAGACCGTACAGACAAGCCCAGGAGCCTGCAGAGAGGTCACTTTGCCAGGCTGCGTTGAGATGGCTGGAGGGAGGCACCTGGTTTCTACAAGGGAACACCAACCTCGACCAGGACTACTGAAATGCATCCCTAAGAAAGCTCTTCCCTTAAAAAAACTGAAAGAAATAGATGTATAAAGCAAATGTTTTCAGCTGCAGAGAAAAAAAGAAATTGTGACAACAAAAAAAATAAAAATACAGGAAGCAGTTAAAAAGCATGCAAAATGCATTATCACATGGACTTGCCAAGTGGCTACAGTAATTTTCATGCTTTTTAAACATTCAGACTCATCATTTCAGGACGCATGGGCTGGCTGGACAACTGCTGGCAGAACGGGTCACAGGGGCAGCGAGGCACAGACGCACCATTTCCCTGTCTAGGCAAGGGGACCGCAGGGCTCTGCCACCCCTGCCCGTGCTGCTGTCCCTGCTGGCTGCCAGCACCACTCAGCCCCAGTGCACATCCAGGCCAGGCCAATACATAAAGATGCTACAAGCTTGTGTTTGGTGTCCAGAACACACAGGACACGTCCCCCAGCTCTGCAGTGCCACAGGTCCTGTCCCACACGCACAGTGGATGATGCATTAGGTGGCTGGACCTCCAAGCCACCTACCAGTTATCACACACACCATTCCCACCGCACATCTTTGGGAAAGGATGTGCAGGTGCAGACCTGGCACTTACAGTTATGCTCTCCCCTTAAGGACCCCTCAGGACCAGTTCTGCACCAGACTGCGCAGCGTGGTGGTGGCAGCAACCTGCAATGCCCCTTGGTGGTGATCTATGCTGGGGACACTTGCAGGGTAAAGTTTCCTCTGCAGTTCATATACTAATGGCTAATAACTGCAGAATTAGCAGTGGAGCTCCTTTCAAGGGGAAATCTTATAATATAAGGGGTGTGACCACAGCACTTTGACTGTCAATTCCACAGAGATTTAAGCAGCAATTACTTTACAGCGATGCTATATACGGGGCTGGAAGGCACCTGATCATTGGTTTATAGCAAGAGGAATGAACTGGGAAGCAAATTGCCATCCAGCCTACTGCCCAATCTTATATCAAAGGCATTCCTGGCTGCATATGAGGACTGCAGGCTGAGAAATTTAAGCCTTATGCTGCAGATATCTCCTTGCAATGCTTTGGCCAGTCCCAGCCACAGAGCTCTCTAGCTGGTAGAGCGCTCCCTAGAAGGCTCTGAGCTTCTGAAAGATGCTTATTTAAAGTTAGTCGAGTGTGGTAGTTTCCTAGACACTCAGTTTTGTGGAGCAACGGGGAAATGCTTCTCAGTGGCAAGACCCTCCCTGGGAGCAGCCGTTTGGCAGCAGAGGGGCACCGCAGTGACCGCTGACGTGCTCCAAGCACAGAGGGTCTGACCTGAGTGCCAGGGGCCAGGTAAAGAATTCAAACACCTCATAAACAATCGCTTAGGTACGCTTTGTGCGGCAATACTTTGGTTTAGGTGGTTTGAATTGTAATTCATAATCCAAGTCACCTGCAAGTCAAATAATCTCAGGGAGTGGCACAAAGACAATGCTGAACTGCATAGCTGTGCTGAATTACCCTCTGTTGCAAGACATTACAGCAAAAGCATCATGAGAGCTTTATCTTTAGCAAGGTCACATTAGTATAATAGGAAATTCTTTTGTTACATTAACAAATTACAGTAATCTTGCCCAGCATCCCTTTAAGTAAGGCTCATATAGCAGCTTTATATATCAATAAATAATAATAAGCATCTTCAAGCATTAGTGGACAAGTCCACTTTATTGAAAAGTGATATTAGCTGCCTAATGCAATCCTAATAATATCTCACTTCACAGCAGGAAAATCTGCATCAAAAGCAGCCAGTCATACTTGGCCTCTAGTGATGATTTTTCTCCTTGTTTTAGAATAAGGGCTCCTTCCAAGTTTTCCAACTTCCTCTTCTTCTTCTGTCTTCATTGGACATTTGCGGAAGCTAGCTTCAGTTCAGGAAGAGAGTCCCACCAGGACTTTTACAGTAAATGAAAAGAAACCGGTCATTTAGTGCAGCAGTCATGACTGGGTCCTCTGACCCGTCCTCCTGAGCAACCTGAGCCTCGTGAGCCTCGAGGTGGGTGTCAGCTTCTGGGACCACATCTCCCAGGTGCTGGGCTGAGGAACCGAGCGGTGGTGGCTCTGGAGAAGTCCTCTGCTTGCAGAAGAGCGACAGCCTGGCATGGTGGCACAGAGAGACAGGAGCTGTGGTCCAACAGTGAGGGACACCAAGAGGAAGCTCTGAAGACCTGAATTCATGTCCCTGAAGGCACCGTGCTGAGTGTTGGTAACTGCTGGCAGTCTGTTCTCACCCCATCCCTTTCCAAAGATGCACGTGAGAGCGAGAGCCGTAGCCCTTCCTACAGTCCCCAAGGCCAAACACATCTAAGTCTGCTGAGTACGGGGGTGACAAGGCAAAGGGCTGGCTTTAAGGCAGCTGCATTTCCACCCATTACATTTAAGAACCACAGAGCTGCCCAGTCTTCACGGCTCATTTGCTTGTTGGTTCTTCTGCCAACAGTGCCAGGTGTGACACTGCTTTCCCTGTCCCCAGCTCCTTTCAGCCAGCCCCTCCGCACAGCTGGCAGACGGCGCGGAGGGGACTGCAGACACCGCTGGCCTGGGAGCAGAGTTTCATACTCCATTGCCAAAGTCCTCTGCTCCATGCTTGCGAGTGCCATGGCAGGAGTATGTTACCAGCTTGAGGACAGCTACCCACGACCAACCTCTAGAAGCTGTCCATAAAATGAGATGAGAAAACACGGGACTTTAAAGCCAACCAGGAGACATCTCAGCAACAGGTTTGCTGTACCTTAGCAGAGCAAACACAATAAAACATTTCTGGGATAAATAAATTTTCTGACCTCTTTATCACTACCTTAAAATAAGCATCAGTCTTGCTCAGGTTTGGGGTTTTGGTGGTTTGGGTTTTTCTTTTTTTTTTTTGTTTGGGGTTTTCTTTTTTTTTCTCTTTGTAAAGGCTGTAATCAGCCTTATTTAAATTGGTTTGGTTTTTTGCCTTGTGGCATCACCTTGGAACTTGTTCTGTAATGTGGAGGATGATTTTATGAGAGATGTACAGGCAGACACCTTGGATTCCTTCAGTTTTCATTAATTTGATTCCTTCCAGGCAAGAAAATGCTGCAATAATATGACAAAATGAGGGAAGTAGTGACATTTAATATCATAAAAGAGCATAGAGGGGGGCTTGGTGTTTTTAAGTGTCACTAGCACACTTTTCGGAGACAGTCCGGCCCTGGGAATCAGAGCACTGAAATAATTTAATCCCTGCATGATAAAAGGAATTGCTAGAAATAATTCACTCCTTGTCTTATTGCATATAGACTAATTTGGGAGCTCATTATTTATTTGGCAAGTATTTAGCATAACAAATCAATTTCTAGTGACACCTCAGATGAGGTAATTTATACTGAAAGTCAAAAGAAGATGACAAAAGGAAGATTAAACTTTGTTATTTTATAAGCAGGCTGTTTGGGTCACGGCGCACAATCCAGTGCCGGCAGCAGGAAGGACGGGGGAGCTGTGGCACTGCCCGGGGTGGCACTGTGCCTCCCTGGCTCTCCAGCCCCTCACCAAGGCAGGGGCCAGGAGCCTGTCTGTGCTCCAGGGTACTGGGAGCTGCCGTGGATGCAAGGTACAGTGAGGCATTACATAAGTTGAGCTATACATCCTCTTAAGAAGACTTGACTTTCTTATTTGGACACTCTTTTCACCTGTTGTCACAAGCAACGAGACAAAACCATCTGAACAAGCCTGCCAGGGAAGGAGCAAAGATACAACTCATGGGAAGATGAACGTGCGCTCAACTTGCATCATTGTGCATGTCCTTTCCTGTTTCTTCTTGTAGGAATCAGATGAACAAAAATGCTCTTCCAACAAGCATAACGTTGGTTTAAGAAAATTTTAATGGAGTCTAAAAGGCTCTGCCTTAGGCAAAATTCAGACGTCTTCCAAATTTGACTCAGGAAAGGAGTGATTTCTCAAGCACAGATCCCTGCTAGATTTTTGTATAAGCTTGCACAGAGCCATAGCAAAGGGAAGCAAGACGGTGGGCCAGTGACTTCCCTGAAAGTAGCAGTAAATACATTTGAGATTCATCAGCTTCTGCTGCTGCTGCCAGCCCAACAAGGGAGCACAAAGCAACGGTGCACTGGCTAGAAGGAGCCTGAGAAAACTAGAGAAGGAGGAGAGGAGGAAGGAGTCTGGGGAAAGCAGGGGACACTTAAAAACGTGCTCAAGTAGTAGATACTCCGCAAGCTGGGAGGGGTGGGATGTATCCTGAGTGTCCTCACACAGCTTTGGGTTTGTGTGTCTGCTTCTGTGTTTTTTATTGCAAACAGTCCTGAGCAGCTGCGAGCGGGTGATACTGGAGCACATGGAATCACGTATTCCCCGTCTGTCCTTGCCGCGTGAGCCTGGTTGAGTGCACAGAGAAGGGCTCAGATCCTTGGCCAAAGCAGCGCATCAGAGAGGACCAATTCAGCAACCCATCCTGCTGTGATATTATAGGCAGGAGCGAGCAATGTGGGTTTTTTGCCCAGTTATAGTCAATTCAATGAAAGTCAGTTTTTCAAAAGGCTCAGTGCCATTTGGATTTGCATTGTATTGGCAAAACGAGACAAAATGTTTGAAACTAAAACTTCTCAGGCCAATTTTCTGTAGTGGAAATTTCTTCCTTTTTGTTTTGGGTTGATATTTTCAAATCAAAAAGAGGAACACCCCAAAATAAGACGAAAGTTCTTATTAAGGGACACAGAACATTTAGGGGTGGCAAAAAAAAACCCAAACCCAAACCAACAACTTTTCAGAAGTCAGTGGCAGCTGTTTAGGTTTTAATCACTGAAAGAAACAGGATCATTTTCTGTTTTTCTTTGACCTGAATATTTTTTTTTTTTCTCTAACATTTCAGTTTGGATGAAGGAAAAAAACCCAAACAGTATTTGTCTAGTTTTCGGCACACTTGGGAATTCACAGCCAACCTCGAGGTGCCCTTTGCCCAAAGTTGCTTACAGAATAATATTCTTACGGAGCAAAGAGCACATGCCATGTGCCCCCACATGGCCCTGCCCCCTGCCCACACAACATGCCCTGCACCACCAAGTTACAAGTTAACAACCACCAGGAAATGTTCTGTCATGAAAAACTTCTGCATTGATTTCGCTGTCCTGTTTGTAACCTCATGGCATCAGTGGAGAGCTACATCTACCACCGCCTATTTCAGTATCCTGTTGCATTATTAAAAAAAAAAAAAAAAGGCAACTTTCTGCAACCATCTGACAGAACATCCAGATGTGAGGTCAAAGCAGCCAGAAGTGATCCAAGTAAGTGGAAAAGGGGCTAGTTTTGTGGAAACACATTATCGAATTCTGGTGAGTCCAACTGAAATAAGTAAGTGGAAGACTACATTGGTCATTGATTTAATTGGGTAGTAAGCCCTAAAATTAATGGCTATAACCATAATATGTTTTGTGTTAGTTTTCCCATAAAGGTTAACTTTAAAAGTGAAAGAAGCACGAAGCAGTGCTGGCAGCCGGCATCCACCCCTTCCAGGAGGGCTGCTGGGTTGACCTGACTCGGAGAGCATCGTGGTTCCCTCTGTAAAATCCAGCAGCACTTTCTGTTTTGATGAAACATCCCAAGAGTGTCACAGACATTTTATTTCCACAGTTGTGTATTTTTTTTTGTAAAGTCTCAGAACGATACACTGCAGGATCCCCAAACCATGCCAGGGAGGCAGAAATGGTGCCACCCAGGGCCATGGTGATTTTATTCTCCCTCTCTGAAGAATAGCTAAAACTATTTCTGAACTGGGACCAAACCTCAGTGTGAACCACTCTGAATTTGGCTTAGCTTGGTTCCTGTGCCAGAAATAGGGTCTGGCCCTTGCTTTATCAGATAATAATGCTCCCCTGCTTAATCAACCCCTCAGCTTCCCACAAACCCCACCACACACGTAACTCTGCTGTGCCTCTGTACCCAGCACATTTTAGGAATCTTGGGCAGAAGCTTGCTTATGTCCAGATTTCCCTGGGTGTCTCTGTGGACTACAGCACGACATTCCCTAACAGCAGGACCCTGCCATTGCCAGCAGCCCATGGGAATGAGCCCCTTAGGGCAGGCACAGCTGTCACCCTGTGTCAGCGGGGACATCACTGGGTCCGGTAGGATGGCACGGGGGGTGTGTATGTGCACCCACAATGTGTGCGTTCTCCCCTTCTACATGTTTGCATCCAGTTGTTAATTAGCAGCCGTAAAAGCTCTGCAAACATTTAAACAGACTTTAAATAGCCATGAAAACACAACTGCAATGTAAAGCATGCCCACCTAATTAATGTAATTAAAGTATCAATTCCAGAGTGTACACAGCAGCGCACCGCAGCTCCCCCTGGGCCCAAAGCCCCCCTTATGCACAGTTCAATCCTCATGCAGCAGTTTTTGAGGGATGGCTCAGCGGTGGCAGCAAGCCCGGGCTGCCGGCGGGGGGATTACCACAGTGGTGGCTGTCTGCTCTACTGGGGAAACAAGCGGGCAGGGCTCAAAGTCAGGGATGCATCTCCTTCTCCCATCCCCGCTGGCTGCCGCCCTCCCAGTTTCCCACTCCTTGCCCCAATGTTGCCTCCTCCTGAACCAGAAGCTGGTGATTGCCAGCTCCTGGCCTCCTTGGTAAGGATTCGGGGCTGCTCCCCAGGGTTTTGAAACACCAGAATGTTGGAGGGAAAAATCACCCGATCACTGGCTTAGAGCTCAAGTGATCTCTTTTTAAATGGGGATGGCTTACAGATGCCTCCAACTTTTGCATCTGTAGCATATGTGAGGGGAAGATTCAAGATTTTTCCAAGAAGTCTTGGGTAAAAAAATACTCTGCATTTCTTTCAAAAAGGCAGAGATTCTCCAAGTCAGAGAACGCAGAGCTGGGACGGGAGCAGCATACCAGCCCCTGTGCACTGGGAGCAAACCCAGCACTAGGCTGCCTGCTCCTGCAACGGTGGCACACGTTTAACCTCAGAATAGGGAGTGTTACTCAGACCTTCCGTTTTGAAGGCAAAAGCAAGGAGTAAAAACAAATGCAAAGTGCTGATTTGACTGTACCCTCGAGGGACATTTTGCTGTACAGCCGTTGAGCCAGTATAACACTAACAGCAGCAGTAAAAGCTTTTCCAACAGCACATCCGCCTGTGCGCGAACAGCTGACCCCAGCGCTCCCCCTTATATCAGACATCTTTTTTATTCAGACCGCCTGCTTGCCAACACCACTTCATGTGAGGTCACTAAACATTCCCTCACAGGAAGAAACCTGAGCTCATCACTGACTTGGATTAAGTTCAGACAGAAAACCCAGGGGACAAAAGCATCAGCTTTAACTACCTCCAGTGAAATAAATTCAACCTTAAATCTCATTGTTAGTCATCTGGATCATCCAATTCCCCCCAGCTCTGCAGATGAATCAATCACCCAAAAACCCACGTAACCTCCAGCAGGCAAGGGCAAGGAGCGCTGGAGAGCCACTCCTGTGCCACTATCCCCTTGAATCTTGTTGGGATTAAATGAGCCTCTCCGGTAATACTTCTGAGCACCCTGCCACTGGATTAAGCTCTGTGCTATTTTCTTGTAGAGGGTTAATCAACATTGATAATATAAGGTTGTGGGCTTGCTTCTGGGGTGGTGTGTTGGCTGATGTGGATAATGTACAGCTATGGCTTGTTTGGGTTAAGTAGCTAAATAGCACTGAGGAGCCCAGAAGAGAAGGAGCACTGGGTGAAGAGAGAGGAGGCTGGGTGAAGAAGAGCCCAGGGATCTAGGAGAGGCCCCAGGAGAAGCTGAGAGAAGAAGGGGGCCAGGATAAGGAGAGGCTGGCTGGAGGAGAAGCCAGGAACGCACACACAGCAGAGGAAAGAAGCAGCGTGGACTGGCCTGAAGAGGATGAAGAAACAGCACGGACAGTAGATGAACTTTTGGAACCTTGTGTGGGAAAGCCTTGTTGCAGCCAGCTAGTTTTGTAGTGCTGCAACATTTTCTCACATGCTGATTTGTTTAGTCCTCTAAATTCAGAACACAGACTCTGCCTTGACCCACCCTCTCTGTCCCCATCCCTGGGACATGGCCACGATGACAACGTCCTGCAGAGGAACGGAGCCAGAAGCTCTCCTGAGGCTCCATCCTTCACCTACGGCTGCCTGCAACGGTAAAAGCAAGTGTTTAATGAACTCCTGTAGAGCAGTTCCTGTGCCCAGGGTGCCACGTTTCCTGATAAAGGCAAGAAATGGCTCCAAGTGGTCTGTTCCAGTGCCAGGATTTCCCTTTTTCTGCATGGAGCACTGGGTAACCCAAAAACCTGCACTCCCCATGCTACCTCCCCACCACCTTCTGCTAGCACACATTGCCCAGGGCGGCCCTGTGGTACCGGGGCCGGCACAGTGTAGGCAGAAGGGAACAAGGCTTTAGACCCGGGCCAGAAGTGGGGCTCAGCTGTACGCTCATTAGCCTGTGTGTGCATGGTAATTAATCACACCAGGTGTGAATAATTAACTAATCGCATGTCTCCTGGCAGATAAGCATGCATACTCTCGAGGTCTGGTTATGCCTCCCCTACGTTATAGTAGCTACACTGCCATCCACAACGCCGCTCCAGACATAATCCACGTCTTCCCAATGCAAGAGACAAGCAGGGTCTCCACAAGCTTCTACCCACCTTTGGATAAATCTCCTATATTTCTTACTGGCACTGAGTTGGCAGCACAAGTGTGACTTACCCCTGTCTCTGCCCTTGCAGCTCAGAGCGCTGCCTGGTCACGGCTGCCCACGGTGGGTGTGCCACCACCAACACCCACGCTGGGGCCACGGGGATAATCCCACACCAGTCAGGGTTAATTAGGTGAAAGAGCAACATGCAGAGGGTTGCCTCATTACTTCCTTAGTTGTTTATGTGATTAATAATGTAAAATGATAGCTCATTAGCTTTTGAGGAGGGAGAAGATAGGTGCAGAAGTCTAACTATTAATGGGAGATAACAAGGAGCAACAGCATTTCGGAAGGCAGCAGTATTTATCACAATCTATTTGAAGCTGAACTATCTGAAATGTGCAATGTTGTTTTATAAGACTCCAGATGAGTGTTCTTGCAATTGTAAAACACATCAGGATCTTTGTGCTGCCTTTAATCTGTCAGTTCACCTTCAAGAATTTAATGAACTCGTCTAGGTTACAAAATGTTTTATTCAAGACAAAGTCTGATATTATCATTTAAGATGTAAATCCTAAACTAATAGAAGATGAAGTTGATAATAAAATAGCAATTAATCCACGTTGAGAGTAACAAAAATTAACAAACTGCTGTTCAAATATTTATAGCAGGAAAGTTCCGTTCCTTGTTCATTGATGCAGTTTTGAGGACTGACTTTGAAAGTACGAAATCCAGCGTTATGTGGAGCAGAAGGTTCTCCTGTAAGGAGCTGCCTAACATTTGCTGCGACAGGAGCAGCCCCAGCGACAGCAACACCTACCTCCAGGGGGGGACTGTGGGAGCATTCATTTCTAATCTTCCCAATTTTCCTCCTGTTGTTTGGTGTCCTGAATATTTAACCTCTTCTCCATTATAGATGGAGAGCTGGGGCAGGAGGGGCAGGGAGATGATTCACTGGAGAGCTGTAATTCTGCAGCTGGTGGGTACCACATACACTTCACTGCACTTGCCTGGTCTGATTTAGAAATTTGATATGCAATATATCCAGAGAAGCTTTCTAACCCTGGCGATAGACTTTTCTCTCTTAAGTTTTGCAGAGTCAGTGGAAAGAAAAACCAGCAAACACAAACCAAACAAATGACGTACGTCTCTATACAGCAAGGAGCTGATCCGTGCAACCCACAGCCACATCATATTGTTAAAGGAGAGGCATCAGTAACAGATGCAGATATTGATGATGTGGAGGTATATTAAGAAGACCAGAAACTGGAAGGGCTAGAAAGGATCCTGCCTCTGTCTGCAAGGCAGATACTGGCAGGGACCAAGAAGAACCTTCCTGTATGAAGCAGTTATCTCATTTCTGACCCACGTGCAGTTTTCTTCTGGAAACACTTGAGACAAAGCACTGGCCTAGAAGTAGCTGCTTGGGTTACAGAGGTGGGCTGTGAAGCCTCACAGCTCCTTTTCAATCACACAGCATTGGCAAGACATACTGCACCGTTAATGGGAAGGAGAGAGGGAGAAGAGAGAGGAGGGCATCACTCCTACAACCCTACCCAGCAAATATGTTCAGACTAGATGGACCACCAGTCTCAGCTGCTGCATTTGTTCCTTGGTGTCTCTATCTGGATTATAGACTGTTCAATCCAAATCTCCAAAGCATTAAAAAAAAAAATAATAATTAAAAAAATCAACTGCGCATTCCCAGCCCCTTCCACAAACCCTCTGTTGGAGTCAGACACCCAAAAAAGAGAAAGAGGGGGAAAAGAAGGTATGTGCAAACAATTGTAGGTGGCTGCTCACCAATGCATGCACTCATTTTCATCCCAACCAGTTCTCCCAAGCCAAAGTAAAAATTAAAGTTGGCATGTCACTCTGCAGGCAGATGTGTTTCATAATGCATGGGCAGGATATATTTTATTAATTCTGTTTTTTTGTAGATCTCTGTTTGCATAAGTTTCATCCTTCCATGAAGCTGCTTGGCTCTGTGGGTTGCGTGTTGTTTTTTTAATTTCTTTTTTTCCCACTGGAATGCTGTTACAGGCTGATATGGGGATCTGAGCAGGTCCCACAGTGCTCTCTGCAGGTGGGACAGCAGCGGGAGGGTCCTTGGGACAGAGACAAGAATGTCCCAGCCTCAAGAATCAGGTGCTGAAGGTTGCTGTTATAGTTGTGGAAGGCTTTTAGGTACAGAGTCACCTCTACTAAACAGCCAGTTTACAGTGCTCCCTTGATACTAACCTAAAACCTGTTTCAGGGCATTTAATATTTTCCTTCAATAAGCCTTTTGGAAGTATCATTTGCTTATAGGATCTAACTGCTGAAGGGGAAACAAAAAAGCATGGAGATTTTAGTGCTGAATGGTCCCAACTCTCCCTGTTGACAGATGTGTGATAAAACCCTATTTCCTATGAGGCTGCGCTACTCTCCCCATCGCCCCTGCAAAACACATTCATTATATTTAGGTAGCTGGCATCGTATCAAACTTCGAGACAGCAAAAAAGCAGCCAGGAGGAGGTAGAAAAACTGGTAGGATCAAGGGAAAGGGTTTGGGTTGTGCTTCAGCCCCGCACACCCCACATCTGCTGCTCCTTGCATTGCTGCATTGCAGCACAATGCGCTGGTGCTGCCACAGCACCCCGGACTGACTCTGATGCCAGCACCCAAATGGAGATCCCATCCTGTTTCCAGTGAAGCACCATGCTGTTTTTCTGGTTCTCACACATTTTTTCTGAACTCTTTCAAGCAGTTTCCTCACTCTGATTTGCCCCCAGCCTTACCCCAGGGATGGAGGCCTGAGCTGGCCATGTGATGGAGGGTGCCCACCATCTCATGGAGGTCCTTCCAGAGCACTGCAGGGGAGACTCTCACCCCAGCCAGGAGCACCAGTGCAAACACATCTCCCCCAGATGCCAAAACCGCCAATGAAGCAACCTGGATCTTTTCCTCTCCTACCTCCCACACCAACAGAGAGGCTGGCTCGTGGGTGCAGTCCCACATGCCTGACCTGGGCAGGCAGCTCTTCCCTTCTGAACCCATCACTTCGATTGCCACTTAGATATTCTTTTTTTCCCCTACAGGTAAAAGCCACACAAGGTTTGGGGACACGCAAAAGCACAAGTTAATAATGTACCAGCCATTTGGAAACAAGTCGAGCACGAGACCATCCACGAATGGTACCACCTGGGGACCAGCACCAATTTCACATAAAGCATTTCGGGGCCAGGCTTTTGTGAGCTGAGCCTATGGGGGGGCATAAGACAACCAGTTATTTCTGGAGCAGCATTTCCAGGCTGGGTTTGTTAGGTGGGATTTTGTTGTTGGGTATTTTGGGTAGGTGATTTCCCCCCACCTTTTCTCTTCCAAAAAAATCTTTTCAACTATTTTTCAATAGTTTCAGTGCTCAAAAGCATGGGCTGAACAGCACAGCGTTCAGTTATTCTTTCAGTCATGAAACTGCACCATTTCACAAGGTCAGCCTGCAGAACGTGTGCAGAAATCTTCATGCTCTCCCTTTAGGGACATTTTACACTAAATAAAGGTACTATCATCGTCCTTCTCTTAAGAAAGGCACTCAGTAAGGAACACGTGGCATCTGGGAATGCGAACAGACTCAGATAATGGCAAACCTGCGCTGGGGTGGGCCAGGATCAGGGAGATGCAAGCTTCCTTTTAGACCTGCAAGATGTTTTTGGGGCTGGCTTTTTAAAGTATTTCTAAAAGAAACTGAAGGCTATTTCTAGAAAAAAAATGCGTCAAACTGAAATCATTGGCGTCTTATTTTGATACGTCAAATCAAATCCATATTTTTGTCCTCCATTTTTGCCATCTGCTAACTCAAATTAGCAAAACATCCTAAGTAATGGAAGTTGATTCTTTTTGCCAGGAAAGGTTTTGTCCCCAAAATTAGAATCTACCTTGAATTCTGGTTTTTCCCCCAAGTCCTAATGGGAAAGATGGAAAATTACCACAAAACATCCAATTCACCATAAATCTCCTTTATGGTGTTGAATGATTCAGATTCAAAATATTATAGGCAAAGTGGAAAAGAAAAAAATAATTTTAAAGGCGTGATAAGTAAACAAAGCAACAAAAATGCCTATATAAAGTTCATATAGAAAACGTATACGTTTCTTTCTACACAACATACAATACATAGAAGGAGACTTGAAAATGGAGTTCCTGGAACAAACTCTTTGCAAATCTCAGTGCTTACTGCTAAAATTAACTTTTCAGAAAACATGCTGGACGAGACGTGGGGCTGAGGAGCACGACAGCTGCAGTATTGCAGGCTGAACAGATACCATATTCCTATGCTGACCTCTCAAACACAAGTGCAGGGAGCCAGGAGCGATTTCAAGCCAATGACAGGAATAAATAAAGTAGATTGATCATAACATTAATTAAACCTTCAGACAACTTCATACAGTGAAATCAACGTCTACTGTGCAGACAAACTTCATCTGAGCAAGAAGCAGTGAAGTGACAATAGGTTACAAAAATCCATAATCCTCCATGCCATCCTGTCCTTTCCCTGGAGGGCGCTTGTAGTGGATGGGAAGTGAAAGCATCCCTGTACCTGCACTCAGCCCCTCGATGAGTTAGGGTAGGGAAGAGTCCCTTTTTGTCAAAACACCATTAAATTCTGGCCCTGAGCTGACAAAAGCTGTTTTCGTGTTTGTTTCACTAGTGTTGGAGTTTCACACTATGTTTTAAATGCTGTTGGAATATCCAGGCAACAGAATCAAGATAAGGCAAAGCAAAACACCATCCTTCATTGTTATGAACACACTACTTTGAACTATGTGTACATTTTCAAAAAGGAGAAAACATTTTCCTGATTTTTTTTTTTAAATACAAAAAACTACTGACTATGCTATTATTTCATATTTAAGAGTGAGGCTCACTCAGGCCAAGATCTTTTCTGATTTCCAGTGCTGGCTGGCTATCTGTATTCCTTCAGTTAATACATTTCTGATTAAAAATATACTAGTAACCAAGCATTAAAATCAAGAGGCCATTATTTTTGAAAGACAGAAAAACAAACAAACCAATAAATAAAAATTCCAAGATAAAATTCTGAGTAAATAAAATTAAAGGTTAAATTAATAGTCAGGATTCTGGACTTACAGATAACCTTAACTTGACCCCAGGAAACAACAAAGTGAGAAAAACCTGAACTGCTTTTGCACAGCTCCATACCACAAGACCATCAAGAAAACAGTTCTATTTGTTCAGAATTCAGCCATTTTTTTGCTATTGCATCGTATACAAAAAACCCACCCCTGTTTTTTTGAAAATTCTTGTTCTGACAAATCCTGTGCTGCAAGCAGATGATTCACAAAGGCTGAGATTCACCCCAACCAGCCCCTTGAATTTCAATTATATGTTTAAATAAGAGCTTACCTGGACTACACACTGCCCCAATATTCTTCACAGTATTTTCAGTACAAGTTGAATCCATACCTTGGCATTTAACCTGCCTTTTATTGTTACCTGGTAACAAAGGTGACCTTACTTCACAGAAACCAGGTGTAGATGGAAACATTCACTTGCCACAGACAGATTTAGCTGATGTCAGCCACGTGCATATGCTATTAACAAACAGATTTAATTTACTGCAAGAGATACTTGGCAGGTGGAACAGGAATTAGCCAGCTCAACAGGACTATTTATGTGGTGGTAAATGAGAAATATTGATCAGTGTGGAGTTCACTTCACATCTTTCTGTTTTTCCTGATCTTGTTAAACTTCTTTCAGCTGTGACAACTCAGGTGAGTGGCTCTGCTGGTGGAGCCCAAGGGGAGCACACATGCCGATGGTGCTTCACAGTGTTTTACACCAGCTGAGGAGCTGATGTTCAGATAACTTCAAAAGGAGAAAGAACATCCTCTTTCTCCCTCTCCTCTGCTCTCTTCATGTGACTGTGTTTCCTGCAAAACACAGGCTTGACCCTGCTTCTCTTGGCTATTTATTAAATACAATGCCATTAGTATCAGCGGTGTTAGGATATGAGGAACGGGTGTGAAGGAGGAAGCAGGAGCCATCTATGCTCATTTGCAACAGGAGCTCCCCATGCTGGCTAACACATTCTGCTTGACTTACAGAAGTTAAACAATGTGCAGTCAGACATTGATGGGTATTGACTGAAGGTGAGGGTTAGCACCACACGAGCAATAGCATCTTTGTGTCCTCACTCTGCCTTTGAGCAGTTTTCCTAGCTGGACAACTGCTGGGAGGGAAAATAGCCTTCCCCAGCCCACTCACTCTTATTTTCTGATGGCAGCAATTGCATCCAGTCAGCTTCATGCTCAATTTAGCATTATTTAAATGACTACAAGAGAAATAAGATGCTTGGAAATACAGATTTTCATGCACTCATTTGCTAATACACTGTGCTGATCTGACTGCTGCAAACAAAAGGCAGATCTTTATTACATAAGTTCAAGCTCCAGGATATTCTTTGCTTATTTCCAGTCCCTTTGATTTAATTACTTTCAGTTTGCTCAACAGCAAAGTGCAGAAAAGCACTTCCTAAAGAGTGAGTTTTATCCTTAATCTACAAGTCCTGTTTTCCCTGACGGTCCCTATAAATCTATGCCCCTTCCTAGAATTGCTGGGGTCTCTCTTACCTGGTGAAGTGCAGGAGGAAGTCCTGCACAATTACAGTAATTACATGCACAGAATTAAAGGGCATCTACACGTGTAACCATCTTGGGATGGGGCCCCTCTGCCTGTCTCCTTCAGTTTCTATCTGTAGCCTTTTCCCAAGAAAGCCTTGACTGGTATTTGGTGCAAGTTTAGGGAGAACTACAGCCTCCTGCAGAGAAGTTACAACATTCAGTTAAGAAAACCTGATTCTTGCCTGAAATTTCCTTTTCCTCTAGAAGTGCTGCATGCAATTTTTTATAGCAGGTGCCTGTGCTGATGAGCTGATGGAGAGCAACCAAATTTTGGTAAAATGGTGAGAATGTCCTGCACCATTATGGTCCTTCTCAGCATCATGGCTTTTGGAACCACAGAAATGTGAACCCATCTTCTCACACTGAGACACTGTGCCAGAAGTACTTCAAAGAAAACCAAAAGAACTTGACCTGTTAGGGTCCTTATGGCTGAAAAAATGGAAACTCCCTTGTAACCATGGATAACGTTTCCTAATTCAACGCCTACTGACTCATTCTAAGGAGGGTTTATACACATAATAGAGAAAAGAGACAGCATCAAAATTAAATTAAACCCCACACCTCCCCACCACCCCAGCAGCAGTTTCTGGGGTGCGGAGGGTCCACATGAGGACACGGACCCTCTTCATGAGCAGCACAAGAGTTTCCAATATTAGGGTGCGAAGGTCAGAGCCTGAAAAGCAGGGGAAGGCAAAGAACGTGGAATAAGTGTCTTGTGCATGCAGAAAAAAAATGCTGAAAAGAATCGTGTGAGCTGAGAGTATGTTTAATTCTCAATGTCACACATATTCTTCCAACAGCTAAAATAAGAAACTATTAGCAAGGCTGCCAGAATTGGTGAAGGGAGTGAAGCGGGGAGTGAGGGGCGGCTTGCAGGAGCTGCTCGTAGGTGGAAACAGCTCATGAGTGAGGAGCAGCTAAGAAACACATCACTCCTGTGTTGTTCAGCCCAACGGGACCTTGCTGTCCTGCAGGACTTAATTCTCTTAAGCTGGAAGTGAAGGTCACTGCAGGAGGGCAAAAGCACAGTCTAGCTCAGCAACCAGCTCTCTGGGAGAGAAGACTATAGACTGCTTTGCTCAAATTCAGGTGCTGGGGACTGTTATCTTTTTTATCTGCCTTCTGGACTTTTCTCCCTTTAACAGAAATATGTTTGTTAAGTCATTTGGTTCTTTTTTGGCAAGAGAGGAAAACACATTCAGTGACCACAGGAAATTTAGGCACGCTTCTGCCAGGTTTTGGGGTGGGTGCATGGGAACTTAGTCCTCATTAACAGCAATCATGTCCTAAAGAAAAATCTCACAAGGATCATCTGCAGCCCAGGCTTGTCACTGACTTCCCTACCCCTGTCAGCCCGTGTTTCATCTCATTGATTTCTCACACCTGAAATACTGCATGAGAAGAAGTACGTAAATTTCTTTCCTCCCTGGAGTCAGAAGAATTGCTCCCACAGCCCTGGAAAAGGAGACTTGGACTACACACAATATCCAAAGGTAAGGACAGACTTCGGAATTGTACTCTTTTCCCCCCATTCACCTGCAAATGGAAGTATTGTCCAAAGTGGTAAAACGGGAAATTATTTGGCATTTTCAGAGGCGCTTCCCTTGGATGCTTGTGGACTCCTGTGGCCAAATGCATGCTGCACAGCTGCAGTCCAAAGTGGGTGACAGGCAATATCATCCTTGCTTAAGCATTTTGAGGTTGCTGACACCCAGCGTGTGAGAAGCTGTTTGCATCTGTCTGAAAGATAGCCCTATCCCCTTGCACGTACTGAGTAATCAAAGCTTTGGATAATCTTTCACTCTCACACTAGGGAATTTTGGTACCAGGCTGGTGGTGTAACCCCCAAACAAGGTCAGCTGGACATCCTGAAGGCCCTGTGATAACAGAAGGCAGTGCCTGACCACTTACTGCTTTTATTCCAGCTACTGCTTGGAGGGAGATGATGGTGACCCAGCCCCTGGAAAAAAAAAGCTGGGAGCCACAAACTCAGGTGGTAGGATATGGCATCCCATAGCAATGGAGCATCCTTCTTGTGTGGCAGAAGACCTCTTCCCTTCAACTATATATGCTACAGCCTCAAGGACCACTTAGAGCTAAAGTGAGTATTAGTCTGTCACTTCTGCCAGCCCATCTGCCAGGCCCCTCACCGCTGGATGCTACAGCCCATGGAGGGCACCAAAGCCTTCCTGAACAGGGGTTCGCACCTTCATGCTTATGGCGTTGGAGGCCTTCACTGCCTCAGGAGGAAGACTGCTCCCCAGAGGAATCAGAAGTTGGCATGGGCTCCTAGAACCAGTCACAGGGCTACTCCAGAAAAAAACAGATATTTTTATCTAGCTCCTCTTCGAGAAGGAGCACTTGAATCCTGCTGCAGAAGGGCTGTGAAAGGTACCCCCAGAGACTAGGCATAGCCCTGCTCCCAGCACGAGTAGTTTTATGGCCTCTCCTCTCTGGCAGCAACATTTCTTCCTTCTCACAGGTAGATATTATCTTGATGATCCTGCCAGGGCTTCCTATAGTCCTCGTCCCATTGGTGAAGTCCACCTGGCCCACATCTGGCATGTCCCCTGGGTGAAGGAGTGCTACTCAGAGGTGGCAGCAAGGGCAAACCCCAGACCTAGAAAATGGCAATGAAAATGGGAATGATTCAGAGATGGCTCTGGAGTGTGGCTGGGCAGTAACCAATAGAACCAGGGTTCTTACATGTGGGAAAAGTGTTTAGGCTTTCCCTCTGGAAAGGCAGTGAGCAGGAAAGGTCCTTTCTCCTGAAGATGCTGAAGATATTAAATGTAATGCCAGAAGCAGAGGTGGGACATGTCCCAGCTTTCCTCAGCTCCACAGAACTGTTTTGGCTACAAGCTGCAAGAAGCAAGGCAGAGCACGTTTTGCCACAGGATTCCTAATAACAACAACAACAAAAAAAGGCAAAGCAATTTCCATGACAACATGATATGATGAGAGAGAAAATCCTTATTTTCATGGAGAAGGGGGGGCGGGGGGGGGGGGAATTAAGATACTATAATAAGAGAGCCCCTATTCAAACAGAAATACCTCTTTCAGAAGGAGCAGAGATTGGCAAACTCAGCAATTGTTTCCCCACCACCACACAGTCATTCACATCACGAGCCCAAGCACCTCCTTTGCAGAAACATGATTAGACCATATATCCACAAGCAGAAAGCACTGGAATGAATGAGGGTGCTATGGCAAGTGCATGGAACAATTCATTCCTCCCACAAAAGTGACAAATAAGGATAATTCCACCTCATTTCTGAGATGACTTTTTGGCCTGGCTGCAATAAAACTGTAACAATTGTAATAGCATGGGCACACAAATTATCTTTTGCGGAATTACAAACCTCTGAGGAATTAGGCATTTCCCTGCATATCGCTGCTGGGGCTGGGTTTCAGGGCACTGTGTGTAGCTCAGGTTGGCCAGCTGCTTGCCAGGCAGCACAAACCAAGTGAGAGCAACCACGTTTCCCAGAGCAATCGACGTGGTGGGAAAAGGGACCCGGGCCAAAATTCAGCCTTTATTGATGGTAATGTCAATCTTTCCGCCCTGGGAAGGATTTGTGATCAGGTTAAAGATACCTCAAGACTGTTCTTGCCTTCCCCTCACATAAATTTACAACCCCAAGGACACCTGTTAGGACGAGCGGAGATAAGAAAGGACAGTCATATTTCCTTATCTGGAGCGCTCTGCTTTATAGCACTTCGCTTCACAGTGCAGAAGTGGTTATATTCCCAGAGAGAAAGTCTCCATGAACTTCATGAACAGCTTTGTAAGCACTCAATAGCCTCCTGAGAAGATAGTAACTGTGATTCACACCTTTAAGAAACAGACTCCTACCCAGCAGAAACACAGATGTAGGCAGAATAGTCATGAGAGTGCATCCAGTCCAGCTCCAACTCAAGACAGGGGGTTTTCCCATCATGTATAAATACTCCAGGCTTGTATTATTCTCGGATACCACCAAAACCCCAGTTGCCCATCCAGGCTCTGGTGGAGGCCTTTGTGTGGGGGACAGAACGTCAAGAGTTTCGCTGTGAGATTTAGCAAAACGAGCACAACAGCAAGCCAAGAGGTCCTACAGAGCCTGTCGCTGCATAAAATAGTTAAGGTAATAGGAGCAACATCCACAGAGCACACAAAGCCACATGAGTTTCAGCAGGGAACTACATAAGCTGTCACCTTTTTGTCTGGAATTTGAAACAGCACCTATTTGCATGGCGGTTTGACACAGTGGTTAATACATTGTTAATATATTTCTTCATTATAACTGTACTTTATGTATAAATTTTTTATAAAAACTTACAATGATTCCTAAGCTTTCTGACTTTTGCTAAATTTGGGGTGGGGACGCAATCTAGAATTAGTACTTAAGCAAGGCTTGACAAATACTGGAACTTTAAAATTAGATGGCAAAAAAGCTGTGTTTGTGATGACAATACCAAACAAAATATCAGAAAAGCTGAGATTGTATTCAAAACTTCTTAAAGATTTTTGTTCTATGCAAGTAATTTCTTTTTTCTTGCAACAATAGATACATAATTAGATTTGCTTCCTATGCTAGAAAGTACGAGGTTCATTGCCAGCCATCATGTCCTGCTCTCACAGCAGGTATCTTAGATATGTCAGGGATGGCTGTCAGGGATTTTTCTTGATCCGTGAGGAAGAAGTGCCTTCAGCAAGCAGTGCAGATTTTGGGTGGACTTTCTGTGACTCACTGGAGAAGCTTTCCCATCCAGGGACTATGGCAGAGATATCTCAGGTGAGGTGAATTACTTGCTAAAAGGAGCTGACCAGTCTCCTTTAGGCGTGAGGGTGATTAAACTTGGTGTGACCAATCCTGCTCTTAAGATGATTGTGCGCGCATCTCTTGGACTCCTGATACTGTGTGTGCTGTGGTTCTGTAGCTCTTGGTCACGTCAGTATTGCGCCTTGTGTACTAAGTCGTTGAATTCAGCCAACAACTCTCCTGTGGGTCCTAAGCATCAAGAGATGTGGAACAAAGAGCCCATCATGGTCTGCACTTGGAGCAATTTTAATAGAAGTGTTGGTGAAATTCCCAAATAAAAGAATATTGAACTGACTCCATCAAATAACAACAGTGATTGTTGATAATTTGATAACAACAGCAAACAAAATCACTCTGCAGACTCCCAGCAAGGCTGAATAGAGCCTTGAGCTTGTGACAACCCTGCAGCAGGGCTTTCACTTGTCCCCACTGGATGCTACTGCGGAGATACTGTTCCTCCACCCGACACCCGCAGTATCCCAGGCTTTCTCCCACACCTTGGGGAGAAAAAGGGCTCCAAGTTGAGAGTAAACTGCCCCTGGAGAGAAACTCTGTGCTGCCATGAGCAACCAAATAGCTCTATGAACCCTCATCACTCACACGCAAAGCACAGGGACAAGAACCCAGTTTTGATAGTTCCCAACACATGACATTCTGTTGGCTGAAATCCCCTGGCAGATACAAACTGGGACTCATATCCTCTGAGGCCAGATCCACCAGAGAACATCACCTGATTTATCTCTGTACTTTGTGTACATCTGGCTGCTAATTCTACAGCAGACATTGTCTCATCAGCAGATCCTGAGCTGCTTAACACCAGACTTCGCACAGAATAGGTCAGCTTCCATGGAACGCTCATGCTGAACAGCTTCTGAAATCCAGGATGAAATTTCTTATCAAAACTGGAGCAAGACTGGCACTAGTGAGACTCATAAAACACAGATTTAACTCCCATTCTGACTCAAATTATTCTTCCTTAATCCAGCTGAGGTTTATTTACTCCTTCCACTTCCACATGAGTTACTGCTGCCAAACCCTGGGTTAAGGCTGCCCTTCGCCTCTGGGCATCCTATAAGAATATCTGAAGTATATGCTAGTTGTAAGAGAAAGTGAACGTATGTTTCAGGAAAAGGGGGATTACGGTAAAGGCAGTGACCTTAACCCAGGTCTCCCTGTGTTTTAGCCGCGGGACTGATGACCATCGCAAAATTTCTCATTTGTGTAGGTCTCAATGATTGGAAAAAACCTTTCCTATCATTTCTGCTTCAGATCACACTCCCAACTCCCCAATTTACTCACAGGCATTGCCAAGTCGTCGTAAGCCTGAGAATGAAGTTCTTTGTAAGGCATTGCATTGTTTTTACAGATCCTGAGCAAATTCACTCTAGAACTCGGCTGCTTTACACTGTTCCTGGGAACCTTCCCAGGACAAAGTTGTCTGAAAAGCAGGTAAAAGTGAATCCCAAATCTCCAAAGCTCTGCTTCCAGGACATCTAATTTCCATAGTAGTGTGTTTGCAGGCAAATGTTCTTACAATATCTTGTACGGTTGTTGTAAGGCAGTCAGACCCGTGCCCTCCACATGCAGAGCCTTTGCCATCCCGCTGTGCTGGCTGAGCCTCCATCACTGCAGAGGCTTAAGCCCACCTTGCCTCATGCAGCTAAACTGCTTTCAACTTGCCCGTGTTTCAGGTGAAAAAAGGTTTGGATCAGGTTTGTAATATCGGAACAGGAGGAGGAAGAAGGAAGGCAAAAGATAAAGGGGAAATCTCTGCTATTTGATCTGCTGAAATGAAAATGCCTAAGAGCTCTTCCTTGAAGTGCACAAGGATGAAAGGAACAGGAGCACAATTTGGTGTGCTTGTTTGCTTGCATTTTAGACTAAAACTGCAAAGAATGGCAAAAAAAGAAAACTCCTTTTTGCTTCATTTTATCTGAGGACAGAACGCACACAGCAGAGTTTATATTTACTTCTCATTTAGATTCAACAGATGTGTCCTGTGTGTTCATTTTTAGAAACTATTTTTCATAAAGAATCCGTTCTTTGTTAGTTATTATTACTCAATTTGTGCTGGTTTTTGAAGAACTCACTTGGCTTGTAGGAACAGATGAAGAGGAGTGATTCATGACTCATTGCAAAGATCTCAGTTTTTATCAAGCCCCATCAGTCAGTCATCTCACAGGTTTTTAAGCCCAGCTGAACACACTGGCTCAGTTGTGGCCGGTCTGGGAATATGTTGGGAGCAGACATGGGTACACTCAACCAAGCTTGGCACAAGTGCAGGAGAGACAGGTTGGAGGCCGGCAGAGATGGTCACACCGGCATGACACCACTGCAGACATCCACAGCTCGTGCAAACCCTTTAGCTACCTTCAACTCCAACACCAGTGGAGCTTTCCTTCCCCCTACTCCTCTATTCTTTCTCCTTTCCCATCACTATAGCTCATCAGCTTACAGAACAAACTTAATCAGGTGTCGGTATTTTACTAGCTCATTCGAAGGGTCATTTGAGGGACAACACTCTTTTCCACAGTGGAACATGTTTTACCATTAATATCCAAACAGCAAGGCTAAGCTGGAAACACCAGAGAAAAAAAAGCACAGAAAGTGTGTTCAGCTCCCCCGTGCACTCAGAATCAGGACATTTCAGGCTGTACAGGATCTTTGAATTTCTCCTTCAGTGATAATAACACAGTCACACTGATGCATAAGCAGATGCTCTGCAATGCATATTCTCCATACAAATATATTTTCTGTGTAGGGATATACGTGAAAAATATTCTTGTGGGAAATACATCTCTCTCCATCTAAAGATAACATTCTGGATCGCAGAGCCATTTTCTTGGTCATGCTAAATGACTTACCACTGAAATAAATCTTTAAATAAAAAAATTCCATTTTCTTTTCCCATTATCCACTGGAGGGGTGAGGCGGGGAGGGAGAAAAACAAGTGAATAGAACAACTAAAAGGAAACAGAAAAGAAAGCAACTCCTGTTCTATCTACTCCTACTTCACCACCACCTGGAGGACTTTTTTCTTTTCCAAGCATTTTTGCAGACAGACTCCCGGTGTACAGGGAGGTCACAGAAACAGCTTTGGTGGAGCTACCACGTGCTCCAGCAGCCCCAGGGACCTGGGTCTCTGCGCTCCGTGTAAGATTTCATCCAGGGGGAATGACAATCTGGGAACAGAGGGAAGACTTGCCGCAGACTGCAGCCACCCTCCCCTTCCCACACAGCCACTGGCCAGAGCCCAGCGGGAATGCGGGACCAGGGGGGATTCAGGCAGGAGAAAGCAGAGGGTTGCTGCTGTTTCTCCCAGCCTCTGAATTACAAGACTGAGAAACGCATCTTTTCTTTCCTTTTTTTTTCCCTCTAAAATAATCACCCAAACCTACAGATACTTCCGTAATACCTCATGTACTAGAATGCTTCCCTTTCCTGTTCACGTTGCTTGTAAAGTGTTAAAAAAACTGCATCTGAGGAATGTTCTTTTGTTATCCTTTGAATTCATTTGTATAGGGGTGCAAATGTCCTCTCTTTTTTTTTTTTTTTCTGGAGGAAGGTATAAACAAAAAGAGCATTTAGAAAAATATAAACTTGTAGAACATGAACCGCCTACATGAGGAAAACGATCAAATATTCAATGTTCGTAAAAAAAAAGAACGAGGAGGATATGGCCTTGTTGCAGAATTCTGTTATCAAGAAGTGCATCTGCTCAGTAGAAGACCAATTATTTTCTTTTTTTCTAAAGACTAATATGATGTTATAATTAAGGAGCTTTTAGAGGTAGACACACATTTTAATTGTTAGATAAATAAATGAAAAGCAACCACACTTTACTGTGATGATTGAAAGACTGAAAGGCTGATGAAATTGGGGCAGGGGGGAGTAATGACGTTATATTATTTCAGCGAAGATGCAATACGAAAAATGAGGGCTGAATCTGAAAATGTCTGGTTTTTCTGTGCATCCACATAGTCCTGTAAGGAACGAGGCTCAGCCGGAGCAGTGATGGGGCGGGGGACAGAAGGATGGGCCAAGATACAACGTCCATTACACAGACAATACCCCTGCAGCTTCCCTGCCTGTTTAGGGAAGCTGGTGAGGCAGCTACACTCATCAATTCTTCTCACAGTCAACAAATGTAGAGGCTGTGGGTGCCTGGCCAAGCAGGGGCTGTATTTTATCAGCTCAGTGGTACTTCAGTCAATTCCCATGAGTATACGTGGAAGCTTATTCCTCTAGTCACTGCAAACACACTGAAAATTTTTCAAGTGACAAGAGCTCTCTTCAGTAGCAATGTCATCAGCAAAACAACCTTAGTAACAGATAAATATAGTGACAATGTCACTTCATAAGACAGAAGGGGCCTAGATCTCCCTCCTGCCTGGGCTCTCAGAACCCTGGAAGGGGACCACACATTTCTATAAATTTTCACGGCTTCACTTAAGCCAAGGGAAGTAGGGCACTCTCCAGCAGTGAAAGACTTGCCCTCCAATGTTCAGCACTTGGTAAGAGCAAGTAAAAACATTGAATTTATAGTTCAGGTTTGCTGCAGCTCCATTCCCGGAAATATGCAGACAGCAACACAATAGAACTAGAGGGAATTTCACTCTAAACTCTGCATCTGCAGTTAGGTGCACGAGCAAAGCTCCCATAAGTGGGAATAAGAGCAGATACTTTCTAAATTGCTCTACACCACCCAATGGCAGGAATCAGCTGAGGGAGCTGTCACTTGGAAACAAAAATGCAGCCTATGGAAACGGCTTTTCCTTCACCTTGAGCTCCTTAAACAAAGCTGACTGAAAAAATAGTCTATTCTGTAAAGCAAGAAGGGAAATGATGCTCTCCCATATCCCACGTCACTCACTTTTCTCCAAAATATATGAAGAGTCAGTGGCAAGTCACAGCAAATCAAGGTGATCAGCCCATCAAGGGTGAGAACGGATGTGGAGCCACACTGGGTTTCCCAGTGTTACACTCCAGCTCTACACCAAGTTATTGCTTGTCTCAAGCCCAGAAAGGTGAGGGCTTTTGTTAGACATTAAATCATTCCAGTAAGGATTCCTTTTACAGCCCACAGTGTGGACTATAAAATGATCCTATAAGATGCCATGGCTGATCGTCCTTTTTACAGTTGAGCTCTTGTGATTAAAACCAAGCAGGAAGCTGACAATATTTGCTCATCGCTGAGTTGAGGTTGTGATTTTCTCCATGGATGCTTTTCTCCACAGATGCACAGCACAGCTCTGCTTATCCCCAGGCTCTGTCAAAGGCCAAGGCTGCCCAAATCTTGCATTTGTGTTCTCTTTGTGTCCTATTATCTTCTTTCTGTAAGTCTTTGAGTCCTAGCAACCCTTTATTTGAGCTGGATAGAGGCCTATTCAGTGACATTATCATGCAACTGCCCTGAAAAAATGGTTCTCAGTTCATTTTTCTTTATGCATCATATCATTTGCAGCGATGCTCATATACTTGAATTGTGGATGCTTTAATGAACGCATGCCATCAGTGATGCTCTCAGTTAGCTGTCCAGAAAAAGGCTGCTACGTATATGGCCTCAAAGTGCCTCTCCAGAACCACTTCCTCATTAAGAAAGATTGTAATTCTGATGTCCACTGAACATCATTTTGTACCAGTGCACCAGTGACCCATGATCAAACCTTCCAGCTCAAGGGTCCCTGCCCAGAGGACTCAGTATACCTGGTAAATCCTATGACTGCTTTTGATATAGGGTTACAAAGTGCTTGTACCAGCTCTGACCTTTCTACCTGAATGACTAATGCATCACTGCTGCCAGACGGCTGTGGCCCCAGCTACCTGGAGGGAGGGCAGAGGGAGCAAGGACAGGATAGCTAGCGCTCTCAGACAGACAAACATGCGCTGTTGGTACTGGCAGAAGCTCCAGAAGGGCTTCAGCTGGATGAAACATGAGGAGAAGTCATCTGCAGTCTCCTCTGAGTATTTCAAACATGGAGATGATCAGGTCCTCACCAGGAAACAAATAGACAAGGATGGTGGATGCAGGGAACCTGGCAGAAACCCAAATGAGAGCCCACGAATGGTAATCTTCGCTAGCCTCACAAGGCAGATCAGCACTCAGCAGCACTCTTCCTAATGCGAGATGATGGTCCCAGAAGCTCCTAACGAATTTTCTGATGTTTCTCCATGCTTGTACCCTGCAGGCTACATCTTTAGATAAGATGAAAGATGCTTTACATAGTTTAAGTTTGCCCCGAGACAAGGCAAACCAAGAAAAGAAGCCAAGGTAAGCTTTCCTGTTCCCCATAAATGACAGAACTAGACTGTCTTGAGGCACAGAAGTTACATGAGCTTTTTTCTTGCCAAGGTAGAGTTTAATTTTCCATAAGAAAGTTGCTGAGAAACATTTCTGGGAAGATGTAGGGGGTGAAGGATTTATAAAGTTACATTTTTTCTGCCTCAGTTGCTGAATGCCTCCCCACCAACCTCTTTACCTCTTTGCTCTCCTCTGTGTCCAGCTCTCCAGCTTTACTAGGAGCTCCAGTGCTGAGTTAATATCTATATGCAGCAGCAGAGATAAGCACGAATTTGACAAGATAGAGGATGAAAACAGATATATTTACTACCATTACTGGCATCGCTGGCCTAAAGAGGGATGGAGATAAGTGCTGTGCAGAGTGAGAACCTGTAAACATGTTCTCTTCTGCATTGCCGCGTATTTCAGGAATCCTTGTTGTGCAGCACAGTAACCAAACAGCACAGCAAGTGAGTTACAGTGTTTAGTAAGCCAAGATGCCTTATGTGGAGTTAGATAATTTCTGCTCATTTATCCCTGTATGACTGCTATATTTAACATGGATAATTTATAAACCTGCCTCTGTCCTTCAGGGACCCAGAGTGCCAGGCTCTCTGGTAGCTTCTTGGTCTGTTGTATTGAAACTTCTTCAATAGGTACAAATATTGCACAAAAGAATGATGAAAGGTTCTACCTGGCAGGAGCTTGCGCTGGTTGTAATGGGAGTTCTTAGAGAAAGCATCCACATGGACATTAAGTTCACACACTTTGGGGGCTGAATCAAAGAAACAGTGGCAGAAGCTTAAACCCAGAAATAGTTTAAAATAAAAGAAACTCATATAAAGAAACTAAAAACTCTGCTAAAACACTGCATTTTCAGAAAAAGAGTTGCAAGATTGACCTTTTAAGTTACTTCCACATGGCAGGTTTTATTTTGAATCTTCCTGTCTCAAGCCTTCTTGACCCATTCCCACCATTTCACTAAAAGATCATCCAGGCTCTTCCTACAAGTTTTTTCTGTATTCCTTCCATTGTCATCTGGCTCACAGTCAAGGATCTTGATCATTTCAGCTTTTCCATGATCTGCTTTTGGTAGTTAAGCAGAATAACAGTTTATTCCAGGGTGCCCTCTTCCAACTGCCAACTTTCCACACCCCCACCAGTACCACAGAGCTGATACAAGATGTGACTTCATCTGTCAGGTTCCTTCAGTCATGGCAACAAGTACAGCTGCAAAGAACTCTTTAGGTAGAGACATTAGACTATCTGGAAACAGGGAGTCCAGAAATTACATTCCTCTCTTCCCTTGTGTAGCATTTCAATGAATCAGTTGTGCTAAGCTATGGATTCTCCAGTTGGTTTTTTTTATTATTATTATTTTATGCATCACACTTCTTTTTTAGCTGGTTAATTGCTCTGTTTTCATGCTAAGCATAAGGGGAAACCCCATTCATATCATATACTAACTGTGCAATTAATCATATCATCATCACACGCTAACTGTATCATTCCAGACACCATACTCAGACATATCCTGGTCCATCTTCACCGTGCAAATGTCCCTGCCTGAGGCATCAAACCATAAATCTCCTCTTTCCAACAGTTTACACTGCACGTGCCTTTCTCCCCCATTCAAGGCTCCTCAGTCTCCAGCAGTTATTTACACATCTCAGTTCCTTTTACAAAGGACATACACACCTCTCACCTCTCAAAGAGAGAGATCACTATCAGGTCAGGGAGAGCTAAATAGATACCACGACCTGCACAGCTGCACCACTTGATCATTTTAGTAGGTCTCAGTCTTGCCTAAAAGCACTTTGTCGCCTACATCTCGCATCCCCTGGGAAAGGGGAGCTGATGCAAACACAGCTGGCTCCAGAGAGGCGGTGCAGATAAATCACTCTGGTTTTCCCTTCAACGTAGCTAGCGCAGGTAAACCCCAGTGGTAGATACAATGCTGACAGAAATGAACAGTGCCCTAAACACGACTTGACTGATGAGAAAGTTTGCTCTCCTCTGACTCACTTTTCTTGTCCTTAAATGCCTTCCTTTCTCCTCTCCCATACAAAGAGCACTTCCAGGAGAACTGAGCTCCTGCGATGTCTCTTTCTAGTCAGCTTCCAAGGCAGCTTGGAATTTCAACACATACCTCTGAGGACCAACAGGAAAGGTCACTAGGAGCAGTCTTTCCTTGCTTTTTTTTACAAATTGTTTCTGGCTTTTTCGTTTGCAAAACCCTTATCGTAGCATTTGGGGACTGAAAAAGTGGAAGGCAGAGAAGACATCAAAGTCTTCATCAGATTAGTCCTGAAATCTCAGAATTGTATTATAAATAAAAAGAAATCATTTCTTCTTTCTTGGGTGTGCAGATTTGAAAGACTGAATAAACATTTCCGCTTTTCATAAAACATTTCTTTTCTAGTCTTATGGCAGCACAGAGAATTTGGAATCATAGAAAAATTCAAAGCAGTCAACTTCAAGGTTAGATCAGGCCATTCAGTACCTTGTCCAACTGTGTTTTGAAGACCTCTAAGAATGTAGACACAACCCCCATGGTCAACCTGTTCTGGTGCTTCACAGCTCCAGGGGTTGAACAGCTTCATCCAAGACTATATAAAAGGTTCAGAAACCTGCAGGTAACCAAACAGAAATTGCAGAATAAATTGCTTTACAAAAACCTTATGATTAAGGGAGCCTTCATCAAAAGTTGAGCTTAAAGACAGATGGCAAGTCAGTTCAAACTGGTTCAGTTTTTCTCTATTTATAGCTTGCCATAAATGGCTCCAAGAAGACAAATACCTGGTTACTTCACCAATTAATGTGCTTTAATGATTGGCTTTTCTACAGTGTTTCGTTTTCTTTTCAGCCCATCTCATCACCACGTGTTTAAGTGGACACCTTGCCATGAATGACTTTTGAATACTCTCAAACGTATCCTCACTTTTGAAGAAGCACAGAGAACGGTACGAGGGTCCAGCTTTATTCTGAGGGGTCCTTATGTGTCTATCCATCATCACAGGGCATCATCTGCAGAGGGTCCCATCCAAAGACCAAGGCTATCTGCTGAAAGGCTCTGCTGGCCTGAGAGATCTCTGAAAAAGCTGCAGTAGATATCATCTTGCTGGCAGCCATTCCATGCTGCAATGCCACGCTCCAAAGTCTTTTTTGATGCTCTTATTAATGGCTTTGTTCTTTCACTTCTCAAGCTGACGGTTCATTTTCCCTCCTACAGGTTCCTGCCATCGCACAAGAGAATATTTACAGCCATCTATATGCTGTGCCCATGCATTCTGCCAGGCAACTGGTTCATGGGATTTGTGCTTTCACTGAAAGCAGAGGTAGAGCAATGTAATTTGAATTGAGGATGAGGCTATCAGGGTGCAGTCTCCTTATGGTTCCCTTAATTTGCTCCCAACCTCTCCAAGTGTATTGAAAATAGAGACCCCACATTAACAGAGTTCAAAAGCCATTATTTAAAAAAACACCCCGCAAGGTGTCTGGCTGCTTTTGACAACAGCCAGCTCTGATATGGTGCGGCTGTCACCAGGCATCAGGCTGTAAGGGTCCTTGGTGGAGCCACCCACTTTGCTCAAGCCCTCGTCTTTGGTCCCTGCTTGGGCTAGCTACAGGCAAGCCTGGGCTTGGCCTCGTATCATGCTGATCCTGACTTGGCTTCCTGGCTGGACCAAGGATCTGTCACTGTGAACCTGTCCGGAAATGACTGGCCGCCCCTCGTGGCTGCTGCTGGACCCACTTTTCTTGGCCAGGTCCTGGGGACGGCAGCAGGATGTTGCCCCACACCTGCTGCCTTGTCACGCTTCCCTCCTGGCCTGCAGTCCCCTGCGGAGCAGCCCACTGCTGCTGCTCCCTGCAATCTGGAACTGACTGTATTTGTTGGGAAGCATGATGCAGAAAAGGGGAGAAACGTGGGAGAGGATATCCCTTCCTCTTGTTACAAATCAGAGGAGAGTTCTTTCTGGTTTTGCAGGGCTTGTTGCTAATATTTTACTTCCTGTGCTTTTCCCTTAGGCTCTTCTATTTAATCCAAAAATTTCAACCATTTTATTGGCAAGGAGCCAACTGCTGGGTGAATCGTGCCTGTGGATTCACACTTAAGTCTGTCTGTCACTCTGTTGTTGTCCTTCTAACTTGGTAATTGGGACGTGCTATTTCTAATGCAAGGCAATCTTGGGAAACGCCTGTTCTGCTTGCAGCAGCGACAGGTGCTGGCATACAACATACTTCTCAGTTGTCAAGACACCACAGCCCATACCCGAACCTCTCTGTTTCTGCAGATAGGAAGACTGAACTGATGCTTTGTGCAAATAGAACATTAATTTTGCTGACAGGGTAATAATAAGGCTACTAAATCAGTACTAGGATTTTTACGTTACATACACTATTTAAATTACATGTCATCTTTACAAATTGTAAACTAGATAAATGACCAGTCAAATGTTTACACATGTGACTCGCAATTGAGACTTTCTAGCCACAAAGTGACATTACTGAAGAAAAATGTGCTGGACAGTGGTAGTCCTCAAGATACAACAGTGGGGCAATAGGATAATTCACTCATGCTGAATAGGAACTGTGTCTTCTGAAGTGCATTAATGTTAAGATCAAAATACAATCTCCTGAGCCACAGTTTAACCTACCTCAAAAGATGAAAATTAGGAAATATGCTTGGGGATCCTAATTTTTTGCACCTTGATATTTCTCCTGGTGCACTTGGAGGGCATTAGATGAAAGCTTTGTGTGGGCAACACAAAGTCCTTTTCAATCAAGTGAGTTTTGTATCTGTTTAAGCTGAGCCAAGTATTCCAGGAGGAGGTTTGCTTGAAAGAAAGAGACATTTCTTTCAAGCCTCCCATCTTAAGCCATATGAAAGCAGCAAACGTAGTGAAAAGGGTGACCTGCCCCAGCAAGCATGTGTTTGGTAACAAGGTCCTGAGTTCAAACAGTTCTGGCAGGGCATGACCATGACCTGCGGCTGGCAGGTCCCTCTCACATCCTGCACAATAACTGTGATTTCAAGATCCTCATGTGGATAACACCTACTGCTCAGTTTAAAACACTTAGGGCTGTCACAGAGACTGGAGGGAATCACTTCTGGGACCAGAAATGACTTGCAAATGATTTGTTAGCCCTGCTGAAAGGAGAAAGGTTTAGAGCACATGGTTGGACACGTTCTGTGAAACAGGTCTCCACTGGAAATGCCTGAGAGACCAGAAGACTTTGCTTCAAGCACCATGATGGGGTGTCAGGACTGGGACTAAGGTGGACAGAGCTGTTCACCTTATACAGATAAGGTAGTAAAACGTAAGTAGCACGGACATAAGCACAGATGAGGCAGGAGACAGGGACCTCCCTGCTGGCCCTTCCCCTCCCTATCGTTGCAATCGGAAGCAGCCTGGTGGCTCATTGTTTTTGGGACAGACCGGTGGAGTGAAGTCTTCTCTAGTTTTCTGCCTTGCTCTGCCACTCTCTTGTGTGTGACCATGCGAGGTCACTGTCCTTTCCTGTGCCTTCAGATCCCCTTTCCCATCGTACACGGCATATAGACTGTTCACTCACTGGGCAAGGACTGGCTAAAATACACAGCACCATGGGACTTAGTCTTATGAGGTATAGTCCTTGGCTGCACACAGGCAAATAATACCAACGCGAATCACTTGATGGCCCCTCTCTTTGCCAGATTAAGAGATCCTTATATAGCTGCCTCTTTTGAGGGGGAGGAAGCCGCAAAAGTGAGTAGTGTTGTGAATTCATATGGACTCTGCATCTGAGACCTTGCTGTTCTGCTCTCCATTTAAACCTTGTCTCTATATTAAGCTGCACATCTTTGATTCACCAGCCTTCCTGGGAAGTTTCCAAGGCTCCTTGCTTCTAGGCTCGTGCTATGGCAGCTTTCCTGTTTCCAGCCAGAAAGGTTTTGGAATTCAAAACAAGGTGAAGTTACACAACCTGTATTAAAATAACACCACAGCAACAAGTTCTACATTTTCAGTCTCAAAGATAACCGCTCTGTTCACCTCCAGGAGAAAGTCTTGCTCAAGTTTTCTGGCTGCATGAGCCTGGGTCCCTGGTGTTAATCACCAGCCCTTTCCAATCACAGATTTCAGCTCCTTGCTATCTCTGGCAGTGCACACAGTAAAGCGGCAGTGATTTTTCATGACCACTCAACTGCTGTGGTCAAGTTCCCTGAAAAAGTATGTTGCACTGACTGGGACATGAGCCTACTTCTTCACATGAATGTACCACCTCAGAAGTGGTCCGAGTACGGCGGCTGTGAGCGGCACACAGAGCTGAGACAGGCATTGCCCTGGCTTGGCCGTGCAGCACATCAGGCACAGGCTTGGTCCAAGGGGAACACCTTCCTCCCAGCAAACCACAAGAAAGCTGAAATGCTTCACTAACAAACCAACACACTAAAAAAGAAGCAAGATTTATCTTGCTGCTGTTCCACAAAAACAATGCAGCCTCCATACAAAACAGCCACGAGTATCCACTGGGTTGAACAAAAGATCTCCTTGCTTTCTTTTCTTTATTTTTCTTTCTTCTTTTTGTTTCTCTTGCATGCAGCTGTTTCACTTTAACGAACTCTGCACAGCTTGTGCCTTTCAAAGCACCCAGCTCAGCCCAGCTCACTCTTTAGTGACATTTCTCAGCCCTCCCTCTGTTGCCAGCTGCTCCCTGCACACAGACCAACACATTCCCCAGAACCAAAGGATGAATTGGGCTGTTACTTAACGTGAGCATCATGTTACAAGCATTTGCAACAGGACTACTGGCACCTCAGCTGTTGCTGGCTTAAAATAAGCAGAGTTGCTAGGTCTGATGGTTCTGCATCTTACTGCGACAGTGGCACATTAAAGAATATGTCCCAACAAGGTTTTGATTCTGCTCTCAGCAAAATGCTGCAGAAGAGCTAAACTTAGATATCATTTAACCACAACTTTATAGACCTCTTAAAGCACCATGAAAGAAATACTTTCCATAGTCAAGGTAGTGCATTTTATTATGCCCTTCTAACAGCATAACCTTAGCTTAACTCTAGGTTAATGGAACTTATGGTAGCATTGAAAGAATAAAAATTGCCAGTGAACAGAAAGAATCCTAAATCTATATTTTTCAGAAGCTGGTGAAAGTTGTACAACCTTAGATGTGACCTCAGGAACAGACTTGCAAAAGCAAAAGCCATCTGGACTATCAGCTTCTCTGGAGAGCCCAAATTCATGCTGAGTGCGGTGGGTGTTCCTGGGCACAGTTTTGTCTTCTACTGTGTAATAAAGTTCCCAATGGAAAGCGCATTTCCTCTCTTCTACATCACAGTGGTGGGCAACAATTTCCCGCCAAGGATGAAGCAGATTTCTAGTGCACAACTTAAATACATTCACCATTAAAATATGCCAGAAAGACTTTTCTCAATAAATGTTTTCATGGACACTTTTTAAATGACTCAAATTCATGGGAGCCATAAATTGCTGCAGCAGCTGCAGAGTTTGGAGAAATCTGCTTGTTCTTGGCTAGGCCACATGGTGACCTGAAGACTTTTGTAGTTAAAGGCATGAAACCATAAGGCTTCATATCCTGTCTGTGTCTCTCTCACCATTGCAAAGCATGTACTTACTCAGGCACACCTGGAGCCCTGTGCCAGAATGCCCAGAGCTACTGAATTTGCAGAAGCAAAATAGAGACACACAGCAGAGGAGAAACAGTCCTTACCTGCATGCTGAATCCTGGTTTGATACTGAGACATAGAAGTGTCCCCACAACCCCATGCCTCTCCATCCCCGTTCCTCCCCTAACTTCCATCTCAGAGACTCAAGACTGCGGAGCCCTCAGCTCCCACATGCTCCGGTCTCATACAATCCTCTCCTTGGTCACTAAAAACCCCAGAATCTGTCATCCAAACTATCCAAACCACCTCAGATCCATCCCAGAGCTACTCCTGTCCTTCCACTCTACCCCGGATAACACTGTTTCCAGCATCTGGACCCAAATCCATACATGACCAAACAAATGAAATGCCAGCCAGCCAGCCTGAGACACTAGCATCAGCTCAGCATCACAGCTGCATCCTCCTCTTAGGAGCAGAATGGTCATGATCTCCTTTATGTTAGGCCATAAGGACTGTACAAGAAGGAGACTTGAATTTTAACTTACTTGGCTTGCAACTAATGTCCCCAGCCCTGTGGCTTGCTGGGAATGAGTATCACTTGGCTTTCCCCTACCATGACATTTATTGAGCACTGCAGGAATGCACGGCAGACCTCTGGGTTCAGCTACACTCGTCAGGCTGAGTGGGAGGTGTGAGAAGACGTTTCTGATTGTGGATTCCTACAGAATATGGAAGGGAAGGGAGGAAAGCAGGGAGAGACAAGAGTTTCTGCCCAGTTCCTAGGCAGTGGTGCAAATGCAGTCGCAGCTTTGGCTTTACCTGATGACAAGCACTGTGGAGCAGAAAAGGAATCCAGGTCTGACATGAAGGATGCTGTGCTAAGCTCTGTCATGCTGCCTGTGTAAGCAAAAGCCCTTTACAGACCAGGGGATGCCTGCAGGAATCCTTCTTTCTAAGTCATACTAAGATCTTTGGTTTTCCCCTACCTGTGCAACCCCCTACAACCAGACTAACTACCACCCTCTTTGGGTGTTTGGTTTTTTGGTGTTTTTCTGTAGTGGGTAAATATAAGCCATCCAAACCCTTCTATTCAGGACGCATGATCTGTTCGGTAATTAGCAAACACTGCTTGGCAAAGCAGAGGATTGGGCTGTTGCAGCCACCTGGCCTCCTGGCAGGCAGCTATTTTACACCACCGGGCTGTGCTCCCGGGGTCCCAACGAGAGCATGGGCCAGTCACCGTGCCACTGACATCAATGGGAGCTGAGCTCTCCTGACAAGTAGTGCACGTCAAGGCCTGGGGAACGCAAGGAGGGTCCTTATAGCACTTTTGTTTCCACAAAATATACAGAAAACAGGTAAAGGGAAATGTTTGCACGAACAGGACCGTTCCTGCAGCTTGGTAGCATCTGTGAGCAGAAGCCAAACCATAGCCATAAAGAAGTGCATGACCACTTTCTCCTCATTTTTAATCCTGAATTGTTTTTCCAGACAGTGGGAATCAGCTTTACTTTGTCCCATGCATGAGCAGCATAAACTTTGGAAGAATGATGCTTGCCCCCCAGCTGAGTTCCTGTACCTGTGGGGTGGTCGGGGGTTATGTGCACCTTCAAATTACAGAATGCCAACCAAAATCAGGAGCTTTGTCATGCCAACAGTAAGAAACAAACTCTACCACAGAGTTTACAAGTAATATGTGAGAAAGAGTGCATTTACCATTTTATAGACTAGAAACAGAGACTGTGAGAGCCTATTTAAAGCATATTTAAGCTCCAGGAAAGACTTTCCTTGACTTCCCCAGGTTTTGGACCATGCTCAGGGAAATTAAGCGAGTTGCCAAAATTCACACAGTGTCTGTAGAAAAGCCAGAAACCAAAAGCTAGATTTGCCCAGCTCCAGCATTCATGCTCAAGCCAGCCTGCTGCTGGAGGTGCTGGAATGGCAACAACAATCTGCTCAAGTGTGAAATTCTGGCTGCCAACCTGGCAATGCTTTTATTTCTCTGACCTATTCCATTGCTCAGATCCAGGATTTTACTTGAGCAGAAAAGAAATACAGAGCAGGTTGGCATCATCACTGGACAGGCACTAACATGTCTGTGGTAATTCATTAGACACAGAGAAAAAGTAAAGAAACTCATTTTCGGGAATTGAGGCATACATTTGGGTCGCTAGGGTGCTTACTGATGAACCAAGGACGCAGCTTCATGCAGCTCAGGTACCCAGCTTTCTGGGCTGTGAGCTCTGCGATGGTTTTGCCTTCCTGAAGGCTGCATCCCACGGATGTTTGCTTTCTGGCTTGACAGCCACAGGGATACCTAGTGTTCAGTGGTCAGCAGCCGCCCTGCCTGCTCTGGTCACTCACCTCCCCACCCACAGCGTGAGAGAACAAGTTTATGGACATTGTCCAGGAAATATATTAATTTCATCACACAAATTAAGTCCCAAGATTTTCCTCCTCTTTCATCTACAAGTGAGTTTGGCACTGTTTTGTTTGTTTGTTAAGCTCCACATTCTAGCTAAGGGGCTTTCCATAAAGAAAAATAGTTACTGCTGTGGACAATGGATTATTTGGAATCACTTCATATATCAACAAAGTGCAGCCTTCTCTGCAGGGAAATGCAGCAGCAATTTAACAGCAGTGGCCGTGAATGAAGACAACTGTACCCAGTGAAAACTGCAAAGAAAAGTGTATACACATATGCGCATACAGAGGTTTGATTTTGGCTAAGGTATTACAGTCAGTTGTTAGAAAAGCATCACTAAAGGTTTTCTTACTAAATGTCCTTTAGTTTTGGATCTAATAAAAGCATCTTCTGGAGAGAAGGCAAGGTGCTGAATCTATTTGAAGCAGCAAATTTGAAAACAGAGTATTGTGAGGGGTTTTATTTAAAGATCTTCTTGCCACTCTTCTAGGCTCTGAATATCTATTTTTATGCCTTTGTTTTCATTTGAAAGGGACACATTATTCCAACTGCCCCATGACTAGCAAAGATGATTATGAAAAAGAAAAGAAATGTGCATTTCCTTCTCCTCTTAGCCAAGGAATTTGCATGTTATAATAATGGATGTAAATTTAACCAATTTTAACAAAGCAGAAAGCCCAGGCATCTGCTGAATGTGGTGGTATCTCCCCCACCCCACCCCTGCCTCGCATGGATGATGCAAGAGATCAACAGGAGAACTTGAGAAAAGGCATGTATTTGGGGAGTGTATGTTGAGATTTTGAAACAACAAATGCTTCAGAATCACAGCCCTGCTTCATCACTATGGGTCTTTAATCCTGATTTTATAAAGATCTGGGCCACATTGTAGGTTTCAACCACCGCTCAGAGCCTTGCTGTGCCAAGCTCTAGGGTTGTCAATATTTTCATTTGACTGTGGCTGCCCGATGGAGAGTTATATTTAAGACACGGCTTTAAAATCAGTCATTTGTAGGGTGTGTACCATATATGTGTTATTTCTACAGAGTCCAATCCTATATTACATGTTTTATTTTAAAATTTCATATTTTTAGCTCTGTGGCCAGCAAGAATTTAGTGTATGTAATGAATGGCAAATATTACAAAGCAGCACAATGCTCCTACAAAAAACATCATCTTAACCTCGTCAGGAAATGCCTGCTGTCCACCAAGCCCCACAGAACAGCTAGCACAAGCTTAGCAGAGATTCACAGAGCAGTAATGTGAGTGACTTTTTCTCTTCTCCTACAGAGGCAGAACAAACCCACGAATTTACTTTAGAAAGGGAACAAGCAGCAGGTTAATCAGAGTCCTGCAAGAGCTAGGAAACTGAGAGAAAATACTTGCCTTTCTGTTTCCCAACACAGGAACAAATTAAACAAATCAGCAAAGTACTAAGCATCAAACTCAGGAGGAAACTGTGCCCCCCAGATGATAGATTCAGCCTGACCTGGGTGTGGGGAGGGTGATGGAGCAGCTCACCCTGAGCACCACAACGTGGCACATGCGGGACAGCCCAGGGATCGGGCCCGGCCAGCGTGGGCTCATGAAAGGCAGGTCCTGCCTGAGGAACGTGAGCTCCTTCTATGACAAGGTGACCCGCCCAGTGGATGAGGGAATGGCTGTGAATGGTGTGGACCTTAGTAAAGCCTCTGACACCATCTCCCACAGCATCTCCTGGATAAACAGGCTGCTCATGGCTGGGGCTGGTGCACTCTGAGCTGGGTAAAAAAATTTAAAATTTAAGAAGCCTGGCTGGCCTCAGCTATTAAAATGGAGGGCTAAGGACTTGTTGAGACCCTCACACATTCAGTGAGGGATCCTGCAACTTTCCTCTTTAACATAAGGAAAAGATGAAACTGAAGAAGCCTCAGGAGTTACCAGACAGGGCCAAACCCATTTCTGGCAAAAACAGGCAAGAGCTGGATGAGGTAATAAGATGTGAAACTGCTGAGCAGAATCAAGATTGGTGCAGCACCACAATTACGTGGCTGTTTGGTGTCAGCACATGACCTCTTTAAAATGTATTTGATTTGTTTCATGGGGAGTAAATCAGTCTAATAAAATATCTCAATGAAGAAAATGTGATAGCCAGTAATGTATGAGTCAGTGTGAGCTTGTCGCCAATAGATGCAAACAAAGAAAAAAGGGTTAGTGTTTGGGAAGAAATAATTTTCTCCCCAAACTTGCTGTTTTAGAATAATCAAACCTACATGGGCTTCCACTGCATCAGCAGTGAGTCCTATAAGAAAAAGACAAGGGAGATGGATGGGTTGATGTTATGTTTCAAGTTTTTCTAGATTAAACATTTTGATTTTTCTGAAGTGGTTCAAAAAATGTTCTTACATTTGACAGACAGTGTCTGAAAAAAAGTACTGTATCTGCTTCAATTTGAAATGGATGCTGTCAGTAAGGCAAGCAAGGAATAGATTCTGTTTGTCTCCATGTAAAATACTCAGGTTCTGGCCCACAGGGTTAAAATGCCAGCATCTCCACAGAACTACAGTGGTTAGGAAGGATTTTCAGAGGAGTTTAACACTTGCCTTACCCTTTCCTAATACTCCCTTGGAACGCTGACCATCAGTATCACTGAGAGCCATCCAGACTATCCACGAAGTGATCTGTCAAAACCAGCCTCCATGCACACACGTTTTTATTCCATGATGTTAATAAGCCTCAATTATCCTTGCTCTTGAAAGACCTTGAGAAATAGGCTGTTCCTTTCACATGGCTGGGTAGTTTTTATTCCAAAACCGAGCAACAGAAGCACTGTAAAAACACTGAATTCACAAGTCTACCTCACATTTCTCTGCAACCTTGGTTATGTCTCAGACACGAATTTGGAAACCAGAGAATATCACATTCCTCCAAAAACATCCCCAGCCAACTTCCCATACCAATCCACGCTACTCAACATGACTGAGCATGGCGGAATAATGGTGCTTAATCCTTCTGGCTCTCCCATTTTCTGCTTGCATGACAGACAGAATTGCACGTGTTTTAACAGGGCAGAGGAAAGCCAAACCACTGTGAGTGCGGGTCTTGCTGTAGGTCAGAGAAAAGTACATTAAAAGGCAGAGACAAAAGTTGTTCTGCACAACAGAACAAGCTCAGCCATCCTTGTGCCCTCTGAAACCCACCTTCACAGCTCAGTCCTGAGGCTCTCCAGAGCACAGAGTTTGACAGGAAACATCATGACTCACCAATTCCTGCAAAAGGCTGGAACTCTTTCCATTGACTTTCAAACAGGCTACTTTCAAAATAGCAAACTTTTAAAAAGCTGATGAAGCACAACTCAAATGATTCATATCTTCCAGTTCTGCAGGTTGGATTGGGACTTCAAAATGAACCTGCTGCTGGTCCTCTTCCACTCCTCTCCTGCTAGTTCACAGCTGGATAATGAACAGAAACTAGAGCTCAAGGCAGAAATGGGAATGTGATGGTGAAGGAAATCAATCTACATGAAATCCAGGAAGGAAAGTTTATTCCCAGAGATGAGAAGAGCAAGGAGCCTTCTCAGGGAAAAGAGAAAACAGGGACTGGTTTAATAAGGCACTTAAATCAGAAGCATAGCAGGAAGGAGCCAGAGCAGAATCTCACAGCAAGAGGAGCAGCGAAGGTAACCCTGAGGGCTCCGAGACCACCTTCGCTCCTGGAGCAGGACAGCAGTATCAGGCACGCTCAGGGCATGAACCTGTGAGCCTCACCATATTCTTGCCATGCTCCTGCGGCCACCAGCTCCCATGTGCCAAGCACAGCCCAGGAGGGCAAGCTCTTCAGGGTCACTGTCTACATGCTGGGAGGGGGGCGAGTGTGAAATGCAGAATTAAACAAATGCTTCTCACATTCACGCAGCAAGGAGCTCCAGCTTTTCTCCAGGCTTTGTCAGGAATCACACTGTACTCTTTTCCTTTGTTCCCCTCTTCCTTTTTCTGATTGTTCCAGGCTGAGGACATGTGTTTTCTCTTGTGCAGATACACCTGTCCACTTCACATGGAGGGATGGGGAGTTCTTCATTCAACAGCACTTGTTTGCTTTTCCCTCTTTCAGTGCTCTTGTATAGCTCTGCTTCACCATAAGAGAACAGTATTGTAGATTCTCTAATTCAGTTTCTGAAGTAGGGGAAACCAAAGACTTTTCAATATGTAGAATAAAGACAGACTATATAGGAGAAAATGAAATAATGTGAATGGCCCAGAGCAGAGGAAGGAGGCTGAGAACTTCAGGAGTCAGAGAAGAACAGACAAGACAGCAAAATCAGCTGACTGTCTCAAGGAAGATACCATGCCTTTGGACACACAGATACCTAATTTAATGCTACAGCTGTAGTGGTCATCCTGGCTCAAAACAGGGACAGCAGAGATGGCAAGAATTCAGAGAACAATAGAAGACCTAGAAAATGCTCATAAAGGTAAACTAAAAAGAACAGGATCTTTGCTCAAAAAGAGACAGAAATAATTTAATTGTAAGTATTTTTTATTTAAGGAAAGGAATGAGTGGGTACTAGTATATCAGGAAAATTAAGGAGTTCTGCTGATTATTATCCACAAAAGAAAACAGTTCAGGAAGTCAAAGGATGCCGAAGGATGCAAAAGGAACCCAAAGACTCCATCTCCGTATCTTGTCCCAAGTGAGTTAGAGCACAATCAGCACTCACCAAGACAGAAGAAACCTTAAGACTTGAAAGCAGTCTTGACATTTACGTTAATGGAGAAGACTCAGAGGTATCAATTACAACATCAGGATTGTGGCAGGGCTATTCAGCTTTGTTCATCAGGCCTGAAAAGGATTCTTAATCATTAAAGACAGGGAAGATACAATATGTGGGTGAGTTCTCCCATACCTGCTTCCATCCAGTTCTCATACTTTGCTTTGAAGCAGCTACTTTTAGTTTTAAATCACAATATAAATATAAGCCAAAAGGGTCTGACCCAGCCTGGCAATTCTTACGTTCCTTCACTGTGATTCACCTTCTAAAGTTGCATCCTTATCCCAGGACAGACCCTTTAGATACAACCATTAAGCAAATTATCTGTGTCCAGCACTCTGTGAGAAAGTCAGCTTTTCAAAGTTGCTTAGTTACATCGCACTCTGTGCACTTCCATTAATAAACACTTGATTTCAGTATTACCATCTAGTTTGTTTTTAAGAAAAGGGAAGTCTAAAATGGGATGTACAGAGGGCTTTCTACTCTGCTTCCTTTTTTTTTTTTTTTTTTTTTGTTAAAGCAGTTATCCTTCTGTGGTGACCTGCGAGTCATTTAGAAAAGGGCTGGCTTGAAAACCCAGGACAGATGTCAGGCACGGCAGAGGAGAGAGGTGACTGATCTGCTCTGCAGAGCCTCCACGAGCACTGTTTATTTGCTGCGCACACCCAAGCTAGTTCTGTACTCCATCACCGTGGCAGCTTATTGACATCCAGGCATCTTCACAGACACCCTCACAGCATCTTCTCATGACTGCAAATGAGGAGAACAGAGGTGCCAAAAGACATCCTGAGTAGGGGAAAGCACATAAAGGAGCCAATGTAAAGTGGGAATACATTCAAGGGGGTAGTCAGAATGATCTCAGCACCTACAGCAGAGCTCAACAAACAAAACTGTTGCAAGAAGATAAGTCCTGAACATGCTATGAGTTCCCTAAAATGCAAAGAAATCACAGTATTATTCTCTTGTTGCATACATCACAGTCAGATTAGGCATAACTTCCCCAGAGGAGACCAGTGTAAGAGCTGGTCACAAAGTGACATCTGTCCCATCACACACATGAGCACATTACCCATGAAGAGCAAATGAGAGAGAGAGATGGTGGCCAGGGAAGGATTCAAGCGCAGCATTTTCTGACCTTTCCTCTGCACATCTGCTGTCAAGAGATGAAGGAGAAAGCGCTCAGCAGAGCCATGAAAAAAAAGAATCAAGAAAGATCTCTCTGCAGGGTTGCTTCTTTTGAACAGTTGCAGACTGCCACAGAAGTTTCCATTCCTAAAAGCACAAGAACTACAGTCTAGAGAAACATCTTCTTTGGTGACACAACAGCAGTCATTTCAGTTGCAGAACTTGACAGGGAAAATCCAAACAAATCCAGTTGCCCAAGGTTTCAAGTCACGACTCCCTATTTTCTACCAGACACCAGCTTTACCTTGTCCGTTGCCAACAAAGCCCAGAATTACGAACATAAAGCGATGGGAACACCTCAGAATGCTCCCCCCTTCCCCTGAGTCTGACATCTCCTGTGCTGCTGGATAGAGCACAGACAATTCCAAGCTCCTTCAGGAGCTCCTATCAGATCACCAAGACCCCTGCTTGGCCTGCTGAGTTGTGAGAGAGGGTAGCATGGTTGCAAAGAGGGTTAACCATATATCCAAATAAAAGCTAAAGACCAGCAGGGCCTAAGATTGGAAGTCTGCACCGTACCTGCCTCTCACTGGTCCCTGACAGAAGTAGCACACCCCAATACTCTGGCATCCAAGATCCGCAAGCCACAGTAACTAAAACAACTAGACAGGTTTTGCAACTGTATTGTTCACCTGCTTTTAACCATAGTTATTTTTAGTAGGTCATTTATCTGAGAGCAGGCTCTGGGAATATCTGTTTCCTAGTCAACTGGGCAAATTGGGCTGTTTGTTGTTCACTGAATTTCTAATCAAAAAGATCTTAGGGAAATGGAGAAACGTGAGCGAGGCGAAGGGAATCAGCCTTCCAGGTCTCACTGATATCACAGAGCTCACTGCAGTCATGCCATTTTGACCCACCACCCTCCACACCTTCACATGAGTTTTGCATGGCCACTGACACATGTTGCATCTATGCTGGTATTGCATCTATTGAGGAAAGATAAAGAAAGCAGCAGGGACAGTCTGCATGCTAGCAGAAAGTACATCAGTTACAATGTCTGACCCAAAATCCACTGCTGATTTAGCTTAGACTTGTTTTTTCCCAGTATGACTCTTCAACTAGAGGAAAATGGCAGACTCGTAAATATCCTGCACTGTCTTGGAGGAGGATCCAACTTAGCTCTGTACGTAAATCATTCCTGTTTTGATGGATTTACATGGCGTACAAAACCAGGGGCACGAAGGGCTGTGCCCACTGTCTGGAGTCCTCCTGGCTCTGTTGCTGTTGCTAAGCTATGTACCACGTACACCATCTGCGGCTCTGCACACGCTGCAAGTTACACCAGCTGGTCACAACTGCTTCTTGCTCGAGAAAGTCCAAACCTCAGCATCTGCTGTGCTGGTCCGTGGAGGAGACCAACCACAGGACCCTTTGAATGCTTGCAGAGTATGACACAGAGACAAATGCCCATGCTGCAGCTGTACCCTGGTCAGCTCTGAACAAAGTCAAGCTGGGCACAGCTTGAGCACCACTATGGCCAGCACACTCTTGTCTGTTAACATGCTATTTAAGCAACTGCAAAGTAGACATCCACTGCCAGCACCCTTTGATGATACATAAAAAATTTGCCTCAGTTTCCCATTTGAATGGTACCAGTAATTATTCTGCCTGTTATTTATACCTTAGTGGCACTCCAGCTGCCTCTCCCCTTTGAGGATAGCGCTGCAGTGGTCTCTTTTGTCTGAATACCCCCATATACCACCATGCACTATCTCCCTGGGTTCCAGTCCACAAAAGACAATTCCCACCCACCCCTTACCATTTCCTCCTTCAAACACATCTTCTCTTCTTCTCCAAGTCCTTCCCATCCCCTCTGAAATTCTCATGGACAGTCAAAGAGGTACCCCCATCACAGCAAGACACCCCCGCATCCTGGGGCTCCTGCCTTCTCCTATGCAGTTGTGCCAGGGCCAGAATGCAGGGGATCCCCCATTGCCCCCTGAGCAGCAGGAATCCCAGGGCGCATGCTGGGGCAGCCCCCTGTGTCTCAAGGGAGTTACTTCTGCTGATCTTTCAGTCTCCTGAATTCCGTTTTGCAGCTTATTACTGTAGCTAATGAGGTGCATTTGGTGCTGTCTTTCTGAATCTTGGTGGAAGAAAGAAAGAGAAGAAAAAGGCCCAGATCTCAACTACGGTTTTCTGATTCTGATTCAACACTGAAACCAGAACAGTGGCATGAATGTAAAACTCAAGCCATACTGAGGATCAGCTCTCCATCTTACTCTGCTATTTCTTCCTCTCTAAAATGATTCAGGTCTGAATTTTGACACCCTGAGTCCCTTTTGGTTGGCAAACACAAGCATTGAATCCCACTGATGCCTCTTGTCTCACTATTATTTCTGTATTAGTTGACACAACAATTAAGGGAACACAAATGTTTTCAGACTCAGCTGATGGCAGGAGATGTGAAGGGAGAAAACCTCCCTGAATATTTCTGAGGTAGTCTGCTCCTCGGACACTGCAAACCTTTACTTTGTCTTACTTGTGTTTCATGCTTAAATTTTCTAGGTTCTGTGACACGTTGAAAAGAAGATCAGCTGCAATGTATGCCAAGTCCATGCCACTCACCTCCAGACATTTACCACCCCTACCCCAACAGAAAATATTTAAGGCAAGCTTTCAAACAGCCTGTGTGAATAAAACTCAATAATCTTTCTTGCTTTCATCAGTGCTCACTTTGTTCCTTGCTGCGTGGCATAGACAGCAGTCAGAATGGTGAACTGGGCACCTTGATGCTCACAGACCAACAGGCATCACCTGAGTGCAGCAATCTACATTGCCACATGGTCTAATTGAGGATATATATCAGCGCCCAGCCAAGGGAAAGGATCCTGCGTAACATCTGCCTACCCTCAGTGTCCAGAAAACTTAAAAAAGAGAGTAATGCAGAGTTTGCAAGCTCAAATCTCAAACCAAAACACAACCAAGATGACTAGAAAGTCACTTGGAGGGAAGAGAAAACGAAGAGAAAAACTGGAATTCATACTTCATCACATTTCCAAGGGATGGGACGTGAAAAGACAAGAACAAGTTCTGTAAAGAGATGAACAGGGACAATGACACTCCTACAAAGGTTGTATTTCACATATGTCCTTTGGAATATGTCGTGTGGACCCAGGTACATTTTGGTCTCCAGTACTCCTGCAGCATGGCCTGCAGTAAACTGCATTGCTGGGCAACGCTTGCCTGCTATAGCATCAGTTAATAGCTTTCTCTTTCACCAAAGTCACTCCAGAAATGCAACTTCACTATTCTTGCCTCAGCACAGAAGGGAAGACCGGATGCTAGTCTGTTTTTTTCAGGAGCTGAGAAAGCCACGGAGCAGGAGCGTGGCTCATGGCAAGTCCATAGGAGTGCATGTACCACTGCGTGGCTCAGCCTGGCAGCTTCTTACTCCCCTCCTGTGCGAGCATGTTACAGAGAGCGCTGATGCAACAGCATAACTCACCCACTCGCTCAGTCGACGACAAAAATACACCAGGAACAGAAAGAACAGGATCAGCAGAAACAGGCCCCTGCAAGAGGAGCAGTGCTGGGAATAAGCAGCAGCCGCAGGGTAGCAAAGCCACTGAAATCCAAAGATAGCAGCTGCTGCACGGGGGGTGCAGAGGGGCCACTCCGGCAGCTGTGCGTGGGCAGAGGAGTTTGCAGGCAGTGTTTGCCTGCTTGCTACATCTCTAACTGCAGCCAAGCAGTGCTGTGCTCAGAAAATCCCCGACTTCTCTGTACCATCCATTCCCTTCCACTTGTGGAGGGCAGTATAGAAAAACCTCCCACGGCTGTATGGGTGTTGCTGGGGTCACTTGGGTCATACCAAGCAGCGGAGGCAGAAGCAAACTCCTTCAGGCTGGTAAGGGACCCCATGAACTCTACATGAGGACAGCCTTTTCTGCTTTTGGCATGTAGGCACAAACTCCTGAGTCAGTCCGTTGGGCAGCAGCACAGACATAGCCGGCACTGAATCCACAACAGTTCCACAGCCCTTGTCACCCACAGGAGCCCTTACACACACAGAACACCCCTTGCCACTGCACTCGCACACACCAGCCAGCCATGGTACTGAGTGTTGGGGTTTTTTTTACTTTTACATGACTGATCCCTGCGCTCCCCCTTCATGCCTGAATCTCTGCACCCACAAAAGAGACCTGCAAATCCTCCTCGGCACGTATGGATGTATTTTGTCCCTTATAGACTCCTGTGTCCCAGCAGGAGATCAGTGCTGAATGAACAACTCCCCTTATGTTTAAATCTTTTGATGAGTAAGATGCTCGTCTGCAGCTGCCTGTCAGTACATCAGGCTCTTCATTATGTTTTAAAACATGAAAAAAAGGAACTGACTGAAATGTCAGGCGGCAGCCCCTTGTCCTGCCTTTCATAAAAGGGTAAGTTTAAAATAATAATAAGTAATAATAAAGCCTTGTCATCTCTGCAGTTCTCTCCATTATGTACAACTGAATGTGATAAGAATTTACAGAAAGAAAAATCCAGCCAGAGACAACACGGCCTTACCAATGGCCTTCGGCAAAGCTTTTATCCCAGAGGGACCTACCAGTACCCTTCAGCTACCCCTTGCAGAAGGGCAGTTTGCAGAGAAACACCGCTGCACCCCTGGGGCCAGCTCGGGTTGGGGCTTGGAGATCTTGTTCAAGTCCTGCAGATTGCTCTGCCTCCGCAAGTCAGCCCAGACCGTGCTCCCAAAATACATCAGGTAACTTCAGAGCAGGAGAAACTGCTAACGCCTGGGCAAGATTAAACTGGTGAAACTCCCAGGAGTGGAGATTAGTCAGCACAACATTTACAAATAGCCATGCTAATTACCAACTATTGGGACAGTAAATCAAGTTCACCAGCTCCATATTTCAAAATTTGTACCAATATAGGCTTGGCAGAAACCCCCTTTCTTTGCTTTTATTTCAGTTTAATGAGATGAAAGTCCAGCCAGAGGGCCTGAGGGCCTGATCCTGTGATGTTGCTCAAGAGCAGCATGGGGTGTTTTGTAGAGTGAGGGAACAGGCTGTGGTTTGGATGCCTATACATTCAGACTGAAGCGGTCCTCAATTAACCTTGAAAAAGGAGTTAAGGCATTGGAGGTGCTGGGAGCAGATCTGAGGTACCATGAGCACTTCAAGGTCTGCACATTTAGCACATTAGTCTAGAATTCAAAGCCCTAAATATCCTCAAATCATTTAAATTATCAGAATGTTTAGATCAAAAATCAAAACAGACGGTGGAGAAAATTTAACTTCTTTTACACTTCATTTCAAAGTGCTGGGGTTTTCAAACTGATAAAATTTGACCATTTGAAATTTTAGCTTTGTGCAGTACAGCAGAAAGCCATGCCAATTAAAAGATGAAAAAGATTTTTGTCATTTTTCTGAAGATATCAGAATGGCAGCTTTCTAAGGGGAAGATGATCCGAAACAAAAATATCATCAAAACAGCAACGTGGCAAAGCATTACAATTTCAGCAGAACTACCTTTGGCTATAGAAAGCATCAGAGCTCATCCTGACCAGCCCTGCTTTGGGGAGTTTGCTTTTTTACAGAAGTTCAACTCCAAGGTCTGCAAGGGCAAGGATCTGACTAACAGAGCAGCTTCCCTTTTGAACGGAATGTCAAAATTTTGTGACTCCAGGTAGATGTTGACAAGCATGAACTTAAAATTCACCATTTATATGAAGTATAAAAGACTAAAAACAGGGCTTGGAGGTCAATGCTATTAATCAGTGTTTTGTGTAATTGACATCTTTCACAGAAATTGCCTGGGTCTTCTGCCTTCAGTGAGAAGATTCAGACTTGCTTCGGTTTAGTTATTTTATCAAGATGACATCCAAGAAAATCAGGAGAACAGTATTGCTGGCAGTGACAGATGCCTGCACAAAGCCAAGAGAAAGAAGTCTGACAACTGGTAAGATGTGGCCAGACATGCCAATGGTGCAGGTACGAAGGAAAGGAATGGCTGAAAACAGAGGGGAAAACACTAACTTAAAATTGCTGATTTGCAGCACCATGCATGAAGCTGAAAAAACAAGCACTGTTTGCTACTAGAGTCATTTGAAAGTAGGGAAGCTGTCAGTGCAAGAAAACATCTCTTTCATTGGAGTTATCTAGCACTGGTTGGGCATTAGCAAAGGGGGAAACATTTTCTTCCCCAACTGTATACATGTCCTATGATTTATGTTCTTTACAGCATTTTTATGAGCTTCTTTAGCACATCATCCAGTGTAATAACAGCATGGTAATTGTGTTGGCTGCATGTCCTGGCACTTAATTATAATCCTGTCATTGTCATTTCCCAGCTTGTCTAACAGAATAACCTTGCCATGTGGCTGACATCCAGTTAAGAAAAAGGAGGCAGAAGGAAAGAAAAAAATATACAAATATGTTATTAATATAAAAGACTCTTGATGGCTTTGTGATAAAGTCCCGAAGTTACAATTCCGCACAACAGTGTCCGCCTTCATCTGCAGGCTTCTCACACAGGTTTTGTGTATACAAGAAGGACCTCCTGCAATTCAAGGACTTAGTTTTCTTCAGGATGACTCTTCTTTTCCTTCTGGACCAGCACAAGCCAAACTCCAGCCTAGTTCTGGCAAACCTTTGCTGTTCTCACATGAATGGAGATTTCCCCCTTCACTAAGTGCAGGTACAGCCCAAGCTCCAGGCCTAAAATAACTGTCTGAAAACAGCTGGCGGAAGATTCAGAAGGGAAACTACAGGTGGAGAGTGAAGTGATATCTCAGAGAAGTTTAAAACTCAGTCAGAAGGCAGTAATAAACTAATCCTTAATCCTCTGCATTTTCTATCAGAAGTCTATCTGCCCATTCTTGATTCTGTTGGCTAACGCAGCTGATGAGGCTGGCACCCTCCTCCAGTGCATCCTTACTCACCAGCACCCATCCGAAGTCCAACTAAGAAAATCTGACAAATCCTTTAACATCTCATCTACCAGCTCCAAGATACTCAGTATGTTCCAAAACCCAAATCAATCCTCAAAGCAGTGTCTCTCAGTCAAAGCACCTGACACACAGAACTAAATTTACTTTCGTTACCTTGTCTGTCCTTTCTAGCATGAGTGTTTCAAGGAAGCTTGCTCCAGGATCACTTACACAAGCAAGTTACAAGTAATGGTGCATAGACTGTGCTACTACAACCATCCACATGTACTTTTAGCTCACACATGAGCTCTTAAAACAGCTCAGTTCATTAATGTTAAGTCATTTGTGCCTTGTATGTAAGCTACACAAACCCAGGGTGTCGTCTTTAGCATAGGTGGATACAATTTTTCATACCATCATAGCCAGGTATTAAAGGCTTATGTACATTAGTAAATGATTACTATCTTATCCCATGGTTGAGCATCACAAGAGCTAAGGAGACACTGCAGCTGCTTCACAGGTGTAGGAATTCCACCCCTAGAGATCTCAGTGAATGCAAGATTGCTGTGTACTTGATGTCCTTTTCACACTGATCATTCATGTAACTAGGAATAATAGAGAAACCAAAAAGCTCTTGACAAATAATATATCTGTAAAATGATAAACTGTAGTGCTGTAAGACACTAGGATTCTTCACTGCTGAGCAGTTACTTAAACAGAATCTGGCCCTAAGAAATTTCCATAGCTTTTCAGAAGAAAATTTCCTCTTCCCGTATTTCTTCCCTATTTGAGCAAGGGATGTGGACAGTGATGCCTTTCACATGCTCCTCTTGATTTTGTCTTATTCCTGTACCTGCAAACTTTCAGCAGTGCTGCACCCCAGGGACTGGCCAAGCTCTCTGCTCAGGCAGAGGAATAAGCAGCAAGAGCAATGTGGCACTGCAAATCACTGTTTAAAGGTTTAATAATTTGCCATGGCTGTGTTTATTATTCCCAGACTGCTTTGGCTGATTAAGAACAAAAAACTAAAGAAAAACAAAAATTGGAGTAAAAGTGAGAACCAAAGGGTTTGGGGTAGGCTTTCACCTAGCATACTCATTGCATTCGTTGCCCAAGTGGAGTCTCTGCAGGTGGGAGCAGGAGCAAACAAGTGTCCTTTTTTCCTTCTTTTCAGGACGATCACAGCTTTCTTCTGAGTTTTGAAGCATTTGCTTCTCTCTCCAAGGAGCCATAAGAAGTCATGCAGCCTGCAGAGTAGGTGGGCTGAGGCAACTGAGAAGGAAACTCCACGCAGGGAGGTTTAAGTTAATGGAGCGTGGCAGAAAGAAGAAAGGCTTGTTTTCCCCCTTTCCACCTGGAAAAACTCATGATAAAATCGCTGAATCAAAGCTGGATTTACAAGAGGCTTGAGGTGAAAGCACTAAGATTTGGGGAAAAAAGATAATCCGCAGCTGACTCCGCTCAACCTGACATGGTCACACCTGAGAAGAAGGGATTAACACCTTATTGCAGCTTGTGGTGTGTTATAAGAAGGCGGGACACAGTGGGATGCTTTGGGGCACTGACCAAGAGGAGACCTGCAGCAGCAGCAACTCCTCTTTCTCTGCTGAGGAAGCTTGAGTTGGAAGCAGAGGAGCACGGGCAGAACCCCTTAACCACCTGCTGCAAACAGCTCCTTGCTGTGAGGAGGCATCCAGGGCTCACCTCTGTTCCTCTAGGTTTCAATGGTGGTGCCACCCCTTGCATAGTTCAGTGCCTGGGCTTTCCCTTCCAGCTCCTGCTGCACACAGCTCCCCTTCCTTACAAAACCCGTCTCCGCTCATGATTCTGCATTAGGTAACCACATCAGCAGCTACAGCACAACAAAATGGCCAGTGCTGGAACAATGTGCCACATGCCAGGGAATCTGAGTCACTGAGAATTGTTTCCTCTTGGGTTTTGTTTTTGTGTAAAAGGAAGTCTGGTGAAGTGTTTTGGGTTGGTGGAGGTTTTTTGGCGGGCGGGCGGGGGGACGACAAGAATTGCACTGCTTTAATGCAAATTTCACTAACATGGTACAACTTGCATTTAAATTGATTTATGAGTATGCACACTGAGGTCCGCGCAAGCTTAACCAAGGCAATTAAAAGCCTGATGTTAGCTTAATTGGTTCGAGGTTTACAACAAGCAAAGCTTAAATGCTGAGATGGTTCTCCAGAAGAATGGCACACTGAGTTATTTGCCTGGTGTTTCAAAGGCACGTGTCCATGCTAATGTCCTTTGTCCTTGCTGAGCAGATCACTACAGCAACTGACCTAGACACCTATGTGATAACTGAGAACTCCTCCCAGGGTGTTCAATGTCCGTAACACTGAATTCAACTTTTTCAAGAAAGATCCATGTGCCCCAGTTGGAATCAGTTCACCTATAATGCGATCCCAAGCCCCTGCCCTTTCTGGCTGTTATAGTAAAACCTCGTTAGCTTCTACAAATACAAAGCCAGGAGATGGTTAAGATCTGTGTTCATTAATATCCCCAATCATAAGGTACAGAGGCTTCGATAAAAACTTTTGATTTAGCCCATCTTACTTGGTAACTTGATTTTTTTATTCTTAATCAATTCTTTCTGTCCTGCAAACAACTTTCTTTTCCCCTAGTATATCATAAGTACTTTAGTTAAATGGATATGAACTGGACCACATACCTGCTAGCAGGGGTGAGCACACGAAGCTGGCAGATATAGCATCTCCTGCTCCACTGATCTCATGCTCATTTGAGATCTGAATAGGAGCCAAGTCTTTCACAAACATGCCTTTGCTGCTATTTTACAGAAATTGCTATATAGTAACATCCTACATGAAATCACTAAGCAGGCATTTCTCAACTACAACAAAATATTCTTAGCCTTAAAATATTTTTATCTGTGTAGCCAATATACAGTCTACACATGAGACCATCTCCCACCATGAAACACCCTTCTTTGCTAATTAGAATCATTTTCCTGAAAAAATTATTCTTTGATGCTGAGGTGCGTAGAAAGAAGCTCTTAGTTTTGTTCAAGTAAAACCAAGGCTAAAGAAAATTTTTTTAAAGATGAATTTCATCTGATCTCTTTAAAAATTTGTCCATGACCACTGTCTGATGAGTATTTCCCTTGTATACATTTCCATTTCATATGAGAATCTCGTCTGATTTAATTCTGCTTGGAAAGAGAATGATGGTAGCATGCTAGTGAGAACAGGCTTTGCTTATATCTGGGCATGCTAAAAAATGAAAAGCCTCTTAAGGGGCCACTTCTTGAAATACTTCTAAAAATCTCCAGCTCTTGCAAGATTGCCCATCCAAATCGTACAATCTCGAGTAGCTCAGAAAAAGAACTTGCTTTTTCCATATCCTATTTCATGTCTTGATCTATACCATTCATCTATTTAGAGATCTGCTATGCAAACACACATCCATCCTCTCAGTACTCCTTAAACTGAGCTGCATACTTGCCATGAGCCAACACATCTGCCTCAGTTCCATACATCTTCTAGCAACCAGGAGCATTAGTTAACACATCAGTGACATCAACACGTGCACTTTGCTGGGCCAATTTATGGGCACTGATACAAGAAAGAGGAAAAAGAACTAAAATGACCAAGGAGGAGGAGAAGGACCTGATCACACAGACAAACAAGCAGCCTGTCTGTCCTCAGGCAGGCCAGGTAGGTGAGCATACAACCATTAATGACCATACACAGTGTGTCAGGAAAGGGCAATCCACCTGTCCATAATAAAGAAGTTTTGCCATTACGTTGATTTGTCTCATAGAAAAACCAGTATATGCAAACAATTATCAACAGTAATTGGTTTTGCAATTATCATTTCAGCTTTTGCACTGAGGTTTGGTCTCACACAGTAAGGCAGTCCCCCCTCACCTCAATGTTCGGAAAGCTGTCTTTACCCTAAGCTTAAGTCGAGGATTTATTGTGTTTCTACCCCTTTGATGTTGGAAGTATTACTAGCCCCCATCATCCTTGTGTTGTTCTTCATCCTAGTTATTTAAGGGGACTTTTTCCAGCTGACCCAGGCAAAATAGGGCTTCACAAGAACACAATTAAAAATGTATCCTCCCAACTGTAGTTACATTCTCAGAACTGCAAACAGGTGAGATAGAAACAGAGCAAGTATCCCCTACACCAGATTCCTGTCCTGTGCCTATCCAAGGCTGGGATCCTGCCTCCTATGCAGGCTAGCACACAGAAAAAAACAGGAGAATTCTGTGGAAAATAAGTGATGGAGATCCCCTCTTCATAACATACTGCACGAACCTTCAATCTCAGATGTGCTGTTCCAGACTCACTTTTCCAAACGTAGAAACCTTTTATTTTGGAAAGCCTAGAGTTCTTTCAGCAACCCCAGAGCTGACAGGAACACAGGAGGTTTGCATGTCCTTGGGCACACCCTAGGTGTGTGCTCAACAACAACCTTACACGAGTGCTGGCTTGTGGGGTATGCTGTAATCACAAAATCTGACATGAGATTCTTAATAAGTGCTATTGAAAAAGACTGTATCCAGTATGATCATGTGGTATGGCATTCTGCTTACTAGAATTACTCAGAAAGCTAACCATGTGCTTTATTTTTTAATTTTTAAAATTAAATTTTGTTTTTTATTTTAATTTTAATCTTGTTTTGCCTGTTGTTACACCATCTGAGAGCAACTTTGCAAGGAAACCTCTGCACAAAGCAGAGAAAATCTTATCAGAACTCGCTTATCTTTTTATGCCACAGAATCATGAAGGTCTCTATAATGTACCTCCCTTTGGTAATGATCCATATAGCGAGGAGGCGATTTCCAGGCTGGAGTCCAAGCACAGAAAGCTTAACACTTCTGTGTTAACCTTTAGCACAGCTCTTACTATGATGCACTTCTCAACTCACACAGTTTTCCACCGAGAGTCACAATTCTCCTGGATCAAGGAGAAGGAAAAAGCCAACAAACCTGAGTCCTGCTGCCTTTCAGGCAAAGCCTGAACTCTTCCCACTTAGTTCAAAGGTGGTTTTAGCACCATCTTGAGATTTGCAACCAGGATTTCACAGATTTCTTCATCCTTAATGGCTGGGAATGATCTCATGGTAGCTTTTCATTTTTCCCTGAAGTAACCAATGAAATACTTTCCGCTTTATCCTTAAAAAAGGACTTAGAATTCTTTAATTTTTAAAGCTACTTTCTGATTTTGTTCTGAATGTTTCATCTAGTAGTCAAGTGAAGAGGATCACTCAGTACAGATTTTACTTAAAACCTGTCTGCTCAAAAACTTGGTTTATGTGTCCAACTGGACAGCTAATGCTTAAAAAGCTGCCGTGGCAGCAGGTGAATCAGAGGAGAAACTATAGACTGGGAGGTGGGAATAGAAAGAAAACACGCCAGTGTCAGTAGTATGTCCCTAAATCTGTGACACTCCACCAAGAGAGACTTTATCAACACAGCTTTTGCCAAAGTACACAGTGAAATCCTCTTCAGATGTTTTTAAGAAAGGATAGTTAATCACTGTTCATCAGTGCAGATCTTGCACTGATGAACTGTTAGAGCCTTTTCTGAGACATTTTTAGCCTAGTTTCCTAAGGAAACTGGATCTATGTAGCTATACTGCCTGTGTGAGTCCTCCCAGCCCAATTTTCCAAAGAGTTTTCGAAACAGCTGGCTAAATCTTAACTAAGTTTGACAAAGGAGTAGGTGTTCTGTAGGTATGTAATTTTCTCCTCAGTCTCCTGAAAATCACAAGCAGGACTGAGGAAAGAGACCTAAACTAGCACCTACCGGAAAAAACCCTTGAACTCCTTGTTACCCTTTTTATTACACCAGTTGACCAGGAAAGGCTTGCTCAGAAGCAGCGCGCAGCCTCTTGCTTTGCTAATAGCTACAGGATGAAGGACAGTGCTGGAGGTGTCAGGAGGGTAAGACTGTAAGGGACACTGAGTGCCAGCAGAATTGTGTGGAGACTCACAGAAAACACAGGCTTGATAAGCTTCAGTGTTTCCACTGTCCTGTGGCATGGCCCCTCTTTAATAAACCAAAGGTTTTATAAAGTCACGTTGCCTCCAGGAGCTGTGAAACATCAGATACCACAGGGCTCACCAAGACAAACGACAAGCACTGCCTAGGCCTAATGTATTTGCTTATCTGCACTTGTTCTCCTCCTTTCGGGCTTTTTAAAATTTTTTTATTTTTAATGCAGTGGTCTGCCTTGCATCAGCTTTAAGGGAAGAGCTATCAGTTTAACAGCACTGAAATTAACCTTTACAAGTGCTCTCTTCATTAAAGGGCATGAGGGACGTGGAGGGGGGGGGTGGGGGGGAGTGTCAGGTAGACTTCAACTTGCAAGACTGACAGTCTAGCCATCAAATTCCCCTCCAAAAATGAAAACACAGATATACATTAGGTAACAAGTTGGTTTGTTGTTTAGTCCTTAAGGACTGCCCATTAGTGTACTGTAACAGCTAGTAGATTGCGAGCATGCTCCAGTTATTTGCTAAACACTGCGTACAGGAGAAATCGAGCACTGATTAGGAGGATAGTCAACACGTGGGAGCTATGTTTATGTCATTGAATACCCCTGAGCAATTCATGTCACTTCTACATGCCTCAGTTTCCCTACTGGTAACTAGAAGTTAGTGTTTACCTTGAGGAATGCTGGAGGAAATCTGCTCCAGTTCCCCATGAAAATTTGGTCCTGACTGAAGTGAAGCAGCACACAGACTACAGGCATAAACCACTATAAACTGGTCAGGGATAGGCTTGTCACAGTCACCAAACCAGCACGATGCAAGTATGTCATTCCAGGAGACAGGTCTTTCCATTCACCCACATTTACACATACCATCAGCCAGTATTTCTGTGCTCCCCAGCTCCTGATGGAAGCCCCTTCGATGGGGAGAGCAAAGCCAAAGTGCAGACCTCTTCCCTTTTCCTCCAGACTAAGAGCACTTGGACTGGCACTTCTGCTTGTTCCTGGGCACTTGCACAGCGGGGCACACCTACGCTTTCGTGCACGGTTTGTTTTCCAGAGGAAAAAACCAGAAGCTGTTTCTTGAAAATAAAATTTTCACTTTTTGTATGCTACCTCCTGCATTTTGCTGCACTGCTCCTCTACGGAAGACAGCCATTCCCACAGCCCTGTGCAAGCCATTTGCCATGTTATCATCACAGCACATCGGGAGGGTCCCTGCCCTAGGTCAGCCACTGATGGACACCAGCTAGTTGAGAACATTGACCTGCAGGAGAAAAGCAGGACACGGGAGACCTAAACTACAGCTCCCAGGAGACACATTGCTGACAGTTTGGGTCTTAGATGGTTCTAAATCATTCCTTCATCCTTCCTCATACTTCGGTTTTCAACTAAATCCCAGCAGCCTGCTGTTCTAGTGCACCCAGTTCTCTCTCATAAAAAAATGCTTCATGAACATTTTGCATAATCAATACAATTTTCTGTTCCTTTCAAAAAGACTTGACCAACATTACAATGAGAAATTGAGGTCAGATCACTAAGTTCACTGTCTATAACAGAAAGGCATCATCTTCAATAAATATTAGTCTACAGTGACTGCTCTGGCAACCTCTGTTGAACTACCATGGAATTTACAGCATATATTTAATTTGCAGGTTTGTCCATTTTCCCGTAAGGCTTTTTAAATAGGTATCTAATATTTATATCTGCATATACAGTACTTTGCTGGAAGCGATTAAGCATTTATAATGAGACAACAATAAAAAGTATTTACTTTATTTGGTGTACTAACTATTTCATTTTTAATGATTTAGTATATATTGTAATTTCTGTTTATAAACACTATTGTCTGCCTAGGAGTTTCCACAAAGGGTTTGTTCATTAGTTACAACATTACTAGCAGGTATAAACAGGGAATTCTGAAAATGTTCCCTATGTGAGGCAAGGAGAAGGAACAAGGTCAAGATGCTGTTGTAGGGCTTCTTTTGGAAAAATTATGTTGGTTTATTAAAGTCATAAGCCATGCTGTGAACTTATATCAGCACAGCTCTTCAAATACACCAGCTCTTGAGTAAAAATAAAATGCCCCTTGCCATGAATTCAGTACTGCGTGCACGAACATTTGTGCACATCAGCATTAGAGTAGTTCCAGCCACTTTGGGAGCAGATGTGGAAAATCTCATCCTGCAAATATTTTTGTTGATAATGTGTTCTCTAAGCAAGAGAACAGCATGAATCCATGTGACTCACCAGGACACTGCAAGAAACTATGACACAAATTGTGTCTATCGCCTGTGATCAATCCATTGAGTAAACATCTGAAAAGAGACTAAAATAGGAAAATTAATGAACTGGGAGGAGGATGCACATCGTTCAGATGCACTGGCTTTAATCACTGGGCTCCTCATCTCATGGCAGAGAAAGACACAAGAAACTAACAGATAAACTAGTAAAGTTCTACACAAACTATTTTAAAATCCTACATGATTTAACAGAATACAGTAATATAATTTTGGGGAATGATTCTGAAAGACTATGGATTGATTTTATGGTAGATGAAAGGATATCACCATATGGGTTTTCTGAGATCCTAGAAATTGCCCCTTCCCCAGGACACTGTTGCTAAAGAAACCCCTGTTCTGGGCACAAATTTCCATAGACTCAAATAATGCCTTGCTCCCAGGGCTGCTCAGAGAACCTGGGTGATCAGGGCATGGACTTTACAGGGGCACAGAATACATCAGCTGATGCTTGTAAATAGATTTCCCACCTTTTTTTTTTTAATCCGTACAAACATCATATCAAAATTAGTCATTGTTTCTTAAAGAAAGCTCAGGTCAGGATCCTAAAATACAGATTCTCATGATCACAGGACATTTGGAAGTCAAAGCCCTAGGTTTCTGCTGTCTGCTCTTGTCTCCAGCCCTTTCCTTTTACTTCTACTCCTCTGGATTCTGGCTTACTACCAGGAATTTTGCAATACATTCCCTCTTCCACTACCAGCTGTGTCTCTCCTCTTCCTGCTCTGGGACAAGAAGCCAAAGAGCTTGGCACAGCCAGCCATTACCGAATACTCCTTGTCTTTTTGAAGAGCAAGAAGTTCTAGCCAGTGGGCTTTATGGAAGTGCAATGAAGAACGCAGCCTCCTCGCTTGAAGCAGAAGGGATTTAGGGCAGTGGGTTTCATGGATGTGGAGCAATGAAAGATCCAAGAATGAAGAGGTGAGCCAGGAGGGCACTGCAAGGCAGGAGCAAGACAGAAGGGAATGTCTTCTGATAGTGACAAACACAGAAATGGTAGAAGTGCATTGGAGAGGAAGAATATTGGCATCAATGACAGCTAGAGGAAGGGGTATACTGGTCATGAAAAAAAGCAACTTACAGACCTGGAAGCAAATGTTACTCGAGAAGTTAGTACAAGAACCAGGTTTATTTATGCCCTGTGGAGTTTCCTTGCTATTTCCTATGAGACGACAGCATCAGGGAACAGGCGCGAGCCGAGCCATGCTTGCACAACCCACGCCAGTCACACCCCACCAGCAAACGTGCCATGTGCAGCTGAACTGCCGCTCAGCCTGGGATCTGCTCTGAAACCCACCTGGGGACAGTTTTGCCCTTTCCAATCTCTGACTCATTGTTTGTATGGTAACCGCATTATACAAGCACATGTGAAAACACAGTAACAGCCACTGCAGTAAGTGCTGATGTGAGATAACTGCTTTCTTCATTTTTTATGAGGATATCTGCCCAGGAGTGCTTACTCTAAATAAAGCACCCTTAGGAGCAAGGCTTCAGAAGCATATGGTCAGTGTAAAGCATTAGGTGTTTTTTGCTGAAACATGTGTATAATGATCGCCTTCCTCTGTCCCAGAAGCCAGCTTAGCCCAGTTGCTCCTGCCCTGAAAGAAATATTAATTTTAAAATGTATGGCAAGGGAGAAGATTTTTACAGGCAACCTGCAGTTAGGTACCAGAATCCCACAACATGTCAGTAGGAGATGGGCTTATGATGCCTCTGTGTAGTCTCTGAATTTGCCTTTATGTGATTTAAAAAACATATACTCTTTACTAATTACCACTTGGCTTTGTTACTTTTTAAAAGGAGCAGGGCTCACCAAGAATATGGGAAAGGAAAGAGACCCAGTATTTTCTGTATTTTAAGCTTCTGAAGAACAATTTTTAAAGACACCTTTTTTTCATACATTTCAGATTTTCAGAAGACATTTTGCAGATGAACATTTTGCAAAGTTACTAGGGAAATAAAACCCAAAAACCAACAACTTATCATTTGAGTAAAAAATCCCAAATATGACAAATAAAAACAACTGTGTCTTCTACCCAAATCCCCAAAAGAAACTAGAAATGGACAGAAAAAGGAAGGGTGAAAATGATAGTATGGACATTTCAGGCACAGAATATGTCTGATATGTTTCAGGCACAGCAGACACAAAAATGTTTAAAGAAGTTTGGCCACAGAATATACAAACACAGAAAGAAGAAAAACTAAGAAGTTATGATGTTCCCTTTTTCATTGACCCTTGCAGAAAACCTGTAGGATGTTTGGAAAACGGAATATTCCCCATTTGGTCACTCTGTGGGAGGCGTTACAGGATTCAGCTCCTGGAGTCATGTGATTACAAACGTTATTGCTGCCAACACTAATTTTCTAGTACTCGCAACTGCAAAGAAACCTTCAAAAATAATTTCATTTTTTTCCCAGAGTACTACGTCTGCCTCATTGCAAGTCCACAAAGAATTAGAAAAAACCTGTTCTGTGCCAACAGCTATGTATAAATGATGTACGAGTATTTATATATATGTGGTCAGATTTGTCTGGAACCAGCAAGCAGCCATCCTGCCCACAGAGCTTTGAGATCCTTCCAGATGATAAGTAATAAAGAAGCAAGATATAGTAGCATTATCATTATTTTCTGCTTTAGTTCTTTAATTTAATTTCATGCTTCACTTTTGTTTTGTTGGTGTTTTGTGCACTGGAACATTTGTAAATCATTCATTATTCTGGTTGATAGAGAATGCGTAATGTTTTAGGAGTGATATGACATTTACATTCACTTATGAGTTATTAGATGTCTTCTTATAAGTGATGAAGAATGTCAGATCTTGACATCTTGTATTTTGCATATCAACTAAGTTCCCTTTGCAGCTTCCTCTCAGTTACTCACTATCAGTCCTCACCCTGGGATAGAAGCAATCACACTGACTTCATAACATGTTCAGGAATAGTAACTACAGCATCCATCCAGTAACTTACATGCTGCATGTACAATACAGATGTAAGACAGGATTCTGCATCTTTGCTCATGTGACTGTTGTCTTTAAAGTCAAGGAACCTACTCCTGTGAGAAAGTACTACTCGAAGTTGTAAAAACAGGACTTGAATATGTTGTAAAGTAAAATTATAGTATTATTTAACTATCATTTATAAACTGGAACCTACAGAGGAAAGAGATGGGTAGCTTTCTCACTTAATAAAATATTGCTGTCATTACCAACCCTGAAAATGGTTATTAAAAACCTTAGGCACCTGCTAGCTCTCTGCAGCTCACAGCACCTCCACGTACAGGGAGAGTCAGTAACCCAGCGCACCCTGATAACCTGCTGTGCATTCTTCAGTGAAAGATTAACCCCAGCACAAATCAGTGTCTGGCGCTGCACAGGTGCTTTGTGGGGACATCAGCCATTTCCTGATTAAGGTACTGTCTTCATTTCTACAAAATCCAGTAATGAGGGATTAAAGAGTCCTACAGATATTCGCACGCCAACCTCCCATCCCAAAGTCTCAGAAGTGGCATTGGACTGTCTCTAGGTGGCATCTTTTATGCCCTCCAAGAAACCTACTTCTGAAAGACACTAAGATTTCTGTTTTGGTCCTATGTCCTTTCAACTGTGCAAAAAGCCACACTGAAAAAAATTTCCTATGACCTGTCTGTATAGCCTCTGCCTTCTCCTATGGGTTAAAGTGCATAAAATTTTCATCAGAAGCACTTAAACACATAGTGGCAGGAGGTAAAACTGCACACAAATGCGACACACCGTTCCCTTTATCCCTCTCTGTACCTGAATGATGCATGGAAGAAGCAGCAGCATTTCAAGTCTAATTGTGTATTACCACTGACTCTTAACGAGACTGATAAACCAGCTCAACACACATCCTCACTCTAGAGTGCCAGAAGACAAGCAACACTTAGACACAAGTCATTTTTCTGTGTCAAGCAATTTTCTACAACCTGCTCAGCTGCTAACATGTCTTTGATTTAAGCCACTGCTCCTCCTAAAAGAAGCATCAGAGCATTCTTTCTCAAGGCTGTGGGATGCTGTAAGCAGTTTCATGTTGCATTCATCATAGATACAAACATGACAAACAATGGTATGAAAACTGTTAGTGAAAACAACGGGCAAATAAAGAACTGACAGAAGGAAGGATCGCACAAAGGAGGAAGAAAGAAAAGCAGCTACATGGGATAACATTCTTGTCAAGCAGGTTACATCCAGGTAATGCCTTTTCTCTGCTATTTATTTGTCGACAAGACTTTTCTCCCCAAGTCAATATTGGCCACAGCTCTCCCTAATTTTGTACCAAAAGGTGGCAGCACTCTAACCACCTTTAATTTGATTGTCGCTGTTCCTGTTTCTATTTCCCAAGGCACTGTAGAGAAAAGGACCTATGAACACAGCTTTCAGAGTCAAGCAAATATTTCCAAATGTTGCCATAAATTTAGACCCCATTAAATTAACTTCTGCCCTTTCATAGGCAGGCTGGGGTTTTTATTATTGTTATTATTATCATTTAGAAGCACTTTGCAAGCAACTTTATTCAACCAGATGTTACATCACACCCACAGACAGCAAATTTGGAGCCTGTAGGTTCAGAGAATACAAGAAGGGTGGGCCGTTCAATGAAGGAACAGAAGCAGTAATATGGATAATCTATTAGCGCTCTTTCAAAATTAAATTAAATGAAACAGTTTCAAGCACTTTGTCATTCAGTATGAAAAAGAGGTGAAGGGCAAGCATCGTTTAAAATAAGAAAAAACAACCACACGTTAGGAAATTATTTTGAAAAATGCACTCTAATGGAAACACACACCAATCCAAAACTAGAGAGCAGCCCAAGCCGGTTAAGCAGAGATCTTTCTAAAAATTCACCTCTAATTCAGATTTAGTCGGAAGCTCAAGAGCAACCATGTGCAATACCAAAACTTAGAGTAAAAGGATTAAATACCACACAGATTAATAGTACATGCACTAACAGCACCTCAGCATCAAGATGATAACACCACAGATGAAGTGGGAGAGGGAGGGCGGATGAAACAGAAATCACAACTTGGTCAGGACACCTGAGATTATATGTATTCATGCAAAACAGGAAAACAATCCTGAATTCTAAACATTTGATTTTTATACCTATATTAGTATATACATATCTCTCTCTCCATTTGGAGACTCATTGCTTTGCCCCATTCACTGTCAGTTAATTTTCCACTTGACAGCAGCAGAAGCAGCAGTCCCAGGGCCAAGTATAAAATTCTGCACAGTGGTACAGTCACAGGATTAACTACTAAATTCAGCTCTGTTTTGTTCACGAGTTGTGCTTGAACGGTTTAATGTGAAAATCTGACATTGTTGAAGTCAGTAGATGTTTTCTCCACTGCTTGCCCTAACAGCCTAGTAAAATACATGTATATTTATTTCTGAACTAAATGTTGTAGGCAAAAGAGATCTAAGCCAAGATTTCTCCAGAGTTCATTCAGTTTGAAATTTAGCTACTTACTGTGTCTAGGGCTTGATCAGACGTGTGATGCTACATTTGCACCGACACTTGTTACTAGAGATGTTGCAAAGCTGTGCAAAATCAATCAAGATCACACAATGGGCACCCATACAGATTTTGCACATACAGTTGCATGTAATTTCTTGTAATTTCCATTAATATTCATATGCTCCTTTTCTCTGAGAAGTTCTCACAAACAATATCTCCTTCTATGAATGTTGATGAGGAATGGACAGAAAGGATCAGAAATAACTTGCCGGGAAATTTGTTATTTTGATTGGAATAAGTGTTCACACACATCTTTTCTCTTGCTTCATTCAGGCATACACTTGCAGAAGTCATCCTTTTTATTATTAATTGGTTTTAGTTTCCTGTATTTACAGAAACTACCTTTTTACCTAGCAGTACAAGAAGCAAGTCAACATGACACCATCAGGAATAATTACATCTCAGTTTCTGCACAGAAATAACTTACTACTCTGGCAGCTGAAGCAAAATATGTCAGTCACAGATAGTTTTACATCCAAGACACTGCAACTTCCCTCATCAAAAGCATAACAGGCAGGATCTGATTGCTGCTTGCAGCCTGACTGGCAAGGGATTCATGTTGGCACTTTAGTAGCAACTGATGATACACTGCAAAATATCTTACCCTGTTCTACGTCCCTCTGAGATCATCACCCAGCCACGCCGCAGCAAGTCACTCCTCTCAGGTTGCTAACACACCATCAAAAGCCTCTGAGAGATCACCCAGGAATAAAAGAACCTGTGCAGCAGGATCATTACGTTGCAAGAAACTGTAAGGAAGAAATTAGAGGCTGATTAAGAAAGATCATCAGCACTTGTGGGCAGAGACCTAACCTGTGTGCTGGGCAGGCTTACATTACCTGTGCTGTTGTGACAGATGCTTTTCAATCATCTCTTGAATAACTATAATTTATATCAACTATTTTACTCACACTGGAGAATGTTAAGTTACTTACATCCAATTCTGACCTAACCTGGGACATGATTCCAAACCATTTCAGCACATGCTGGAATAGTTGCCAGTCAAGGACAGGTATCTTGAATCCCAGTTAATCAGCCATGTAATATGCTGTTTCCCAGCCACGAAGAAAATAGGTAACCAAACACCTGCAGGGGCTATGCTGGCAGGAGCACAAGGAGGCAGCAAAAGCAGGTACAGGTCAACTCTTGCATGCACATGAACAGTTCATTAAAACTAATTGCATCATGTGTCATCAGAGAGGTGAATTTAGGATGTATAGACAGTGCTTAACTTTTGAGATCTTGACTTTGCCAACTTACTAATGCTCTTAGCTCATGGATTCTTAAAAAAATTAAAAGCTGAGAAGAAAAAACATCCTACAGTCCAGCAGTACTGATTTCTCACACTTTTAATAAGCAGGATTTAGGTGTTCAGATCCACTGCAAGTCCTTCAGTTAACCTGTAATGAGGAGCAGTAGAAAGCTGTTAAAGCTCTCATGGACCTCCAGTACAGAGGGATGGAGATGGTGATTATCAGCTGTTTACGAGACAGCAGATATAAATGCCTGATTAATAGCTCCAGCTCCTTATGCACCAGATACTTCTTGCCATCCCCAGCCTCTCTCTAAAGTCCTCTTCAGGTCCTGCCCATCTCTTTGTCACTCATCAGCACCTCCCAGGCTACCTCCCACCTCCAATACCTGTTTTTTTGCCCACAGTTCTTACCTATTCTCCCTTTTTCTCTACTCTTCCTCACCAATCAAACCCCAAGACAGGGATTTTTTTGGCAGCTTCCTCCATTATCTGGAACAAAAGGTGTTTCCAGCCGCCCAGAAGCTCTAAGTCTAAAATGGCTCTCCTAAATATACATTTAATCTATTCCTTGTGCTTTCTATAATGCAAATATAGCCCCTTTTGAGAACGTATCGGTTCTCACGCACCTGTCACATTTAAGTTCCTTTATCCATGTGCTAAGCACAAGCTTCCACTCAGTTCATGCTGCATTTTAATGCTATATTTGGACATTTCCCAGTCTGCACATTCTCCTCCTGTACCACCCCAGGGGTCTTGTACCAACTTCCACTAGGCCTTTGATGGAGAGCAGCCAGACTGCTCATTAGCCTGTTATGAAGCCGCTCATCAGTCCCACTCCCAAGCTCCCCATTACTTTGGTGCTATAGTGGCAGTAATTGGGCTGCATATTTTTCAGGGGCGGATTAGCATTCCTTCAGCCAAACGCTAATGGCCCATCCTGTGGCGTATCCCACCACGTCTCCTCAACGCCAATGCAGTTGCAGTTTTGTCACCGCTTTCGGGTCCGTCCTGTTTATTTGTGAGGCAAATGGAAGAGTTTTAACAGCATGCGTGGTGACCTTTGTTCTCAGCGCTGCCTCTCGCCTCGCCTGGGCTGGAAGGGGGCGAGAACAGGGGTAACATCCTGCTCTAGGAACAGCACCCGGCAGCCCCTTCAGGTCTAGAGAGCTACGCTAGAGGATTAGAAGCAAGGTTCAAACCTGGCCAGCAAATATTTAAAAGCTTCAAACGCCGTTTAGAAAACCAGTTCCATGTTAATAGGGACAGCATGGCGGGGATCCTGCCATTTAAAGCAGCTGTTTCTCTGTGCTTGTGCCTGCACAGCCCCAGGGCAGGGGGCTCCACAGGCTGAGGAGAATCGGGCTCCCCCGGCCTCCCCCTCTCGCCAGCCCACCAAGCGCTTTGTCAGCACCAGAGCCGCCTTTCACTGAAAAGCTGCTGGGATCCATGGAGCGGGCGAGATTCAGGATATGGAGGGGAAACACAGCGTGGTGGCGGCGGCGGGCGGCTCTGCCTGTGGCTGTGCAGCTGTGGTGGCGGCCCCCCTGGCTGTGCAGCCCCTCCACCCCGCAGCCACTGCGCCCCCGGCACAGGCCCGAGCCCACCCCAGCAGGGACAGGCCCGCCACGGGCACCCCCAGCCCAGCACGGTGCTGGGCCCGGAGCCAACATGGAGGCCTGGAGGGAGCCCCGGGGAGGCTGCCCAGGGCCGCAGGGGCTGGGAGGGCCCACACTGTCCCTTTCCAAAGGGGAATGGGCAGTGACCAGGTGCTGTTCATGGTGTCACTGGCCCAGCAAGCGGGGTCCCTCGTCCCTGTGCCTCCACTACAATAAACTGTATTCGATATTTCTGGGAGGTCAGCGGGCTGGAGAGCAAGCTTAGGCTGCCCGGCCTGGCCCACACCCTGGGAAGCGCAATGTGGGCCAGGGAAAACAGCCTCTTCTAAACCAGTAAAACCAGAGGTAACAACCCTCACCTCCAGGCCATTTTGCGCTTAAGCTGAGAGCCCACCGTACTCTGCAAAACCTGCATGGTCACTTCTGTCTGCAGCCTGTCAATGAGAAGATGGAAGCAACTTGCTCCTGGCTGGTTTGATAAGAAAAGCTGTGGCTTGCAATGGGATCCAGCAATGGGATCCAGCACAGTGAGCCTGCGACCACAGGGGTGCAGCTGGACTCTTAACTTAATTCAGGACACTTTTGCTTTGGCCAACCTGTGTTACAGATAAAAAAACAATCTTTCACAAATGATTGGAAAGGAGCTGGAAAAGCTCTGAAGCCCAGCTCTATGAATATGCAGAGCTGGTTCAAAAGAATATTTGTGAGTACTTTCTTTATACCTCAGATATCCAGGTCTAAAACTTACAAGTGGAATTCAGCCAAGTATCTTTCTGCGTGGTGAGGAGAAGGAGCAAATGTTTTTGTGCTCCATGAGCTCAGGTGTGCTGGAGGGTCACAAACTCTGAACCACTGAAAATTAAATTCTAAACTCCATCAAGCTAAAATAAAATTCCTTGCAGGGGTGCTGGAGAGCTTGTTACAAGCAAAGATCACAGCAGTGGAGTTTGCCATTTCCCCTACAACTGCACTAACAATAGGTCAGAAAAGGAGGAAATAACTTCCAGCTCCTGTTCCATAATATATTTGTCACTCTGAATACCCTCTGGGCTTTCAACCTTGGACTCAGCTTCTGAGCTGCTCAGGGCTGCTTGGGCTTGTCAGCTGCACCAGTGGCAAGGCAGAGAGATCAAACCGGCCTTCAGAGAAGACTTCCTTACAGTATTCAACAGCATGGTGAGAAAGACAACAAAGCAGCCACTGAGTACAACAGACCTGTACTTGCCATGGGCCCAAGAAGCTGACTAGAAAGATTGAAGTTCTTACGTCTAACCCCCACTGAGCAAGTTGGACTTCTTTATTTGCTAGGAAATATGCTGATTGCACTGACGTTTCTCAAAATACAGAGTGAAACTGGGTTTGTCGAGGTGGGACTCTGCTGAAGGCAGGTATGTAAGAACATGACAAATGTATCAGAAATACTTTCTATATATATTTGGTCAAAAAATCCCTGCGCTTCTCAGCCCAGTCTTTATTGTCATGCAAGCAATGTTAGCATATGGAGGGCTCAGAGGGTAGGATGCAGGGATAAGAAGATGCCTATGGAGCAAAATTATGCCAAGGAAGCAGCACTGACAGAGCTGGTACAATGCAAAGTCACCAGGGTTCTGGAAGGACTTGGTAGGTTGGCATGCTATACCTTCACAACATCATTGATTCAGACCACATCAACAGCACAGGCAATTTTACACTGCATGTACTCTAACAAGTTCTTATGGGCTGCAGCCTGGTGTATGTAGCTTCCCATGGGTGTTGGAAGCCCACCATTCCTTCCTTGCTTTGTTCTCCTTGGCACAGTGCTGGCCCAGTTCTGCAAATAGGAAAAGAGACGTTCCCTGCTCTGGGCTGCCAGCTTCCCAGCACACCTCATGTGCCACACCAGCACACCTAAGCACAGAAAGCACACTCCCCTGAAAGTCTCCCTAAGCGCACAAAAACCACTTCACCACTCCTGCCCCATACGTGCCATAAGTGGCCTAATAGAGACAAGGGTAGCACACAGCAGACTGAGGTTCACCCTCTGGGAGGTTGACTTGTACCCAGAAGCCTCACATAGATTAAAGGTATAGCAACAGAGCAGAGCCACCTTTACCACCTGACTTCAGAGGGGCGTGTGTGCAAACGGAAAGAAGTGACAAATCTCTACAGAACACATTCCTCTGGCAGACTGCTCTTAAAAAAAACCAGAGGCAACTCAAAGCAGGTGAAAGGAGATGAACTGACAGTCAGAGTTCAGAGGAGACTGTCAAAGAAGCTTGATAATTATAAACCATGATAGCATCAGGGGCATATGAACAAAGGACCTAAAAGCACATTGTCTGAAACTCAGGTACCTTGAATGCATCCAGAGCACTTTATGCAACTCCTGCACTCTGTTTTCCACCTGCTGTTTCCCAGTTTGTCCAGTGGAGGAGGGAAAACAGCTTTCTCATTAGATATTTTGCCTATCCCCATAAACCCCTTTTCAAGAATAATCTGCTTTCCTGCTCTGCCTAAGGAGCAAGATGGGCAAACTTTTTGCTCTCTGTTGTTTCTGTTTTCCTACCAATGAACCTCACTGGGGGGAGTCTCCTGTACCCAAAATGGCCTCAGTAATTGCCCAGCCTCTCTCTGGGTAAACATTGTTATTAATCTCAGCTGACCCCAATAATTAACAATGTCCTGTATGGGAATGTTCTCTAGCTGTCACCTCTACATAATTTGAGATGGTCCCAATAAGAAGAGGGTCTGTGTGTATCTGCAATGGACAGAGGATAAAACTGTTTGTTCATAGTGCCTGGACAAAGACAGGGAACAGGCTGTTTGATTGCACTGGCCTTGCTACCAGCACCTGGAGTGGTGATTGCTTATTCTCTGATATAATGTTGGCTTGGAGATGGTGCTGAGAACAAGAGGGCAGGTGAAGAAGATGAAGAGCCATCAGTATGGCTAGGAGATATTTGGGGAGGTTCCTGGCCTGAAGCAGGGAACAACTCACAGCCCAGAAGCAGATGCTCCAGCATCTCTCCTGTGACAGGTCTTTCCAGTCTGCAGAGCAGCAGAGCGGTTCTGCATGGGCACCTCAGGCTTCAGGGGAAATCTCTTGCTTCTGCAGGTCCTTGTTGTTGCAAGCTTCCTTTCTTCATTTTCAGACCTAGAACATTTGGATCCATGCCCAAAGCACAGCGAGGTAAGCAATGACTCTTCCAAACCGCAGAAATAGCCCATTGCTGCTAATGCCATCACACCTCCTTTTCCCACTGAAACCCAGCTGTGCTGCTGGCACGTTTGTTTATACATGATACAAAGTGTGCTTCAGCCATGGGGTAAAACTTTCAGAGTTCATTTGTGACTTAACCCTTCTGAGAGTTATTTGCCTACCTTGATTTGTGGTAAGATGTTCAGGTCTTATCTAAAACCATGGAAAATCTCTTTTTCCTTTAGGATTTAGTATTTTGAGTACTGACAGAGTAAAGAAGGTACTGTTCTCATCATTTTGTACATAGGTGCCAAAATTGGTATGTACTTTCAGACTATGTAAATAAGGCCATTTATATCATATATATTCACTTGGTTGTGGTGATGCCAGAGGTGAAAGAAAGGGGTTTGGTTGCTTCTGCATGAACTTTGCAGAGATGTAGAGAGCATGCATGATTTCATCACTGTTCCCTCCCAATGCACCAAGTGCCGTTTGCTACTACACTGGTTATGGTGAGGTCTTCTTGGAAAGAAGTCCTGAATTGTTTTGTGTTCTTTGCTGTATTTTCCCTTGCACTTCAATAGCTCTTTTCCTTCTTTGGCCTTCATCCCTTGTTCAAAATGTTACCAGGCAGTTGCTGGCCACATCCTGCGTACATGTTTGTAACCAAACAGTTTCCCTTGCTTATGTCTAAGCTACTGCTAGACAGGACCTCTGGGTGCTCCTGCAGAAATGAGCTCTTAATGAACAAAGTGAAACATCCCTTTTGTCCTGGAGCTCGGTGATGCTACATGCATGTGCAGCATAACACTATCTCCTACAACTCCAATTACATTTTCAGACCTCTCTATACACACCTGCTGCAGATTGGGTGTCTCAAGTCTGCTCTGTGGATTGTACAGGTGAACTTTCTCAAAACCATTGATTTAGTTGGAGATCAATGTGCTGAAAATGGAACTATCAGTTTCTGCAAAGTGTGACATACAGTGGCATTTAAGGCAGAGCTAAGTAGAATTCCTTCTATTGCATTGCAGAGAATACTAACAGGAATTGATTTCACCCTGTGAAGGCCTGTGTTTGTTTATTCAATGGCTGAGGGGTTTTCTGGTGGTTGTTCCTGATTCTGAATGCTTTGCCTAATCCCATGTTTGAAGCAGATGAGAGGGAGAATCAGGACACCCTGTGTAAAATAAAGCCAAGATTGCATGGGCAAGGAGGATTCAGCTCCAAAGGCAGTCTTAGAAGCTGGAGCCCAAAGCAACCTCTACATTTTATCTCCTCCTCTGCCAGCTCAACAGTCTCTGAAGTGAGAGCTGCTCCAGTCAGATGTACGACGCAGGAGGACAGCCTTGTTTTATGAGTGTATCCCAGAACAACATACTGGAAGAATACATGCTCTAGACAAGCTTCTCACAAAGCCACCTACCTGGCACTGCATGTCTCAGGGACTGTGCTGGTCTCTCAAGGATCCTTGTGTGAGGTAGCACTTTCATCCTCACCTCTCAGAGAATTTTCCTTCCAGGATGCTGCAGGCAGGGTCTGACAAGAAAAGCCCATATAAAACCTGTCTGAGATAGATTCTATGACTGCCAATCAAGGAAGAGACTAAATGGCTGCAAATGAGAGATGCTACCGTGTTAATTACACAAGCCACACGTTCAGAAAACGAGAAAACCTTTAGCAGTCACTGGGCTCAGAGAACTAAGACTGAGAAAGGAACTTCTCAGCTTTCCCATCTCTGCTCAGTCCTAGCTTGGGTCAGCAAGGCTCTGAGCCTGCAGAGCACCCCCTGAGCATTGCTCAGGGCCCACAGGTCATACTGAAGAACTGCAGAATGCATCTGTCTGAGTTAAGACCCCAAAAATCTAATCCAATGTCCACTGGGGTTGGTGGAAAAGCTCCCAGTGACTCTGCAGAGTGTTTGCTGACCACAGGCCCAGGTCACTTGCCGGCTGCTCAGCAGCCGTGCACTGAAGTCACTAGCATATAGGGGTGCCCTTAGCATTCCCTACGTGACAAATAAGCTATCACGATCTGCCTGACATCCCTGATGTCCAGGTTAAGAACTAATTGGGCCCAAGATGCCAAACTCCCTTTTTATTGAGGAGATGGTGCATTTAGGTGACAGCTTGGGCACGCAGAAGCAGTTGGAGGGGAAGTTCATGCTGCTGCTGCTGTTATCTTATTAACCAAAAAGTGTAACTCCAGCCTCATCGGCAGGGGAAGCAGGTGACTGTGCCTTGAGATATTTTTTTCTGCCTCATCTAATAATGATTTGCTCATCCTTTTCTTTTGTTCAGAGAATATTCATTAAATAGGGAACAGAAGCAGGTGGCAGTGCTCTAGTTTGACACATGCTGCAATCCAGAAGGGATTCATGTCTTTGCTCAGTAAGGTTCGTCTTTCCCAAGTCATATCTGTTGCACTGTGTCCCTTCGTCCTCTAATGCTGTAGGGGCTCTTGGGCCCATCACTAACTGGGTTCAACAGACAGCTAAGAGTATGTTTAGTCACAGCTTTATCTCATTAATCTGGGGAGTGCTCAGATCTCACATTAGATGGATGTCCTTATCTGTGATTATGCGCACATCTTTCTCCTGTATTGTGAGACTAGAGGAAAACATGGCCCATTTTTTGCATCCCCTGAGGCTAGAGTCTCACTTCATTCACACTCACAAAAGCCTAGAGTCACTCCATTAGCTAGAGTAATTCCAGCCTGCCCAAAATCAGAGGGGAGCCAGGCACCAAGTGGGCTGGGAACATACCTCTGCTGTCAACAGTTGGAAAGAAAGAAAGAAAATAATCCACTTCACTGATTACATCTCTAACATGATGCAAGGCAATATTTTGCAATAATCTTGCTCAGAGTGTTTTCCACAGACACTCTGGTGTGAGCTGCTGTGCCGACTCAGCTGCTGTCAAGTATTTCCATAGCTCAACTGCAAAAGAAGGGAGACATTAGTGTCACTGTTGAAAAATTCATACTCAGATTCACTGCTTTAGCTTGCCAGGGATTTTAAGGCCAGAATGGACCATCATGATTATCTAGCCTGATCTTCCTAATAACCCAGGCAAGCAAAGTTCACACCAGGATTTCTACATCAAAGGCAGTGACTGGCAGCAGAACTGACTGTTTGAAAAGGACGCTGGACCTCAGTTCAAAAGGCTCCATATCCATCTCTCAGTAACCTGACTCAGTGATTTAAGTACTGCCACTGCCCAAACGCAAACTTTATTTCTATTTGGATATATCTGGCTTTTACCTACAGCCAACTTCCTGTTATTCACAGATTTTACAGAGTAACTTCTATTAAGTTAGATAATTTCCTGCAATAACAAATGAACCTACTGCTTTAACAGTTATGGATCATACCTACTTGTCAAAAAAGGAAATTAGAAGGCATTTTACCTGACAAAAGATGAGTTAGAGATTGCAGGTCACTCGTGCCAAGTGCAAGGACATTGGTACTTAAAGCAGTGGAAAGCGTAGGAGCAGTGCTTCTGTGGTTGTTGTGAAGATCATGATTGATACAGGTGTAATCCAATGAAGGAAAAGTGATTGATATGTTTATTATTTGAAGTTCGGTTTCAACTATTTTGACTCAGCCTTAAATGCATTAGGCTTTTTTTCCCCACTTAAGGGAGACACTGCTCAGCTAATTGCATTTGGAGGCTGTAGGCTCTGACTCTGAATTTAGAGAAGGCCCAGCTCCGAGAAGGATGGAGTACTTCCCAGCAAGAAATTAGCCAGGCTCTACAGCATCACAGTCTGTTTCTGTAATGAATAACATTCAGGAACATGCAGCAGCGGTTTCCTTCTAAATGGGATATTGTTTCAAGGAAAAATGGAAATAGAAAAATGAAATCTTGCTTTCTACATTTGTAAGGTTTTTTATCTGAACAATCCACTACAATCACTATCAAATGTTTTGTCAGATCAAATATGATTTTTCACAACAGAAAAAACAGGCTTGGGTTAAAATAAAAAAAAATCACCTTGCAAGGGTTAAATACCCTTTTAATGTCTCACTGTTGTGCTCCCTGGGCCACTAATCAACACAGAGTTACCAGCTGACCTTCCCAGATTTTTAAGACAGTCCTTTAGGAATCCATGATTAATGCATAATCTTCTTCATGAAGCAGTTCCTGCTGCAACACCAACATACTCACAAAGGTTAGTCAACTAATGAGACTTCATCACAAAACCTGTGAATGAAAGGGAGGAGGGAGATGATTTATTTAAGTGGGTAGATGGCTGCAAACAAAAGAAGGCATCTTCAGCAATTCGTTAATTTATTTACTTCTTAAGAAAAAAATGTTCTGTCTCCTTTAAGGATGACACATCTCTGACAGGATTTCTTTTTAAATGCTATTTTGTTTAATAAATCATGTAAATTCCAGCATGTAAACTAGAGCATTACAGACAGGCTTGTAAATAATTAACCGCTCGTTTGCATGGAAGGGGAGAAAATACCCAATTCAGCAAATCAGGCAGGAAGCTGATTGTTTATCCTCATGAGGAATGAAAAGTTGGCTCCTAAAATTCTTGTGGGTTTGCTGGTGTGAGAAGAGAGGTGTTTTTTCACTCAAAGTATTGGTTTGAGATGGAGAGTCTAGTGCGTTTCGAACTAGCTAGTAAGTATCCCTCTATATTTAAGATTTGTGAGTGGTTGATCATAAAGCTTTTCCTGCACTTAAGTTTTTTTGTTTGTTTGTCTGGCACCCTTTAACTCAACTTTCTGCTTTGGGAGTGATGGGGTAGGAGACATGAGCAGCAAGGTGATGGTTCTGGTAAGTGGAGGCTAGTGGTAGTAATAACAAAACTGAAGGTATGTAGGAATTATTAACAAATAATTGAACTCATGTAGCCACCCTAAAACCAAAGAACTCAATGTGCCTTTTTGGGGCATCCTTTACTGGCTTTAGAAAAGGAAATAGTTATAATTCTCATAGTGATGGTGCATTTGGCGATGAAAGCATTCAGGACTTCAGAGAAATCTGTGTAAGAAAAGCTCCTCAATGTATTTGTCAGTATTTCAAAAAGCACCAAGACCTTTATTAGGCTTGAATTTCAGGAATAATGAGTTTTGGTGTTGCTGAGTGAAGTGTTGTCAGTTAATGCTAAAGCTACTAATGTTTTCTGTGATGTTGAATCTTGTCCTCTCCCCCTTGAAGCTTCTAGTCTTTGAACATGTGGTAACGGTAGCCTCTTATTTGGACAATAAAAACAACTAAATAGGGAGTTACACAGTCTGGAGGGGAAAAAAAATAATCTGCTTTGCCTCTGTGGGACTTTCTGCATAAATGCCTCTAGACACATTAAAGTGAAATATGCCAGCCAAAGGTGCTACCTTCGCAGTTAAATTGCCGTGATGTGATTTATCTGTCAGAATTACAAGGTTCTATGAAACCACTTACTGTAATATCTCAGTGAAAATAACAAAATTATCAAGAAGCAAAACTTATTAGGAAGAAAAACTTGCTCTTGCCTAAAAAAGTCCTCGGCTGCCCCAGCCCTTTTTGACCACACTGTGTAGTTGATGACTCTGTAATGCATGTGTATATTATTTGTACTGATTGGAAACGGGATGTGGGAATGAATCATAGTATTATGCCAGGCTGCCTGTAAAATATGTTGTTCTTAGGAAAAACAGCATCTGCAACATATCTTCAGAGTAAGAGAGTTGTATCTATCAGCATGACAAAGCTTTGTATTTCTGCAGTGCTTAGTAACTAAGGATTTAAAGGCAGTGTCTAAACATTGATTAGTCTGTGGCTAATTATGGAACAGTCTGGTAGGTCAGTGTTACTAGCTGCTGCCTTTGGAGGACAGAAATAGGCTAGTGAGGTGATCTGGGGATAGAGCAAATATCTGGCAGGGCTGTGATAAGAGCTTACACCTGCTGATGTACGGTATGTAAAGTGTCCTCTGCTCTGCACACCTCTAGCTGGAGAGCTGCAGCCCCTCAAGGGGCTCCTCTGCCTCTGCGGAACCTGTAACATGTCCCTTTAGATAGGCAAGGTGTCACAGCAAAGGAGAGCGGCGTTAGGATCCCTATGCTGTGCATGGGCAAATCAAGGTGCAGAGATGTGATTTCTGCAGAGTCCATGTCTCCTTAGCCCCAGCCTAATGCATTCACAGCATCCTCTGCACAGGTTTCCTGGTGAATTCCCTTTCTTTGGGAGTTTTGACCTGCTGAAGCCTGGTACTCTGATTACAGAAATACCCGTATCTGCTTCTCCATAGCATTTTGTGCGGTGATGTGCTTTCGCTATTCCCTCCTTCCACCTGCTCTTCCAAGGGGACCACAGTCCTGCTAGCGAGATCAGTCTGTTGCTATGGAAATCTTTGTCACAAATGAAGACTTCACAGCAAGGCGGTGGTATTAAAACCAGACATTTACATATGCCTCTGGCTCCAGGGGGATTTGGGTCTCATCACAGAGTGCAGTGAAAGATGCAGCTGCTTTCCTGTTCCACCTAAGGTGGTGCTGGCCAGTGAGAGACAGGGTGTTGGAGGGACCCTGCACAGGCAGCCAGGCAAACCTCCCCAGCCGTGCTGTGTGCCTCTTGCATCTGTCTGCTGGAATGTGGGTCAGTGACCAGTCCTGCAGCATTAACGCCTCCTCCTCAAAACACACTTGAGCTTTTCCTCTGAAGTGCTGTGCTATAGAGCAGCAATGTCAGCAGCCCGCAGAGTGAAGTCAGCGAACAGCATTGGAAATGTATCTGTAAAGAGGGCAGTTGTTAAACCCAAACATGCTGGGGGGGCATGCAGTCTCCTGAATGTCAGTGTGGGGGATTACATCTGCCCCCTGGGAAGGGGGCTGGGGTAACAGGAGTAATCCAAATATGCCATCTTCACATTACTTCCCCCTAAGCGTTACTAAGTTTAGCTGCATCGCTTCTGAGAAGAACTGCTCATCTAAATCCCAGGGCCTGGCTTTGAAAATTTCAGCACGTCCCCTGTACTGCAGAATCAAAGCTTCTTCCCTGCTGAATACACCTTTGATCAGAACTGTGAGAAATATTTGCAACCATGTGAAACTTGAATGATTTGGGGTTTCATTACACACTTGAAACTCAGACCATTTTCATCAAAGGCATTGCTAAAGTTCACCAACCCTCTAACAGAACCTTTGATGGTTTATGGCTTGTATTTTGTGTGAAACTCGCAGGTTTGCTAGACTTTTTTTTAAGTGAAACTAGCTGAAAGTGGCTTTGACTGCATTTTGAGTCATAGAAAGAACAGGCAGCTGAATTTTGTTGCGTTTACAGCTGCTGCATGCTGTAATCTTGCAATAAAGGGTAATTCTGCTGAGAACCAGTATTCAGGGTTTGTGGTTGTACCTGGATGAGAAGGTGGCAGAGAATAGTGGTATGGCCGTCCTCTGCTCTTGTTCTCTCCAGGTTAGAGATCCCACAGCAGCAGACGGGCTTGGCATTTCCAGATGCCAAGAAGTTCGGCATTTCTCAGTACTGATAAGTACCTTGTCCTAGATCAGCCTGGGGGACCGCCCCTAACCTTCCATCAGAGCACTTAGTGAGGTCCCAGCTTCTGGGAACATGGGACTCCATGGAGTCCAACCCATCCTTATCCTGACTCTCAGTCCCCAGCAGGGTCTTTATCATCCCGAATGGCTTGGTCCCCCAAAACATCACCCACTCCCTACTCGCTTGCCTCATTACTAATTTCTGTGCCTCCTCTCCGTCTGCTGCAGGCACCCTCTGGCCTGTGAGCTGTGACCTGTTGCTGCTTGTTCAGGACCGTGCTCTCTCTCTGTCAGTGAGGTTCCTTTCCAGATTGGCAGCCAGGGCTGCTCTTGACTCTGCTCATCCCAGAAACAGTCTGGTCCAGGCAGACCAGGTTTTCCCTGTTCCTCTTTATCACTGGTGGGGAGGAGGGGATCTCTGAGCACAAAATGATCCAACTACAGCATTGCCTAAATGGTGCTAAAACTACTGCTTAAACTCTGCTCTCCTGCTACCCTTGCCAACTAACAGCGAGAAGCATGAGGGGAAAAGCAGTGACTTATAAGAAAGGGCCAGAACTGATGGATAAATGCTAAATTTGCCATTTGCACAGGCATTCACTGTGTCTGTATTGTATTTGCAAGTCTGTGTTCTCTTCTGTAAATCACTGAAATATTCAGAGCAGTGTTTCCTACCTAGAACCATTTGCAGACCTTCAGAAGTCAGAGCAGCCAGAGCCTCTGCTACACGTTTTTATTTTGCCTTTTTAACTTATGGATCTAGCTTCCCTTTGGAAAAGCTGGAGCTTGGTTTTGCTTAACCCCCAGTCCAAAGGCACAAGCCTGAGGAAACTGAGATGCTATTATTCTCTTCTGGGCTGGAAGAGAGCTGGGAGAGTTACATTTGCATTACATATGTCTACTTGAGAAGCCTTTGCCTGTTTAGATGCAAACTTTTGATTCAGCTGAAATATAAGCCTTGGAGAATCATGTGTGTAACTGCAATACAGCAAATGCTGGTACCTTGCTGCCTGGGGTAAGTGCTGCTGGGAGCTCTGCAAGAGATGCAGAATTGTCCAGCACATTATACTTTCTGTAATATGTAACTTCTATGCCATGAAACTTGACCTTCAAGATTTCCTTATCTTCCACAAGCAAAGTACCAGTGCTTTGTTTTAATTATGAGTGTACTTAGCTTGAATCAAAGTATCATGCTTTGAACAGCAGCATTTGGTTTCAAATGTGAAATGGTACTTCTCTGGTACTGATAGTGCTGTGAGGACACTGTTTGCTTCCTTCTCTACCTTTTTCTCCAACTGTTTGAGCACTCCATCCCACCAGGCAGTTGCTTCTTGTCCCAATTTAAGCTGCAGTGCATTATGGCAGAGCTCAGAGCAGTCTTCTGTGCTGGAGAGCCGAGCTGTAAATAAAGCCCTCGGGAAGCATGGCAGCAGACTGGATAGCAAAACAGAGGGGCCTCTGACTTTGTTGGGCTCCCCATGGTGCCTTCTCCTATAGAGAAAAGGCAACTGTGGCATGGACACTGTGCAGAGCACCTCTGACACACAGCAGGCTACCTCTGAGATGCTACCCCAGCATGCAGGCTGCTGCAGCAAAGGGAGCTATCAAGTTTCAGGGCAAGCTGAAAAACTTGCACCTGCTTACAGTGCTCTCATCCTCCACAGTTTAGGCTTGCACCAGACCTGTCACTAAACCCTTTTTCCTTAGATGTGCCTGAGTGCAGTGAAGCAGGCACCCAGATAGCCCAGGGCTACCGACGCTGTCTCTAATGAGGGCATGAGGGACATGACCTCCCTGTTGCTGATGTTAACATACAAAGCAGACAGGAGCAAACCTGATTTGCATCAGCTGAAGTGACACCAGAGCAAAGTGAAGTCACATGTCCTCATTAGGAAGCTCAACAGATAGGGATGAAAGTCATAAGGGACAGTAAACTCTGCAGGGCTTGTTTAGTTAACATGGTTACCGCCAGCCTCTCCATCTTCTTTGTGCATGTCCTTCTCTCCCATTACAAGAATGCTTTCCTGCTTTATGCCTTTTCCTTGTTTAGTACATCAGAAGGAAAGCTACACTGATTTACCACATCTAATCCTCTTAGACTGACTCTCTCAGCATCATACTTGTGTTGTGAATGACCGCTGCTTTCCATAATAGCCAAACATAACAAATAAATAACAAGTGTGTGGCAAGAGGTAGGCTAGGTCTTACACCACAGTAAATTCAAGGCTGAATTGGTTGAGTCTGCATTGGAGTAGGCAGTCAGGAAATACTGTTTCTTTCTTTGTCCACCCAGGGCATGGTATGACTAGTGGATCCTGAGCTCACTCTACCTCCCCAGAAGTCAGAGGAGGCAGTTGGTGCTTGTGGAAGCCAGGCCAATGCTATGTAATGGGGACACGGCCAGAATCTTTTTCTCTGGCATCCTAATGAGATAAAAACTGGGGGGGAAGGGTGTGTGTGTTAAAACTACTCTTTAACTGCATCTAAATAAACTCCCCATTGCTCACTTCCAGTTAACGTTTGAGAATGCTAAGGTAAGCTTTCAGATGCAGGCTATTCCCAGCATGTCTGCAAAGCTAAAAAAGCTAGAAAACTGTGGAGGTGCAGCAGCTGGGAGGACGTTCATTTGTGTGCACAATGCCCTGAGTGTGTTGAAGTCTTTGCATGTGATGTTCGTTGAGTGTGTGCTTTGGGAGGTGCAGCCTTTGCAGCCAAGGGCTGTTGGCATGAATGCATTCCTGGCCCATTACAGCCATGCTTTTCTGCCTTGGAGATGTCCCTTCAAGCATGAGGATTTGTTGCATGTGTCTGCACACACGCACAAACAGTGCACAAGTATTATTGGGGGGTGGGGGGTGTTTATATGTGGAAGTAGGAGTCAGACTAGGATAAATTTTTCTGCAAATCTAAGAGCACAGGGAAATGCAGGCAGCAAATGTAAAAGTGGAATGAGGGTCAGTTATTGTTCGTCAAGCTAATCCGAAGTAGGTGAGATGAAGAGAGATGACTTCTGTGTTACCTCCAGGATGCTCGGCATGCACTGGGATGTGTGAAGGAGGGCATCTTGACAAGGCAAGCTAGAGATGTGAGGGCATTATGGGCTTCTTAACCTGGCAAGAAACACTACAAAAAGGCACAGGACATGGTCTAGCAACCCAAATGAACAGTTCAGTATGGATTCTCGGTTTTTAGAGTACACAGAAGTCACGTCGCTACTGTGGATGTTATCTGAGCTGATGAGATCAAAGCCAGCAAGGGACTAGGTGCCTAAACTGCATTCCTGTTAGATGTTACCTAAAGATGTCATTTGGCCAAGCAAGGGCTCAGCAAGTAAGAGAGTGCAGCTGAGGAGCTGTAGAGGAAGGGAGAAGGTCAAGTGTGCGGGAGGGAACTGGTGATGCCAGTGATGATCTCGAGACAGCTGGGGTGCCAGGAAGGGTGCTAAGACTGATTGGAATCAGGATCTGAAAATTGGGGCTAGGAGAGAATTTGTGATGAAAGTTAATAACCTAGAAAGTGCTAACTAACATTCGCGGTCAAGACTGTGTCCCAGAATAATGTATGTCTACGTCAACAGCAGCAAAAGGCCATGAAAGGACGTTGCACAATATTGCATGCATGCAGGCTGGAAAATGGAAGAGGGCAGTGAAGCATCTTTTATCTGCTGCTCAGACAGTGCTGTGTAATCCCATATGTGACAGTTTAGGGTGAGGCCGCTCTGACTGAAGCATATAGCTTATAGCTGCGCCAGGTTTTGTGTGGGTGTGCACACATAACGTGCATCCAGATTAGCTGTGATGCACGTGTGTGTGGTTGCTAACTAGTGTGTGCAAACCATATGGCATATGCGAGCAAGTCAGCACATGCATTGTCAAGAGGACAGTCGGAGAAAGCAATCTTCCCCTCCCACTGTGAAGAATTTGCGCCCTACCTTATGCCAGAGGAAAGAAATTCAGAAGGAGCTATGAGAAAAGCAGCCAGTCCATTGGGAAATGAGTGCCTGTCAGACTTGGAGATTAAATGGAAGCACGAAAAATCTGGATTGTTCCTGCCAAAACCAACTTTGATTACTTTATAATTCAACATGTGTTACCAGCTCCTATTATTAGAAAGCCAAACTTCCTCCACTGTGGGAAGAGGCTGAGATGGAGCTTTCTAGCCTTGTGTAAGTTAATTACAGTACACATGTTAAAAGCAGCATCTGTCTTAGTCAATCTAGTTGATTATTGCAGCACTTTATTTTTAGTTATCATCAAGGTGAAGGATGACACTAATATAAGTGGAGAGCTTCCTGCAGCTCTTGCTCAACTATGTATTCTCCAAAACCAGCTATGCCAGGTTTGGTAGGTCTTGTCTCCTGGAGCTAGGCCAGGTGAAGCCCTTGATGGACTTGTAGCAAAAGAGTCTGCATAACATGCTTTGACTGCAGAGTTACAACGAAGATACTAAGACCTGGCTATTAAAATCAGCTGTGGAAACAGTAGGGTTGTTAGATCTTTGTGGTACTCCAGTGGCCAAAATTTTTGATGCTCCACTTCTATTCTCAGCTCCCTCTGATGCAAATGTTTCTGGCCTCATGACTGAATGCTTTGATTTATCACTTGATAGCACCCTGTTCTTTCCCTTATGTCTAATTTTGCTGCCTAGTGTTATTTCAACTTCTGGACAAGATCTACAGTGTGTGAGTGTCAGGGTGACTGACAAAGCCAACAAAAGCATGCCAGATGAGTTTTCATTGCACATGTGGGAAGCTTCTGAACAACTGAGGTCTTGAGGTCTGGCCTTGGCTAAAAGCTCAAAGTGTGGCAACAACTCCTCCCTCCTGCTTTATGTCCAGTGGGCTGGTGTGCTGCTGGTGTCACACAGGAGGTATGAAGTTAGCATTCATGGTATGTTTGAGTGCCCTTGCCTTCCACAACACTGATGGAGCTGGGAGGCTGGCACTGACACCATTCCTCATGAGATGTAGGCCTGGGGAAACCTTGGTTTGCTTTCTATTCACAGTACAAATGAAAAGAATCTGTAGCCCTCCCAAACCAAAATAAACAGGTAAACAAGAAATGAAAAATCTTGAGCAGAAAAAAACTTTCCCTTTGGGTTTTAAAGCAGCAGCCAGGCAGACCAGCAACACTCGGCAAGCCCAGCTAACGAGCAGTTTGGAGAAGCAGCAGTCTGATGGCAGTGACTGTCTCCGGGGATGTTCCTCCCGGATATGGTTTGTGATCTTCTGGTCAGGAAACCTAGTTAGGTGGTGATGGGGAATGGAAAGAGCATTGACAGATCCCCACTAAATCTAAAGCAGTAATACTCATGGACCTGGGTTTATTCTTGTAAGAATACTTCTCAGAGGGCTTGGCTTTCTGAGCTCGTATTTATAAGAGCCTAACTGCTAGCAATGTATCTTCTGTTTGTGGTTTCAGCAGAGGTGTTGCAGGCGCCAGCTGTGGTTTTTGTGTGACAGTCATGTCAGACACCTTATGCAGCAGATCTGGTATCCGTTTACTGGATCAAAAGGAAATCTAAACAGGCTGACTAGCTCCGTGTCCTGTAGCAGCATGGTAGGCTGATGCTGTCTGATAAGAGATCAAACTTCCATAGGTTTTGTGCAAGGACCATTTCCAGCGTGTGTTTGCCATTCTTATGATTCCTGTCTTTTGCTTTGCTGCTTATCTTTCCAGAAGTCACAGAACAAAATGTAGCTAGAAAAGCAATGCCTGGCTCTTTACTGTACAGTTGGATTTTAAATGTACAACACAGGGCATCAAAGGGTGGCCATGATTCCTGATGTTTCTTCCCCACCTCATCAGAAGAAAACCCCCACCATCACCACTTCTCTAGAGCAGGAAAACACAGGCCTGGGCACAACCATCAAGTGCCTCTCTGCTTCTCCAGGTCCCCATGCATGGACCAAAGTAAAAGCAGCGACATGCTCCATGGATATGGTACTTGCTGGGATGCACGGACTCTCTGTTCACCTCCTTCCAGCTGAGAACCCAATACAGACCTACAGTTCGTGTGATGGGTCATGCAGTTTGCTTATAGTAAGAAGTGCCGTACCTGATGGTACCATAACCGAACATAGTCCCCAGGTTACTCTGCAGAGGTGAGAGGTGTGAGCAAACAGGTCAGGTACTGACTCTTTGGATATTTCTGATTCAGCTGGAACAGTGGCTCTTGAAATACTTTGAGGAGTCAAACACTCTGAAATACTTTGAGATGTAATCATGAAATACTTTGAGGAGCCACCAGCTGGCTTTCCAGACAAAATGCAGACAAATCAGGCTGGTTGGGAGGGGAATTGATGTCCCTTGGGACACCAGCAACATGAGATATAATAGGCCTGTCCCCTTTAGTCTTTCTATTTAAAGTGGGCCTGGACCCCACACAAAGGGTGGCTCCAGGATCAGTACCACAGGAACAGCTGGAGCAAAGCAATCCTCATGAGCAGTGGAGCCATTGTGTCCAACTCCCACTGACTACTGAGGGAATGTGTTTATTATGAAACAATTAATGGTCGTGTGATTAGAGAGAACTATTACTCAGTGGAAGATAGCTTCAAAAGGTCACAGTTGCTGTGTGTTTACTCCCAGGAGGTCTGTGAAGCCACTCTGGTATGAGGGATGGAGAACACCATGTCCTTGCTCACTGGGGGAATGGGCTCCCACAGCCTGCATGAGGCTCATCTTGCTGCATCTCCTCATCCAGCTCTTCCTGTCCCTCCAGCCTTGTGCCGGGGTCACCTGAGCATGAAGGGAAGCTCTGTTCTTCTCATGGCTCGACTGTTCTGTGGTGAGTGGCCATGGAGGGTAGGGCTCCTCTTGGTGCTGTAGCCGCTCAGCACGCCAACCATCCTGGGCAGCCAGGCAGGCAGCTGCTGCTGGCGTTGTGTGTGTGTGTGCACCCGCGCAGAGCGGGGGTATTAGACTTGACTTTAGTGTTCCTGTAAGCCAGGAGGAGTGACTGACATGGTGAAAATGCCTCTGCTCAGCATGAGTCTTTGTAGTGTTGCAGCCCAGGGATAAAGTGTTCAAACATACACCCTGAAGGGAGCCTTCTCCCAACTGACATAAGCTGAAGTCATTTGCAGAGACTCCTCACCTGTGACTGGCTGCCTGCCTCCCTCCTCCACTCCCCATCGCAGTGAAGCGGTGCCAGGTAAAAGCAGATGAAAGATTGCTTCTCATTTGGCAACAAATAACTTCCAAGCCCATCCAAGAGACTTTCAACTTAACTGCTCTCTTTGCTCCTTTCATGTCTTCTCTTTGTTTGGCAAGCACGCTAATGCAAGCTCCAAATAAGCATCTGCACTCATAAGACAGGAACAAATAGGGAAAGGATAATAATATCCAAAGGTTTTACAGGAGAGGTTAAAAACGGAGCCAGACTACAGAGACTGCTGAATAGTGGTTTGCTTGACTGATGCTACAAAGGCAAAAGACAGAAAAATCTTTGGAAAATGCCTCTGAGCAGTGATTGCTTTCTCAGAAAGCTTTGCAATTAGCCATGAAAGGAGTCCTTCCAAGCTTCTAAGATGCATTAAAGATGTTATTATGAAATAATTAAGCTACATGGAATAACTTGAGATCCACTCTGTCCCCTACGCCTCCATCTGTTGAGGTCTTTATGCAGAGGCAATGTACCAGGTCTTCGCAGCCCTCAGACCATTTCTATGGTCCTGGCTCCCTGCTGCCCTGTACCAACTGTCTGCAGTACACACTGGCCTGCCTAAACTAGACAGGAAAGGTGAAATGAGCTTTGTGTGTTAATAGCATCATCCTAAGGTACAAGGCTGCACAGCCAAAGCCCTGATAGCACTGACTCCTGGCCTCAGGATCTATGACCTCAGGATGCACCAGGGCTGCTTTCCCTTGCACCAGTTTAGTCACACTGCACATACAACATAAGGAGCACCCAAGTTCTCCAGGGGGCTTTTGTGTAGACTGAGGATTGCTGAACACAGAAATTACAAGACTGGATTAATCCATTCACTAGCTGATTGATACCTTCTCCTATTCATCCTTTCCATATTTACTCTGCTGCTGAGAATTAGAAGCCAGTGCTTTCTCAAGCAAATGTTATGAGTGATTGTGCGTTTCTGGGAAGCTAAAAAAGAAATATTCAGTAGCTTGAAAACCCACAATGGTGTCAGTGCTGAATTTGAGTTATGTAGAGTAAATCTTTCCTTTTTCTTTCCCCCTTACTGCATGCTCCATGGAGACCCACTGTCCATGTCTGCCCGGAGAGGCACAGGCTGGTCCAGAGCAGCTCCACCGGTGCTGCGTGCCTGTAAGGTGCGAACAGCTGCAGGCAGTGATGCAGGAGCTATGCCCCTATATAGGAATGCTGCCCGGAGAGCTGGGATTTATAAGCATGGACGTAGCTGCCTGCACAGCAACATATGGGATTTTTTCACTCCCACTGGCTATCTGATGTGTTTCCCACAATGAAACCCTGGCTCGCATGGAGGAGGATGAGGCAGGGTCAGACTTACGCCCCTTAGCCAGCCCGTGCTCCCAGACAGCTCTGGCACGTGTGGCACAGGGGCAGCTTCCAGCCCTGAGACAGTGGGTGCCCTTTCACAGGCTGCTTGGTGCCAGGCACTTCATTTCCCTCTGGGTCCCATCAGGACTGAGCCTGGGGCTGTGCTAACCCTGGCTCAGATGTGAGTGCTAGGAGATGAAACTCAGGGAACTCATTTACTGATGGTGAAGAAGGAGCCACACTGCCACTGGTGGAGGGAGTCTGTGTAATCCTTCCCACTGTCCTCGTATCTGGTCAGCTTCTAAACCCCACACCGCCAAAACAGAACCCTGTAAATGGCCTCATTTGTTGACGAAAGGAATGAGCAATACAATTGTACTGCACAGCTATAAAATGAATTATTGAACCTACAGAAGCCCCATAAAACCAGTGAACTAGCAATTAATATCAATTGACTCCCAATTCCACACCAGAAAATAATTAGGCAGGGCACAATCCTGCTTGGTACAGAAAGCAGGGGCAGCGCTGCTCATCCCATGGAGTCCAAGCTCCGGGATTGCAGTTGTGACTGCTGCCACTTCTTAAATCTCCAACCTGTTACAGCCTCTCTTTCTTCTTTCTCTTCCAAGCCAAGTGTCAATACGCTCCTGGTATTTTGTTATCCTTAGCTTAGTCTGTCTCAGATCACAAGAGCTCAAACCTTTCCACCTCTTGCTAGAGATGCCTGTACAGTGGAAGGCTTTACTGAACGTAGAGATCATCAATGTTTACACTGAGCATTGCCTGAACTGGCACAACTCTCATGGTCATGTTGTTAGAGGAGTTTTGTGGCTGTAGCACCTGCTGTAACAAGCAAAGGCCCTTAGTTTTATTTCACACCGTAGCTTCCAACCCTCTCTGTTTGCTGTAGGTCTGCTTTTTCTTGGAGACCGGGGTAGTTAGTGGAGCCACTTCCATAAGACCTATTGTCCCTTTGAAAAGCCATCATCCCCAGTGACTACAAGGTTTCTTCAACTTACCCATTTCTCCAAGAGTTCCTCCCAAGGATAAGGGACTCAGCCCTCCACAAAATCTTGCACTATTGCCACAAAATCCATGAGATGCTTGTGTGACCACCCAAGCTGAGCCAGACCTCAATGCTACGTCTCTACTGTTCACCAGCTGAATCCTCCTCATGCTTGTGTCAGCCAGGTAGGCAAGCACATATGCTGTGTGTTTGAGGAAGAATTTCTGCATTGCCTCCTCTGCGCTCAAATATTCTGCATCTCCACCATGAACTGCACTGGGGTGATGGTCTTTCCCAAGTGCATTCCCATTAAAGTCAGTGGTGCTGAACCCAGAGTCCTTACACAGGGTTTTCACACTCACAAGTTCAGTGGGCTGAGTAAAAAAACAGGGTTTGGCACAGAGAATCTTACTTGAGGGGGGCAAAAAAAATAAGTTTCTTTCTGGGATTTGCTGCTAAGGTGATATATTACAAACCAAAAGAGTTGTGTATGTTTCCTGTCTGATATTTTCTTTCACATCTTGAACTCAGTTGAACTGTGTGTATTGTCAAGTATTTCTTTTGTAAATGCATAGATTAATTAGCTACAGGACTTAACACGTGCCGTGAGAAAAACACTTTCTGCTTTCTGATGCTGCCTTTAATGTAAAGTCTATTTGACAGGAGGTTTTCAGGAACGTTTGCCTGATGACTCATCTAAAGCACAGAGGGGAGCCTGCATTCCCATTTACCTTGGCGGAGAATGATACCCTCCTGTTAGTGTGTGAGCAGTGTTTGATCAGTTTCTTTGAAAGGAAATTTCATCCCTTTAGAAGATCTTAAGTCTTTAGGGCAGGACTTACTGATCTAATCTAGGTCCAGCTTTCTTCAAGTCAGTGGCAATGCTCCCAAGCCCTGCTGATGGGAGCTGAGCATGGCACCTAAAGTATTTGTAAAATGCCAGCCCCTGTCGGCTTGTGTTTGGCACACCGCACCCTCCGCTGAGCTGCTCCGTGCTGTGGGGCCGCTGGCAGGACTCCTCAGTTGTGGGTGAGACAGCTGCCTGGTGTAAACCATCCTCTGGGACAGATCTGCACAGTCTCAGAGGACCTCCTTCTGCATCCTCTAAGAGCAAAAGTCTGTCTGCAGAAGGAGAGAAGGCAGGTCCTGGAGGAGCTCTATGGGAGAAGAGACAGTTTATCTTATCTTTAACCCTGCAGAGGTCCAAGCAGAAGGCGGCATTGATGCAGAGAAGCAGATCAATATCCTTCCCACATTGGAATGTGATGGAAGTGAGGACCATGCACTCCTCAGCTGAACCTGCTGAGAGTTTGGGGTGCAATTGGGCCACTTGGGACAGAGACAGCGATGGAGGAGCTGTTCATCCCTGTTGTGTTCACTCCAGATCATAAAGAGCTGAAAGACAATAGCACAGAGCTCCTGGGTTATCCTGCTTTGAGCTGGCAGATGTCATGAGGCACCTGGAGTGTTGGCAGGCTGTCTCTGGTGTGAACAGCGGCAAGGACTGATGTCCGGTCTTGACAACCTGTTATTCCGAGGTCCTACAGTCACCAAGGAAAGAAAGCCCATTTCAGCACAAGTAGCTCAGGAAGGCTTGGTACTACTTTAGATGAAGAAAATTAGTTTTGCCATCAGAAGGGCAAGAAACCTCTCTTTTTTTCTTTTTTTTTCTTTTTTTTTTTTTAATGAAAGCCATAAGTCTGAAACAAAGAATAAAATCCATGGGGATACTCTAAACCCTCAGAATTTGTGGATTTTCTCCATGCTTGAACATTTCCTGTGCCTCTGCCTGTGCAAAATGAAGTAAAGTTTTCAATCCAGCTCCTGGTGGAAAAAGTGCTCACATCACAACTGGCACTAATTGGCTCCCTTGTTAGCAGCCTCGGAGAGAAGGCAAGGAGCAAACTGCCAAGTAGCCTGCATCTCCCGCAAGCACCAGCAAGACCCGTGCTCCCACCCCAGCACTTTGTGTGATGGGCTGGGAAGTAGGGGAAGTAGGTCCTGATGTTTTGCCTCTTTCCAGGAACATAACACTAGATTCCGCTCTCTAGGCCTGCCAACTTAGCATTAAATTCTCTTATATTTTGTTTGTGATGGAAGTGTCACCCTGACAGATTAATTGAGCTATAACATATGCAAAGTAAAGTGAAAAAAAAATGCAGTTGCATTACCCAGTGTTAATGCCGCAAATAGGCACTGCTACCTGCAGTGCTGACTGTCTTGAATGCTAAAGGATTGCAATCCTGGGTGCAGCAAATGAGGCGTTTTAATGGGGAGAAAAAACATCATTTTAGGCTCACCTACAGCTGAAGGAAGGGGAACCACATCTGGGAAGTGGTTCTGTGGTGAGTACAGTGGTTCATCTATCAATATTAATAATAACACATAAAACTGTGCCTTGCATATTATCTCCCAATGAGCAGAAGACAGACACTGAGTTCCATGTAATTTAATTTCAATTAGTGCATTGGAGCTTTTTAAAGAATGGACTATATATTTTTCTACAGTTACTTGCAGACTATTAAACACAATGCAGAAAAATTATTATGTAAATGAGAATTATCTTATTGGCTTTAGTATCTTTCTCCCTCTTCCTTCCCCGGGTAATTGGGCAGGTATCTGCTGGAGAAAAAACAGATGATGGGAAATGTGAATAATGAAATCTCTGCAGCACTCTCTCCCCATAGATGCAGAAGCCCAAAATATATGTGTGTGTCAGTTTAATTTAATTTGCTGTTAATTAGCTTAAATAGTAGTCTTACCTTCCTTTGCTTTCACTGCATTTCTGTCCAGGCTCTCATTAGGCAGTGTGATAAAGCAGGTGCTTGTTAAAAATACCATAAGTGCCTATTTACATTACAAAGCTATTCCTAGCACTTGTGGTAAAGGAAACTGAAGTCTGGTCCCTGGATACAGCTGGTGGGAGAGGGGAAGCAGCACCCTGTTTTCATGTGTTTAAACCCCAGAACATTAATTCCCAATACTAATAAGACCAGAATTTAAAATACAAGGTGTAGAAGCATCCCATAAATAAGTAGGTGTGTAGCTTTCTCCAAAATGAGGTGGACAGTAGACATTCAGAAGTCTGCCTGGAGAATTTAGGTGTTCAGTTCCCACCAATTTCTAAGGCATGTAGAGGACTATACCTGCACAGGGATAGGAAGATCCCCCTTAAATGAACATCATTCAGAAAGGAAGCTCCCAACTGTTTAATTTAGGCCAACGAAGGAAATATAAAATCTAGGGTGGATTTTTATCAGCATGGATAAACCTGGGAGACTGCAAACTGTGAATTGACAGGGAAGAGAAAGAAGAGGGCGGAAAGAGGCAGCAGGGATGAAAAAGGACATGAAGAAAGAATTCAGCATAGGGTAGTGTGCTTTCAAATATTGATATGGAAAAGGTATAAATAGAAACAAACGCATGCTTCTGGAGCTAATAAAGGTCTTGTTTACAAGTGAGCAGAGCGATTCATTAAGAATGGGAGCAAGCACCTGCTCTGAAAATAAAGAAAATACTTAATGAAAGCACTGAGAGACTAGAGAAAGCGATTGGAGTACAAGTGTGCTCAACAAAGACAGAAGTTCAGCACCTTTCGCTGCTCACCTTCAGCATCTGTCTGCAGTGCAGCTGCCCTGTGGGCAGAGGCCCGTAGGAAAGCGGGGCCCAGTGCAGGCCAGCGGGGATGGCGGGTAGCTCAGGAAGAGGGCATCTGGTTCTCAGGACTTTATTCCAAACACTATGAAACCCAGGCAAAAAACCCCACCTCAGCTCATTTCTCATTTTCAATTCAGTAGCTTCTCCAGTTCCTTCTTTTCATTTTACTTATCTCCAACTAGAGAAAAAATGCAGGCAGGGAGCAAAGTCTAAAGCCCCTGGCGAACATCCTGGTTCCACTTGCGGAGCAGGTGTCTCCAGCCGCACCGCAGGTCTGCAGGTGTGGGGGATTGGGTTGTGGTGCTGTCAGATTAAATCCTTCCTTGTCTTCATTTTCATGACAACCCAGCTCTTTGGACATGCCCAGGACACCTCTTTACAGAGCCAGATACATTTGATAAGGTTGTGAGACCTTGATGCTGGCTAAGAAGGAAGGCAGATTGTCAAACAACCTCAAAAATCAGCGTGGATGTGAATATGGAGGGTAGCAAGGAGTGGCTGGCTCTCTCCTCTGACCTCCGTCCAGAAGAGATCTCTGGACCCTGCCCACCATTCTGTTGTGGTGGGTGTCTCTTTGAGGCTGTGATGGACCCCAGCTCACTTGGCCTGGACCCTGCCGAGCAGCACCATCACCATGGTGCACATGGCTGCATGAATGCAAAGAAGGCATTTTCCCAGCGCAGGTCTGTCTTACCAAAGCAAGGAGGAATTGCAAGGGGTGTTACTCAGTGTGGTAGAGCTGTTTTAATCACCGCCAAGGTGTGCTTTGCCAGACCTAATGCTAGTCATCTATCTTTCTCCTTCCCAGACAGAGCTGCTATTCATTTTTCTCCTCTTTTGCTTAGTAGGAGTTGGAAAAAACACCTAGAAATTGTCCTGGTAGCATGATGCCATCCTTGCTGTGGGAGCCAGCATGCCATCTGCCCAGGTGCTTTCTGCCACTTGCTGTCGGGGGGTGTGCTAGCTCTGCAGCACTGCTCCTAGCACCCCTATACCTGTCGCCTGGAAAATGGAGGCTTCTCTGGAGTTTGGTACCCATGAAAGACAAGTATGTTTCCCCGTTACATTGAGAAATCTCCTTTTTCCTCCCTGCCAGTGAGCTCTGCCTGGTACAGCCTAAGGAAATAATTCAGCTATGACTCCTGGGAGTTGTGGCTGCTCCTGGGAAGGGGTTTGAAACTGCCAGTTGGCAAACTGGGCTTTTCACCAATCCATCTGTAACCTAACATTTGGGGTGAGGATAATCAGGTCCCATACCTGGATAGCAGCCTCGAAGCAAACATTTGCTTTCCATGAGGCACAATTCAGTAATCACTGGTGGCAGGCATTGCGCTGGGAGGCAGTGTCTGAGTGAGGGGCTGTCACCTGATCCCTCATTTCTTCGTGCACTGGGGGACAAGTCCCATGCCCTTAGTCAGCCTCTGCCTGCTTTCTGGCCAGGTTCAGCTGTACTAGCCCATGTTGTTTCCAAAAAGCCTTGAAGACTGTTGCAGCAGATGTATTTATATAGTCATTTTAGCCCGGGTTTGATCCTACTCTTGGGACCAGAACATCCTGAAGCTCATGTTAAACTCCTGCCTCAGCTGGAGCTCTGCAGGGATGGAGAAGCCCAAACCTTAATCGTGGGAGCTGCACTGACAAGCTGTTGGCAGGGCTGAAAGTACTCCAGACGTATCTCTTTTGAGCTTGTGCTTCCCTCCTAGGGAAAATGACCCCAACCAGGTAAGCACACAGCAGTGATGGGACTGTCTGCTTCCCCACTCATCTTCCCCTGGGTTTGCTGGGACCATCACAGGGGTGACTGCCCATCTTCAGAGCAAAGCAGCCCTTCCCTGCCCCAGCACTTGGTGCTGGGTATTTACACTCAGGGTGGAGAGGGTCTCTTGCAGTAGCTGTGTTCGACACAGCATAAAGTGGTCCTGATGTCCCTGACAGGCAAGCACCCCATGTCTGCTCAGCAAAGGGATCATGTTTTCTCAAGCTGTTAGGAATTGAAGATGGGCTTGGCCTTCCTGTAGGCCACTATCAGGGATGGGTTTGTAGGGCAGACAGAGACTGAGCTGCCCTGGTCTCCCCTAACAGCCCAGTTGTGAGGATAAGGCGTAAAGAGTCCATTTGTTCAGTCTGCCAGTATGATCTGATCTCATACTCTGTGTTTAGCAGAGAAGCCGTTTCCCCTTGAGCAGTGTTATGCACTTTGCAGTTATTTCTTTAAAACTACTTAGTTATACATTTGCTACATGTTATTTTGAATTCTCTTGAAGATCAAGGACGCTACAAAGCCAGCAAGATAAAATTAGCATCTGAGCTGTAGCCTTTGCTTGGTATAAGAAATGCAGATCAGCCTCACTTGCAGTGAATGCTGGAAGGTGAATTTCATTTCAGTCTTCCTTTCAGCAGACCTAGTTCTGCCATCCTTGTTTGTTTTGAGTGCCACCACAGCCCGTAAGCTGTCCTGGTAGTTTCTGTAAGGCTGCTTCCTGAGAAGAGTATCAGACAACAGCATGGGTGTTGAATTGGACCTCAAACTGATAAGAAATCAGTTTGTTTGAAATCAGTTCTTATTTACTCACAATGTGATGACTGGGTGTTCCAACAGGGAGTCAAGGGGGAACAGTCAGGCTGGCTTAAGTTTGTGTACAGCTCTCAGAAACCAGCCCTAAGCACAGCACCAAGCCTGGGATTTTAAAAGGCATTTGAAGGTGAGAGTGTGCGTGGAGGAGAGCCACTGAAATGACTTAAAGATCGGAGGAGTGCTGTGAGGTGGGGGCTGTAATGGCCCGTCGGTTTGGGTTGTGCCAAGGCTCACGAGGCATCTGATTGTGGTGAGTAAGTGCTCTCAGAGGAACAAAGCGGTGGGTCTTGAAGGTCAAATCAGTGTTGCAGAGCTAAGCTGAGCAATCCCTGGAGGAAACCAGACATGTGTGTTAAAAGTGAGTGTAACCATCAGGAGGGCTGACCAAAATGTCAGCCTAAAGACTTTGTCTTGATACCTTCTCCCAAGGCAAATTTCTTAGTTGGGTGCTTTTCAGGGACGTAAGTTTCGTAGAATCACAGAATATCTTATGTTGGAAGGGACCAATAAGGATCATCCAATAAGGATAATGAAGTCCAACTCCCTGCTCCTCGCAGGACTACCTAGAACTAAACCCTGACTGAGAGCATCATCCAGATGCACCTTGAACTCTGTCAGGCTTGGTGCCGTGACCACTTCCCTGGGGAGCCTGTTCCAGGAATTGACCACCCTCTCAGTGAAGAACGTGTTCCTAATGTCCAATCCGACCTTCCCCTGATGCATTCCATTTCCTTGTGTCCTGTCATGAGCGAGAGGAGATCAGCACCTTCCCCGCAGGTGCCTCCCTTGATATTTAATCAGGTTTAGCCCTATACAAATTCACAATATGGAAACAAAAAAACCAAATCCCATTTCATGTACCAGACATCAAATGAGATAATCTATGGCCTCTTCTACTTCTAAAATGTCCAAGCCTCTGGCTTTCAGTCTCAGCAAGTCAGGTCACGCTGTGAGGGCAGGTTCTTCACCAAGTCGAGGGTAGGAACAAACCAGAGGCTCCTGCTCTCTTCTATGACCTACTCTGGGGCACTGCTCACTTCTTGTGCGCAGCCCTCACCGCATCACCAGCACAGCCTTGGGTCCCTACTCAAGTCCAACCTTGCTTCATGCCACACAGCTGCAAACTAGTGCTGGGCAAACTTCAGGAGAGAAGGTCAGGCCTGTGTCTCCCAGCCTAGCAACGCTCCAGCACAAACCAGCCCCTTCCTTGCATTCAGGTGCAGGGCTGGAGCAGACTGGGCCAAGAAATGCTGGGCAGAAAACCAAAGTTTAGGTCCTTACTTTTTTCCTCTGGCCACCATTTAAGCCTTCACCTAATCCATCCTCCTATGGGTCTGCTGGTGATGTACCCTGTTATCTGTTGGTAAACAGGACTAAAATTGATAGCCTTCACAGCATTGCCTTGGCCTCGTTAGGTCTCATAGATGAAGCATTATCTTCTGAACCCGGACCAGGATGTGACTGGCGGTGCACCTATATGATGGACACCTGAGCTGAACCCTTCAGGCTCCGCAGCCTTCCTGTCCGACAGCTCAGGGATTAGAGCGTTGACTCCAGAAGCAAAGGCTGCATTTGAATCTACATCCTCATCTTCTCATCTTCTGTTCATGGTGGGTCATCCATGGTGACAGAGAGTCAAAGGAGGAGAAAAGATTAGAACAGCAGCAGAGCTGCCTGGGGATGCAGATGGGATCTCAGAGGGGACAGTCAGGATTAAAAGACCCATTTTCAAAACTGGAAAATGACTGGATGCTTTATGTTTACAGATTCTGCATCCAGAAGCTAAGAAGCCCCATATTTCCAGTTAATTAATTCCCACTGAAGTAAGGGATGTGTTTTCTGTCTCTTTATTTGCAGATCTTTCAGAATAGGTCTGAGTTTTTCCACAGATTTTGAGGTGATTTACTGAGTAAGATCTAAGTTGGGTTGTCAGTGAGCATAAACGGGTGTCAGTCCCTTGATCTTCATTGATTTATATCCATTTATGCCAACGCAGGATTATTCTTTCAAGAAGATGGCTATGAGTCCAAGCTTTAAAGCCTAAGTTGTTTTAATTGGACTCATAGGTAAAGTGTTTCATGTTTCCAAAGTGAATACTCAGTAGGATGAATTCAAAGACACTTTCACAAAGTTACTGATACGTGCTTAGAAATAGGTGTTTCTGGGAATATCGCTGTCATTTATGCTAGTGTATTTACAGCAAGCCAGCAAGAAGCAATGCAAATGCAGTCCATCTGGAACCACTGGCACTAGCATCCATTCAATAACAGCAACCAGCCAGATCTGAATGCTTAAAAAAGACAAAGTCGTATGCAACCACTTTCTTTGTTAAAGAAGGTAATGTTACACATTGAACTAAAGATAGATAGGTGCCACAAACGTCCTGATCCAGACTTCAGAATCTGGGTCTTCATATCCAGAATTCTTTTTTTTGTTTGTTCCATTAGAGAAATATGACTGCCAGTGAATTTTAGTTCTGGAGCCAACTTCTGCAAAATCTGAAGGAGGTGGGAAGTTGGATTCAGGCTGATGTCTGTCTACTTTGCTGAACAGACCAGAACACTGTGCCCTCATTCACAGATCCCCAGACTATAGCTGAGAGAAGACGCTCTGCTTGTGAAACAGTCCCCCATTGCCTCTGGTCACAGCACAATAAAACATTAAAATGAGAGCCCAGAGGAGCAGAGCAGGGTGCTGCTCACAGCCCAGCAAAGGCTGGTCACTGTTGCTGTATCTATTACAGAAGAGAGCACAGCATAAGCTGTCATAGCAGGTCACTGTCCCAGCGTGGAAGGGACAGGGAGAACCGGTGAACTGCTGATATTTTAAGGATTTCTGTTGGTACAGACAAGTCCTTTTTTCCTAGGGAAAAGTGTAAAGTCCTCAAGGACCATGGATAACCAGGATTCCCAGTAAGTAGTAGTAGCACCCAGCAAGTTTTCTGCCTTACTGGTTTATGCTCAAGTTAATATTCCCAAATAAAAGACAGCCAAGGGAGAGGCAGGTCATGTGTCACCTTCCATTGCACAGACTTTCACTGTGAAATGCATAGAAAATTAAGGAGCCTACAGTTTTCACAAGTAGGTTGCTTGCTTGTCTTTTCTTCCAACAGCCATGGTTAAAAAGAAGGGTCACGAAGAGAGGGATTGTATTTCCTCTCTCTAGCATCTGTCTGAAACACCCCTGAAATGGTTTGCTTGGTCCCCAAGTCACTCTCATTTGAGGCTTCACACTTTTCTTTCTGCTGTTATTTTACATTTCATTACCCCAGTGTTTTCAGATGAAAATAGTCTCACTCCAACAAATGACTGGAAGTGTGGTTTTTCTCTGTTGCAAACAGATTGTTTCTCTGCTCTTCCTCAGCATTCAGCACACCACAGCAGCGACATGCTTTTCATTAGGTTGACCAGGAGCACTCTGCATCCTCCGTAAAGGTTCCTCCTCAGATGCTGGGGTTGATGTGATGGCAGTTTCTGTGAGTTCTATTACCTGTCCTAACACAAAATGCATACATGTGTGCATACATCCACACACTACTTTTCACTGCCTGCTTCCAAGCTGATGTGGGAGCTGTGGGGAAAAGATGAATGTTATTTGTCAGTTAGGTCTGCTAATTACAGGCTGTGTTTTTTGGAGAAAAAAAAAAAATATTGTTTTCACTTGCAGTCTTTCCAATCTGTTTTGAATTAGGAGACACTCAGGATTAGAAAGTGTTTTCTCATTAGAACAAATGTCACAGATTTAAAAACCTCTTCATTTAAATTCCTCCTAATGTTCTTTGGCTTGAACAAGTGAGCTCTTAATGTCCATTTTAATTAAAGCATTTCAATGGGATCTCAGCTGGGCACCTAATGACAGCAAGTCTCTGAGAAGTGGATGTGGTCCAACTAAGAAGGGGAATTCCAGGGTGGGAACTTCAGCAGAAGCTGTCTTTTTTTGGTTTTTTAGGGAAAATGCTAAAGAACACACAAATTAAGATCTGTCTAGAAAAATAATCCCATGCTTACCGTGGGCAGAAATACTGCATGGTTTGGGAGATGCTGGCTGGGGGTGTTAGGTTTTGCGAAGAGGATGATCTACATTTCCCTGACCTTCTACGAATTTTTCTCTTTTAACTGCTGTACTGGTTTGCAAGTCATCAGCGCAGGCTCTGGCAGCTAAGCAGGATTGCTGACCACAGGCTTTAGCACCCTGCCTCTGCTGCCAGATTCCTCCTCTCCCCCATCCACTGACCCCAGATTTCTCATTTCTATTTAGGTAAAAGTTTCATCCTTCCCCCATCTCCCCGGCCAGCTCCCACGATGCTGGATCCATGTGCCAGTGCACACCCACAACTGCAAGTCTGAAGGACCTTGTTACCTGTTACCTTTCTCAGGAAAGAAGTCCTTCGAGATGCCAGATGATTTGGACAAGGGCTGCAGGGCAAGTGTCTGATGGTCACAGGAGGGCAGTACATAAAGTACTGGAAAATAAAGCATCATTCAAGCACACTCACATTCCTTTTCTAGAGCACAGAAATGGCAGAGGGAAGCACACTGATGGGGAATTGGATTATCCAGCCCCTCAATGCTCCTCTTCTCCAGCTGCTGCCTGGACAGTACCAGTGCCTCTGCTTCTCCCTTTTCCCCAGGAGCAGCTTGGGGTACCACAGAGGGAAGAAGCTGGTCCCTGCCTCTGCTTCACCGTGTGGCCGCCGTCCCAGGTGGATCTAAGGGCAGGAGAAGGATCTGAAGGCCAAGAGCTGGCAGGTAGTGAGAGCAGCATGTGGCCAGTGTTTCTCCATAGTCAGTGTACACGTTGGAAGAGAAACAAACTGTAGGATCAGATCTCACTGATGGAAATCAGACAGCTCTATTAAAGTCAGAAGCTTCACCTGGGTTCACACCAGTAGTGTCTGTGTCACTATCTCTCTCCTTGAGTGACAAATAAATCTGGAGACAGTTAATAATGAAACACTATTAAAATAAAATTTAGCCTTTATTGTTCTTGTGCTTCCACAATTTGTCAGGCACTCGAACCAAACAGAGGAAATGTCGATCTGGGAAACATTGCTCATACCCATACGGTAGCAGATTTATTGGTGCTTGTGCCCAGGCACCATCCAAGGGGAGAGGAGTGCTACCTGGGCACGTGTTGCCACGTGTCACTAGCATTTCTGCCCTCTTCCCTCAGGACAATCATTTAAAGCAGTCACCTTCACTTGATAGCTCATAAACAGTACCACTATTGCAGCTGGGCAGCATTTCTGGGCCAAAAAGCATCTTGACAGACAATGTATTGTTTTCAGGAAGAAAATATTGTCAGCTTGACTGTTTAACCGCCAAAATTCAGACAAAAAGGTTCATTCTGAATGATCCTTGGAAGTAATACTCTTTGTTTACTTCCCCCTCCCTATCATGTTAATCGCTTTTCTTTCTTTTTAGAGAGAATCCTGATTGTGCTCTCTCACATTCGCAGCTTATGAGCTGCTGCATATGCTGGGTGAGGTGGAGTGAGTGCTTAAGAGCATATCTTTGATTTTCTTACTTTGACAGCAGTAAGAAAACATACAAAAATAAGCACAGGTTTTGTTTTCAGACCATCTTCAGCTGCATGTAGTGTGCAGTTCCTGGAAGAAAAGGCACTTGGATACACACAGCATACACACAGGAACAAAAAATAATGCCAGTATTAATTTCGCATTGTGCAGGAGTTCCTGCACTCATGGCAGCAGCAGCGTGCAGGAGACTGGCATGAAATGTGCAGCCCTTCCCCAGGACAGCAGTTGTATGGATACAGCACAGCCACGTTAGAGGCATCTGTTTTTTGAGATTGTGTTCACTGAGTTTTTCTCCTTTCACATGAAGCTGGACGAGCCCCAGCTCCCCCACTCCAACATCCTTTTATTGCTTTTAGACCGACTTTGAGATTGGGCGGAAAAAGAGATCTGACAGAGGTAAGATCCAAGGTCAGAGCCGCTCACCCGTCTCTGTCATCCCACTGAGCTCATAAATTGGTGTTAATACCTCCTGGAAAAAACAACAAATATAAAAAGAGAACCTTGCTCATACTTGGAAGCATACCCATTACTGGGGCAGCCACTGCGGAGCGTGAGTCCAACAGGACTGCAAGTGCAGATAAAATCCAAAGGCTGTTCAGCGCTGTTCAGTCCAGTTATGGTCCCCAGTCCCTGGCAGCATCCTGCCCATCTCCCAGAGCAAGCAGGAGAAAGCTGCCTTTTTAGGCAACTTGGTTTCTTTAAACATCATAAAGCACCTATATATTTTCTGTTACTCTGCTATTAGAAATCTACTTTTGCAGAATGACCTTTTTTCCCACTTGTTCTTTAAACAGCTACTTATAATGGGGCTGTGTGGTGTGGAACGCACAAATGAGTTAGCAGCCTTTGAGATGCACACCCCTGTCCCCTCCACTAACAATTCTCTTTAGTGGGATTCATAAAATCTATTGTTGTTGCTGCAGATTGGCCACGGTGTGACTTTGGAGAAAATTCTTTCTGTGTTGACACTGTTGCTTCATTGTTATTCTTTCTGTACTGGTGGAACAAAATGAAAAATTCATTAAAAACAGAGAAAAAAGGGAAAGAGAGAAAACCAGCACATTTCTCTATCTCCCAGCACAAAAATCAAAAGTAGAAGATTGAAATCAGAGCAATGAGGGAGAGAGGGGTGAGAGGGTTAAATGTCTGAGGGATTCGTAGCATCACAGCAGTGTCCTGGACAAACATGCCAATAAAAAGGACCTGTCACTTCCTTTACAGTGTACTGCTATCAAATTAGGAGTCAGAGAAGGACCTCACAGGAGGACTTGCTTTCTTCAGGACGTTTCAGCAGGCAGCAACCCCTCGGAGGAGCTCCGGGAGCTGTGCCGTGGCCCCACGGAGTTCCCCAAGCAGTGTGCTCTGCTTTTGGCCCCTCTCTCCGAGCCTGGCAGGTCCCCACGCACTCTCCTTTCCAGCTGGGCTGGTACCTGCGATCCCCACATGGCCCCAAGTTCCCAAGGACATCAATTCTTCTCTGGCCTGCCCCTGGCCAAGGAGGTGTGGGAAACTGAGGCACGAGCAGGCTCTGCCGGCAGTGAGACCCGAGGACCAGCTCCCCCACCACACAGATGCTGTTGGTGGGCTCCCAGCACCTCCTTTTCCAGCAATGGCGTTGGTAACTGAGGGACTCTGCAGGCAGCTGCGCACAGCCCGATGTTGACTTCTAGGGCCTGACTGAATTTCACAGTCTGCATTCTCCAGGACACCTTTTAAGGGATATCAGAGGTACAGATCCTATTGCAAGGCACAGCCAGAGGAGCTGTGCCATGCCCTGGAGACCTTTTTCACCACTGGGACCACAGCAAAATTGCACTGTGTTAGTCCTTCAGCCTTAGGACCCGCGTGTGACCTCTGTTCAGGGCAGACCGACCAACAGACTTGGAATAGCAGATCCTCAGCTCTGCAGATCAGAGTTCCCCCATCCACCCTTTCCTGGGGCGAGGTGGACAAGCAGCATTGTCCTAGTGACAGAGGTGAACAAGAAGTATTGTGATTCCTTACACGGGATCCCACAAAACCCCGTTTTCCTCGGTGCTGGCAAAGATTTTGGCACAGTCTCCCAGAGCATCCTGGTACCCAAGTCAGGACATCACAGTCCAGGTGGTGGCTTTGTAAAGCAGCGAAAGGCTGGCTGAACAGCCGGGCTCCAAGGCGGTTCGGGGTGGGTTGTACTCTACCTGGAGGTCAGTTACAAGGGGCAAGACCACCTCTTACAAAGGGAAAGACCCCTCAACGGTCTTTCCTGGGACCTGTTCTAATAGCCCTAGCAATGACCTGCAGAGGGGACAAAATGCACCCTCAGGTTTGCAGATGACACCAAATATGCAGTCAACGTGTGAGGGCAGGGCTGCCACCGAGCAAGGGCTGGTGGAACAGGCCAACGGGGATCTTACAAAACCCAGCGAGGACAAGTGTGAAGCCCTGGACGCAGGATGGACAGTCTCCTTGCCTCGTACAGGTTGGGGACTGACTGGCAGGAGAGCAGCTCTGCTGCAAAGGCCCTGGGGTGCCACTGGGCAGCAAGTGAACCTTGAGGAGCAGTGCACCCAGCACTGAGGGCGGTGACAGTGGACCAGGCTGTATGGTCAGTTTACGGAGGGTGATGCCTGCTCCCTCTCCTCCGCATGCACCAACAACATCTGGAACAGCACATGCAGTTGGGCCACCTCCAGGACAAGAAATACGGTGCTAACTTGGAGTAAGTCCTGCAGACTCCCAGGAGATCAGGTGAAACCTCCGAGGTCCCTTCCAACCTGAGCTCTCCTGGAATTTTGCAGCACCTCAGCCCTCTTCCCAAACCTGCTGCAGGTCTGCTCTGTAGCTGCAGCTTTTTATTCTCATGACAGGTCTCAGTCTCCATGAGTACCACTACGTTACTTTTCCATCCCATGAAAGGGACACCCTCAAAAACAATTATGTAAATCTTTTTTGAAAATAAAAATGACAAAACATTTCCCAGGATCTCTGCTTAGGAATGTCACAGGGAAAGAATAATTCTTTTTGTGATCGAGACACTTAACTTCAAAACATCCAAACTGTAGGTCTCCATGGGGCACCTTTCTGCAGGGTTATTAATAAGAAATAATTGTTTTAAGTGCAGAAAAGTATGTGTACTTTCTATCCCCTTCCACAAGCCCTGCATCATTTGTCCTTAATGAATAATGAAAGACACTTTTGTACTCTATTGCTTCCCAACCATAGATTTTAAAGTGCTTGTTAAGCAGTAACAAATAGGACTTTAAAGAAAATCAGGTTTTGATAAAACCTTAATTCTGGACTAATATGAGACACACCTGCTTTTGCAGAAGTTTGCAGATGTCACTGGGGCTTTTGTGGGTGGAGAATTTCGGTCAAAAAGCCGAATGCCCCAACACTGGAAAAATATTGCTAAATTATTCTGAAATGCTATTGCATAGCTCCACAGGAATTATAATCTCATGCCCCTTGATCCTCCTTCTGGAAGGAAACCAGGAGACTGCCTTGCCCCGGACGTGCACTTTGACCGCAGGACCACCCTGATTCTCTGCCTCCCCTCGCTCTCAGGGGGTGACTTGTTGTGGGAAGCAAAACGTGAGGAGGAGATTGTTTTCTGAGGAGAGAGGCAGCACAATGTCCCATGTCAGACTGGGGTATTTGGATTCCAGTGGAAAAGTGAATGTATTCCACTGGGAAGATGATGTACTTTTGCCTTTCAATCCTTCTACAGGAAACCCACCCCACAGGTGAAAAACTGAAGCTTGGAAGAGATGCGTGAGTTGCCCAAGAAAAATTAAGCTGAAAGGACAGTTAATTCTTCACGTTTGAGTTGGTAGGTGCCCAGAGAACTCGCCTCCAGCCCACAGGCAGTCAGGTCTTGATGCTGGCAAGAGCGTTCACCTTGCGAAGGGGTCTTCTACCACCGACGAACCCAACCTTCAGAGGTGTCTGCTGGGCACCTCATCACTCCCACCTGCCTCAGCAGCAGCAAGCGTCGTGCTGGGTCCTTTTGTGTCACTGAGCACTGAAGTGCCACCGTAGTTACGTTGGGCTCAATGGCAAACACTTCAGGGGGGATGTGTCTGTGCCTTGATTGCCAATTAACCGCCTGTGCCGCGGTGCGGTGCCGGAGCTGTCCGGCCAGGCGCAGGCCCAGGCGTCCAGCCCGCGCGGTCGCCCCTGCAGACACGCTGGACATCAGTTTCGGTAAGAGCACACCTGATCCCTACGGGAATGCGTTTTTTCTTGCTCGGGAGCGCGGGGAGCAAGCGAACACCGGGCGGAGAAGCCGGGCTGAGGGTCGCTCTGCACGGAAAGCGCCGGGGAAGCGCGGCGGG
>JAVJGI010000002.1:1677384-1700456 GCA_035590275.1 Ibycter americanus | reverse complement strand
CGGGGTCGAGGTGATGCTGAAACTCCCGGTTGTCCCCCGGCCGGGACGGCGCGGCCGCCCCTGTGCCCCGCAGCGCCTTCGGCTGCGCGTCTGGGGCGGGGGGGGGCACGGGTGGAGACCCCGGCGGGCTGGGGTAACTGCCTGCATGGAGAACAGTGTGGGTGCGCAGCTTTGTTTTCCTGCTTGTGATTCAGCGCGTAATTCTGCAGTTTGCTTAGTGGCGGGGGGCTGCGGGCAACCGGGGCTGGGCTGCGGGCAACCGGGGCTTCCCCGCATCCAGCGCCGCTCTGCGCCCCGCCGCCTCTCCTGCTCGGGCTCTGGCAGGGACTGAGGTCGGTAGCATCGCGGTTGACTTTAGCTTACTTTCGAGGCCAGGAAAAAAACCCCACCAAGTAACCCCGTTATTTCATATGAGGGAAGGGAGCGTTGGCTTTCCGCTGGAAACGAGCTCCGTGAGGTGATGGATGGCTGGTGCCAGCGCCCGCCGGGCTGCTGCGGGAGCCGGTGCGGGCAGCGGCTGCGGGTCCCGCTTCCCGAGCTGCGCGAGCTTTCGGGCCGGTGTTTGCTGCGGACCCCGGCGTCCAGGCTGAGCCTGCCGCCTGGCCCTGGCCATCGCTGGCCGTCACCTCTGAGCATCGCTGGCCGTCACCTCGGGTGAGCGTGGCGGGTGCGGGCTGTGTCGCAGGACGGCGGGGTTATCCCTGCTGGAGGGAGCCAGCCTGCGCTCTTCTACAGGTGCTCCCACTCTGGCTCCCCTTCCTCAGCCGAGGAGGGACAGGTGGCGTTTCCACATGCCCTGTCCTTTGTTCCGATTCAGGCTCTTTGCGTTGTTTTCATCTGTCATAAAGGATAGGGAAGGAGTTTGTTTTCTAGGCAAAGCCAGCAGCAGAGCCCCTGGGTGAGCAGCCGGTGCTGACTCGGTGTGCAGGGAAGCACTGCTCCTTCCTGATCCGCATGGGTGACCGGGGCGGTGGGAAGCCTCTGTCACCAGTGAAGCCTCAGGTTAAGCCACGGCACTGTGGCTCTGTAGCATCCTTCATGGGCTGCCTACCCTCGGCGACGACTTGTTACAAGGTTTATCGCTCACATTCCTGGAAGTCTTTTTCTGTTTTTGGTGAGCGGCATTCAGCTTGGCTGCGTGTGATACCTGTCTTCAGGAGGTGCAGATGCTAAACAAGACACTCATTTGGTTTACCGTGCTGTGCCGGTGAAGGACTGCCGGTATTTTACTTCTCTCAAGTTAATGTTGTAGATGGATTTCAGGGGAATGGCAAGGCAGAACGTGGGTTTCTTAAGAACCACTTTCTTTAAAAAAGGCAGATAATAGGCGGCGAGTTTTGGAAGGATGTTTTATTTAGGGATTGTGAAGAGAGGATTAAAGCTCTTGACAGAGAACGGTTTATGTGGAATAAGTGATGGGACTTGATCATTCAGAAAAATAAGACTCTAACATCTTCACATTGCCAAGAGAGCTTTCAGCTGTTCCTTGCCCCAAATTATTCAATAAAAGCAACAGAACTTCTTTTGATTGGAGTTCTTTATTGATGGCTGCATAAGGAGTTTCCAGACCTAGAAGTAAACTTGTATCTATTCAAAGAAAATGGCCTATGGATATTAAATCCTTGGTATGCTAAAGGTACTGTAGAGTTCTCAAAGATGTTAATTACAGGTATTAGAAATAGCAGTGTCTGTCCTGAAGAGAGCTGCAGCTTTTTCTTCCTTGCCCCCTCCCACGAAGTTACTGTCTTGCCTGGCGTGGGGCTGTGCTCCTGTGTTTGAAGAAGCACAGAGGTGTTGCTTGCAGAATTACTGAGATGAAGGTTTGTGGAGGGGGGAAGAAACAAGAATCAAATTTTTGGACCCAAGTTTTGATTCGAAAATGAGTTGCGTGTTCTTTTCACAGCTTGTGGCTTGTAATTGAAAGGTTGGAAACACCCAGAGAAAAACATCCTAGAAAAACAAATCTGAAATAAGCGAAACAGAGTGAAAGTCAGACTAGACTGTCATCAGAGAGTGTTTATAAACCTACTGGAGAAAAGGGAGGGAGGAACCATTCAGATCAATAACAAGGTCTTTTTTTTGTAACTGTAGAGCTTTCATTATATAGTTTAAAAAAAAAAATCCTAAATGTGTGCTTTTTATACCTGTGTTGGTAGCAGAGGCTAAATCTGCAGAGTTCGTGCTGATCTGGGTAATCTGAATCAAGCTGAATAGTAAAGAGGCTCTTGGAGAATCTGAAACCCAGGAGGCATTTTTCAGACCTGAGTTATGTCACTTTTTTTAGAGGTGCCTCAGGCAACTGCATTTTAAGAAGACAAAGCTTTTGTTTTCAAGCTGGCCTAGAAAAATGCCAAGGATGAATCCAAAGTAAAGGCTTTCAGAAGTTGTCATTTGTGATTAAGTTGATTTTGCTGTTGCGCACAAGAATGCGGCTGCCTTCCTTGGTGTGATGTGAACTGTGTCTATTTTTATTTTTACCGTGAGTCCTAGTGTACCTGTTTAATTCAAGTGAGTAATAATACATGGTGGTTCTCACCTGAAAGTGTATATTTAATTAGAAGGTCAGATGTCTGCTGGCTTCATCTCCAATATAAAATTAATTGTATGTGCTTTACAGAAGGCAGAACTGAGGTGATGCCAGGGCAGAGATTGACTTGGAACCAGTGTTCTGCAGAATTAACATCTGCTTATGTCTAGTTTTGCATTTAAGATGCTGGAAATGTCAAAGCAAAGGCTTGTAACAATGACCAAAGACTGTTTTCTTTTGCATGTCTTAGGAAATCCTCAGCTTGCATGGAGACAAGTATGCAGGCAAATAGTGAATCTAAAGGTTTTTCTTGTGGCTTCTCTTGTTTCTTGCAGCTTAAAACAATCAGAAATAGTATCCTGTTGTTGCCAGGCTGTAGGCAAACAAGAGAAGCTACTTCTGTGGAGCCTGAGATGGGGGATAGTGTGCACGACATAAGAGATGATGCTGAAGTGTATATGTGGAAAAGTGTATTGCCCGCTATCTGTGGGTTTGTAAGCTCCCAGTGGGGCCCTTTCTTCTTTAAGAAAAGGGAAATACTGGGAGTATTGTAATGAGTTCCTTTTCTTAAGACAAAAACTGTTCTCATTTTATTTAAAATATAACCATCTTAAAGCAGGTTTGACCTTATTAACAGTGGCTGAAGCTGTATCGCCAGGGCAGGAGGTATCCCTGGAGTTAACCTCACCCTGAGAGACAACTGCTTTCCGTAGCTGTGCCTAGCTTTGTTCTGGATATCCAGGGAAAGGCTATAAGGGCAGCATGAGTCATCTTTTTGGCTCTTGTATAATGCTGTTTAATGCAAACAATCCTGTTTGTTCTGCTTACTGAGGTCTCTTGTGCGGCCAACCTGAGCAGACCCAGAGGTGGATGTACCCTCCTTGGGGGGGGACCTGCTGAGCTGCTGCCGCTGTTCTGGTGGCGGGTGGATCCTGCATCTGGCACTTTGGCACCTAATAATAATTTTTTTTTTTTTAAGAACAAGCCTTGAGAATACATTGAAACCAAATACTGACATAGAGCAAGATGTGCTGGGGAGAAGCTCCTGAGGCAAGACGTGGCCTCGCCTTTGCAGGGAAGGTCCCCTGACTGATTTAAGGGCTTCTGAGCTTTTGCTTCTACCCTGACACTGGAGCTGAATGGCAGGATGCTGAATTCTGTTTCAATAGCGTTTCTGCACCTGCAGCAGAGTATTTCCTTTACTGAATATCCATTTGTAGACTGCCAGTGAAGTTGCACAACTGTCGATTTTTTTTTTTTTTTGGTAACAAAAGAAGTCAGTTTTTAAAATAGAGAACATAATGCCAGTTTTTTCTTCCCCCCCTAAGAAAATAAGAATGAGGTAAATAGCATGGGCACCTCTGGGCTATGTCCGTGTGAATTCAGTGATTCCCAGGTGAAGTCTGCAGCATCATCTGAATGTGGTGTGTGATGGTACTGAACAATAGGCACTGAAAAGTGCCGTAGCTTTATCTGATGCTTTTGCAAGCAGCTTATATTTTGACAAATACAGCCACGGTGGGAATGAATGTGAACTCTTCTGATTGATACAATAAGCGGAATAAGAATGGACTGGCTAAATGTATGAGCAAGATCCGTAAGTGAGGCAGTGCAGCTCCATCTCCTCCTGTGTCAGGATTAGGTGGCTTCTGCTGGGTCCCACCGTCCTTGGAGGGGGAACGTCCTTCCACGTAGGGTGTCTGCCTGCTAGTGAGAATACCTAAACATGGAAATAGGGGTGACAGTTTCTGCCAGAGAAAGTATTGTGGAAATGGTGGCAATGGACACTTGTTCTGGAAGCTGGGAATAGATCAATGCTATTACTCATTTTAATGTATGAATTCCTGAGTTCAGGACTAGGCTAGCAAAGGACACAAGGTGGATGGAGGAGGTGGTTGCAGAGCTTCCTTTCCCACTTGGGTTCTTGATGTCTTTGAGTCTAAATCTCAGGCTTTCCTTCTGCCTTTAGCAGGTGTTTTTTGGAAAACAGTCTTGGGAGTGTTTGCGAGAAAAATCCTTCTAAAAGAAGGACGTGGGGAGCACTGGTTCTGCTAGCACAGGGAGAAGGTACCTCTGCTTGGAGGTGGGAGGCCTGTTTGAACTTGTAGATGAACCTTGCTGTCTTGAAGAAACAAGGATGATCTGGTGCTCCAATGAAGAGGTTTGGACCTTGACTGCACGGGGCTGCATGGTAGCAACTGCTGCTGGGGGTATCGTGTGACAGTCAACTGACCGGCAGTGCCGCTGGTGTTCACGTCACCTTTTGCCTGGTCTTTACTCTCAGTTGCATCTTAGGCTTGCCAGGACTTCAAGGTGACTCTCCTGGTCTGAGATATGGCCCCTGTGTAGAAGGCTGCAGGTGGTCGGTGCTCAAACATAATTTTTTTTGATAGATTTGAGAAGCTCTGTGGTTGCTCTGGGAAATGATGTTGCAGAGCTGATGGTGCTGTGTGGCCTGACTGAGTGCAATTTGGTGGTTTGACAGCTCGTGGTGTCTGTCCCTGGAGCTGTATCTGCTTGTAAAACAGGTACTTGCAGAATCAACAGTCACAGGCAGCAATGTGCAATGCTTAGAGCTCTTACCAGCCCCCAAAACTCTTCTGGGAGTTGGTAAGAACGGTAAGCACTGCAAAAATCCTCTTAAGCTCCTCTAGTAACTCAGGCTTAATTTTTTTTATTTATATTTTTGAACTCTTGCTCCAAAGTTTAGGGTGCAGCTCTTATTCATGCTCCTGTGTTTCAACAGGCCAGTAAAACTTTGCCTTGCACATGTACTGCCCACATCTGTGATGGATTTGAGAGGTCCCGTACATTCTCCCTTAGGCTGGTACCCAAGCCCGGAGCAGACCTCCTCACATCGCTGCAGGCAGTGCATCTGTGCAGACACAGGCGTGGCTCGCTGTAGATCATGTCCCAGGGATGGCGACCTAGACCATGGAACTAGCTTTGAAATTTCTGTGTTTATAAAACTACTGAAAAATCCTTGGTACAGCTAATCTCAGGCAGCCAGTGTTGGTTCTTTACCTCCAGTAGCATGTTGGCACTCACAGAGCACAGGTGATGGTGAAGAGAAACATCTCTTGGTAAATTCCACTGGAAGGATGCCCTGTGAAGCTAATGCTGTTGAACAGCTTCATGAGCACATGGGGAATGACTGCTGCCACTGATACACATCAAAGGTGGGCTTTGTGGGTTTTTTCCTCTTAATTAGGAGTGGAGTGCTTTCCTGCAGATGGGTTCCCCAGCCATTTGATTGCAGTATAAACAGCATTTTCAGGGAGGGCATGTTAATAAGACAGAGTTTGCTAATACCTCCTGCGAGCAGAACCACACCTCATGGCAGGAGCGAGGCAGGAAGGGCTTAGATGATTTTAATTAAAGTTGTTGTGAGGAAGAAATTAAATTTGGTCTCTTGCCCTGCTCGTATTACGAGGGGGAGAGAGCTCAGCCTCTCTGAACTGAGCTATTAGCTGCCTTCTGTTTGCCTAGGAAAAAAAGTAATTTCTTTGTCAGCTTTTACCCTGGCTCCTGGGCCCTGATTGCTTGTTTATCTTCAGCAGCTCCCCAAATCACTTTGAAGATGGGCTTAAACATTGATCATTTCTTACAGTCCTTCATCTTTGTTCTGCCAGCAGATATTACAAAAGGTATTTTAAGTTATCTCTTTCCCCAAATGAATGGGCTGTGTATATGGTCCAGGAGAACAAAGCTCTTTCAGCTCAAGTATAAATCAGCTGATGTCTCAGCTCCCATGTTTGCTCCTAGTTCTCCTGGATTCACTGTCCAGCCCAGCCTGGAAAGCAGCAAGGATTCCAGGAGAGAAAAAAGCCAAAGTGCTACTTAATTTCGAGGCAAAAGCTACCAGTGCTCTGTCAGGTCAGCAAGATCCTGTTGAAAACTGACTTGCTCTCCCCTTATTGCAACGGTGAGATCTTTCCTTTTCATGCTGTGCCCTGAAGAAGGGATGGGAAGGCCCTGTGGGGTGATGCTGTGCAGCTGATGGGATGCAGCAGTGAGATGATGCCTGGCACTGGTAGCTGCTGGCAGGGTAGTATGGGGAAGAAACTTTGGATCTCTTCCTTCCTTTCCTGTTTGAGCACTGAGACCTGCCAGGGCTGGGAAAAAACGTCCCACAACAGCAAAACATTTATTCTATATAAAACAGGCAGGAGAGAGTGGAGGTGGCTACTTCAGTGTAGAAAAGCCCAGGAGCTACAGCTGAACAGGAAGCAAGATTTAATAAATCATTTTGTAGCATGTTTCTGATGGCTACTTTATGTATGCAGACACTTTGGGGTTTTTGGTTAGCACTTGAATGGTAACAGCTTATACCCACCTCTTTCCTGGCGTTAACCTGAGAGGGAGTGCATTACTGCCTTTTAGATGCATGATCAACCTTGTTCCTGTAGCATGTTCCAAAATGCTGGTGAGAGGAGCTGGTGGAGGGCTGGGGGTGTGGAGGGGTTTGCCCAGTGGCAGGGTGCTGAGCAAACGGGTGGTGCAGCAGCCTGAGCAGTAGGGGAAGAGGCGATGCGTGTACTTGGGCTGCGTTTGTTGCTTTTATTATCGTTTCCTTCTGCAGTTCAGTTTGCAGATGCTGTATCACCATCCAATTTTGTGTGCTTCTAGCTGATGTGTGCCTGTTCAAATACTGGTTTGCAAGAGGAGGAAAAACACAGTGCTTGTGACCTCAGAATTAATAGATTTTAGCCATATATGTAGCATAAACATCTATATTTTATAGTTTGTTGGGAGGTATTGGTGCATGGGATTCCAGCTTGGCAAGTCACAGGCTTTTACCCATTAAGTCATGTGAGTGATTTATGGCTTGCCCCAAGTCTTCACAGCTGGGTTGCCAAGCTGTAGCATGTGTGGGGAGTAAATAGAGTGTGTTTACACAAAGCCTTTTCTCTGGAAGTCCCACGGAGGAGGATGAACTCTGTGCTTCAACAGGCTGCTCAGGCTGAAAAGTTGCCGTGTCTTGGGGCAGAAGGCAGTTAGACAATACAGCCCAGCAATGTCTTATATGGAAACTTTTTTCTTTCTTCTCTTGGCTGTAGCAGAAGGGGAGCATTACCAAGCATCTCCTCAACCTGCAATGATGTGACAGTGATTTGAGTGAGAAGACTTTGTGCAGCAATGGAAAACAGTCTTTAGAGCCACTGAATTATGTTTTGAGAAAAGAAAGCACTTTTGGAAGCTCATGCCCTCTGCCCGTGCTGGACTCTGCTGTCCTTGTCTGTAAGAAACAGGCTGATGCTGCTGAGGTGCTTGTGATTATAAAGAGTTGGGGACTTTTGCTTCTAGTAACTGGTTTTTAAATTTTCAGCTAAGACCAGGCAGTAAGTTTGGAATTATTTTCTTACCCTGAAGTTTGTCAACTTTTTATTTCACCTTCAGAGCCTCACAGTTATGAGCAAGGGGAGTTTCTAGCAAGTTGGCTGAAGACTAGCAGACAAAATAGATGTAAACCAATTAATTTGCTTTATTCTTGTTTATTCCTTGAATTTTGTTTGTTTGAAGTTTTCTAGTAAGAATAAAGGAGAGTAGGAAGTATTGAGAAGGCTTCCCACCTTCTAGAGTCACCACCATCCTGGTTCTTGTTCCTTGCCTGGAAAAAAAAAACAAACTTTTTTTAAGTAATATGAAAAATCTGGAGGACTTGCTAGGCAATCTTTGACATCTTTCCTTACAGTAAGGTAGTATCTGAAGCTCTGTGCTAGTGTAGCTAGTGAGAAGCAGTTGTGACTCTGGAGTTTATGCTCTAAATATATAAAAGGTAGGAGGGCATGTGACTTGGCCTGACCTTGGGTGGTAGCAGAGCTGGGAAGAAAGCCAGGTCTCTTTGTTCCCAGTTTGCACTCTTCGATGTTACTTACACTGCTCTGTTGTCTCTCCTCCCCCAAAACCTGCCTGCAAAATCCTCACTTGCAGCTGAAGTAGTTGACAGGGTCTTGGGTGCCTGAGCCAAGCCTGCTGCCTCTCCCTGTGATCCCCCTTCCTAGGGGCTTTGCCCTGTCACAGCTGATTTTCTCGCAGAGAGGACCGGACTCTGGGAAATGCATGCCATGCGATATTTAGCTCGGTGCAGGAGCATAGCAGCCATTTTTGCAAGGCTTAATGTGGCTTGCAAGGAGGTGACCTGCTGCTAGGCTCCTTCCTCGCTGGGAATCTGGCAGATCTGGCTGGAATGCCTTAATTTTGTTTCATATTGCTGCATCTACTTATTTTACTAGTCTTTTGTCTCAAGAGTAAACTCTGGGATTCTCCTGTGACAACAGACACCTAATGATCTGTTGAAAAGTGTATTTAAAAAAACAAGTGGACATGGTGATAGAGAGTTCCACTCTGAAGTCTGGTGCAGCACTCTGGGGTACAGCTGGCTTTTGTTCCTGCACACTTCCAGGCAAAGCAGGTGGTGTTTAATTTTTTTGCATTAAAAAAAATAATCTATGGAGTGCTATGTGAGGCTACTCACATCTGTGCACTCTATGTAGGTCAAATGTGTGTTCACTTCTTTATGAAGACTAAACTTGACAGCCTTTCCTTTCTGCAGCCAGGGAGGGAGAATCACAAAATTCGCATGCCAGCTCTGTAAGGAATGTCCTTAAGGGAAGATCCCAAAGGGGATGTGTGTGCAGGTGAAGTATGTTAGCTTTACCATGTGCTTCAGGTTTGTGACAATGAGCTTTATAGATGAAAGATTTATCTAAGCTGTGTATCCAGGGTTGATGGAGCGTCATATCAGATTAGCCTTACAGTTCAAAATACTAAATGCTTCTATGCCATGCTTCCAGCAGATGCCTCTTGCTTTGCTCTGACTAAAAAGCCTGTCTCCTGATCTCTGAAGCCTGTGTTTTATTGCTGTATTGCTTAAAATGCAGATCACTTGCTCTCCTCCTTCCCCCCAGCCAACCCTGTTCTGACTCTGGCTGTAGTGAAGGATAAAGTGAGTTGGAAGCAGCCAGCCTGTCTTGCCCAGAAGCATGTTAGGAATCTGATCTAGCACCCTTTAAAATGGTTGAGAGTCTCCCTTTGCTGGGTGAGCGTGGCCTCAGATCCAGAAGTGTTTTGTCATGTGGCAGATGCACTACAAAGCTCAAAGTGGTGGGGACCAAGGATATGGCCCCTACTAATGTACACACTGGAGCACAGTCCTCTGATCTCCTCCTCCTCCTCCAGTCCATGGAGTAGGAGACCTAAACCCATCTGGCTGGTTTCTACAAGTTGGAGATTCTTTGTCTTCAGCCCTGAAGCTTTGTGATGATGTAGGAACTTTCCTTCTTACACAAGGAAGCTGCCAGCTTTGTGGAAGAAAAACTTGAAAATGTGACCCCATGGGCCCCTAAGCATCCATTAAAAATGGATAGAGGTTTATTTTAAAGCTATAGAGGGAACTGGGTCTGCTACCCAAGTTATTTTTCCTCAGCTGAGATGACCTTGCAAGTGACCACGATTGAAATGGTGGCAGAGGAGGATCAGAGTAGATGCAGATGGATATATGAATGTCCTTATGCCATCCAGTGCAGCGTGGAAGATATTTCTAGTGTTAAAGCTGATCTGCCTGTGCTGCAAGGCTATCAAGAAACATTTGAAATAAAAGAAGGGCTGCACCTGTCACCTCCTCCTCCTTCAGCAAACGACGAGCATCTGCAAGCAAATGAATGTCATCGGTAGCTCTTCCTTCAGCAAATGAATGATTGTCTACAAGCACTGCCAGCCTCCTGGGAGACTTGGAACTGGATGTGAAGTTCTGTACTCTCAAGCAGCTGGATGAGTAGCCAGTACTTTAGGACCTCTTGGCAGGGAACAGACCCTAGTCACCTGAAATTAGTCTTGGAAACTGGGTGTGGGTTGTAGCAGGCTTCCCGTGTGGGGGAGTGGACTCGACTTTCATGGGAGTTGCTCAGAGTTGCTTGGAAAAGAGCAGTACTGGAGCACTTCAAGGGAAATTGGAGTAAAGCTTCTGTCTGTCCTATTCTGCAAGAATTCTAGCTGGAATCCTGATTCTTGGTGTGTAAATAGGTGAGGGGAGTGTGTGAGGACATCTTGGAGCAGATGTCTGCTGGAGAGACCACCTTGCTAATTGCTCTGTCGCTGTGCTCATTAGGAAACCAAGGGACGAGATGTTTCTGATGGCTGCTCTTTTCCTTCTTCTTAACGAAGATGAACAGTGCATTGTTCGGGAAGCTCCTGGGTGCAACCAATCTCTTACATCCCTGCTGACCAACTGAAACTAAGAGAAAACTAATGAAATCCCCATTGTCATAACATACATTGTTGACATTTAAAAGGAAAATGTGCTGGTGAGTCAGGAGACCCACTGGGAAATCTGTTCGGCTTGTTTTGGGCAGAAGGTGAGCTGAGATGCAGTGGTGACAGTGGTGGTTTAAAGGCAGAGATTAGAGCGGTGTACAAATGTGCCGTGCTGTTGTCGCTGGTTTATGCATGAGCACAGAAGTGGCGTCCCTGGAGCTGTCGGGTGTCTCTCGGCTATTCTGGTTATGAAGCAAACAGAGAAGCTGAAGTGTTTTGCAGTTTTGTTCTGACTTGATTTTAAAACCAGGGTGTGAACTCCTTATTTTCAGAGGATGAAAAAGGGAGGGAGGAAGAATGCTGTTTCTTGCCCTGCATTCACATAAGTGAAATGATGGTTTTGGTCAAAACAAGTGATGTTGAGCATTTTTGTGGCAATAAGTCCTTCTGAGAAAGGTTTGGATGAAGTTTGTGCTTTGAGGGGAGTGAGCCCAGCTGAACCGTCCAGCAGCTTGACAAAGCCTTTATTACTGTTGTGTAGAGTTAGATGGGAGAGGATGGGATAAGGCTGAGCTCAGGCACTGCTAAGAGCCTCAAAGTTTGGAGGAGAAAATGATGCACAAGCCTACCAAAATCCTTAGGACCTGCAGGCATGGATAAGTGACTGTTGCTTTACCTAGTTTGTGAAGAATTGACTCACTTCTCAAATGTTGGGGCTGTTTTCTCTTAGCAAAGACCTTTGGCTTGAAGGTCCCACTTGCCAAATGTGCTAAAGCTCGGGTGTGGGGAATGCAGCCTCTGGTGTACAGGCACTTTTGAGACATCTGTCCCTTACAGTGGCTGTGGCTGCTGCTTTGGCACTGCTCAGGATCCAGAGGAGCAAGTGAAGCTCAGCTCCGTGCTGTCACCAGCCCTGTGGTGGTGTATGCGAGCTGTGGTTGCCCTTGAGGTGGTGGGCACTGTTGTGCTCAGAAGAACCCAGTAACCAGAGAGCCTCTCCCAGCCCGGAGGCTGGGCACAGTTGGTCAAGGCAGCCAGTCCTGCGGTGCCAGGAAAGCCATGTTTGTGTGGCACATGTGGAGGCAGGTGGCTCTGCATCCAGTGTACTTGCAATTACTGGGAGGGTTGGCCTCCAGGACAAGGGTGCTCTTCAAGCAGCCCATTCGTTCTCTCCCTCCTTATAACTAGAAGGAAATAGGTCCTGCGCTTGAGATGCTGTCATATTTGGTTTTCAGGGAAATTATTGCATCTCAGGTAGAGCAACAAGGGCCATAGAGGTCCTAGGACTGTCAAAGTCTATCACACTCTGTTCCTGATTCCACCAGCCACGCTATATGTCTCCAGCCCTTCTTTGTGAGAGGAATTTATTAACCTTTTGCAGCTATTTTCTGTCTAGCAGCTCCCTGTCCAAAGTAGCCAAGGCAGTGCAAAGCTGTGTAGGAATCGGGGTGAGGCTGCCCCTGCCCTCGAGGTCTCTTTGGGACTGAGCTCAGCACCCTGCCTAGCTATAGAGCCTTTGCATGTGCAGCCTCTCCACTGGAGCTCCACACATCCCTGTGGCTGATTCAGGAGCAAACTGTTATGGTCAGAGTTCACGAGGCAATTTTGTGGCTCCAGCATTTCACCAAGGCTGTCCCCATTAGCTGGCAGCATTAAAAAGAAGTAAAGGTTGAAACGTGGTGCTGGGCTGGGAGCCCTGTCTGCCGGCGCTGTCCTGCTGCCAGCCCTTCTGCTGGTGCACCAAGGTGTGACCAAGGGTATGCTTTGATTTGCCTCTGCACACGCAGATTATTTTGATCTTAAATCATACGGGAATGCCACAGGAGCTGGGAATCCTGCATCCCCTGCTTGCTGCAGTTTATTAAAATAATACATTCATAAACAAGAACTCTTCAAAGCAGTGTGCTCCAGAAGCTGCAGTGCTGTATCATGTATAAAACATGACCCTGTGAAAACCAGCCTGTTCCTCTGTGGGCAACTTGTAGTCCTGGCCATCCTGGAAATAATGTTCAGAACAAGGTGTCTCCTGTCCTTTTAGCTGCAAGCTTCTGGGGTGATCTCTGTGCCCCAGGTTTGTGGGGAGATCAGCTTTGTCACCTGGATTTGAATCGAGAGGCTGATCCCAGCTGGGTAACGGGATAAGTGAGCTCCCAGGGATGATGTGCCGAGGTGATGCCAAGCCCTGCAGGCAGGCTCTTCCGCAGGCTTGGCACCCCGCAGCCCTAGCAGGGTTTGCGTGCGTGTGTCGCTGCGAGAGCGTTGTTTGTTGTAATGCTGCCTGGTCTCTGCTCAGATGGACTCATCCTGGGTGATGTTGCACCAGCAGTGGCAATGGCACTTCCCAAGCCTTTATTTCTCAGTATTACTTAATTACTTGTTGTGAATGCACTGGAAGTGGGTGAGTGTCTCTGATCCAAAGCTATCGAAGCCTTTGGAAAGTCTCTCACTAGTTTACTAGTTCTTGGATGTGATTCTAGCTGTACATGGAAAATTTGAGAGTAGTCTGCCAAGCCAGTGCAGATTGGCCTGAAGTCCGTAATCAGATGTTGTAAGCCTCTCTCCCCAGCATCCATGGAAGCGGCACGATGAACCATACCCATGGGCTCTGAAATGTGCTGTGTTCTCCAGGTGCTTCCTCTTCCCTTTGGCATCTTGGATGTTCTCCAGAGTAAGGGGGGGTCTACCCTTAGCACCAGCAGCTTTCTGATGAGCAGAATCTCTGGAATGTGAAATTCAAGAATTAAATCCCTCTACATCCACATTTGCAGACGCTTCTGCTGTCCATTCAGGCCAGCTCTGGTCAAAGCAGTGTCACTTGTGCTCTTGCTAATGTGTGATGCTGAAAATTCTGAGCTATTTTTGCAACTACAATTAATCAAGGAAGAATACTTGATTATTTTTTAATCCAATATTCCCCCGCATCTTTAGGGAGGAGAGGGTTTAGTGAAACTTCATTTCCCTGTGTGTCTTTGTCCTGTGGTTGATAATGATTTTTAAACTGCCCGTCATGTGGTGAGTTGGGTTGTTGTAGAGTTTTTTGCAGTTGTCAGAGTGTCAATTCTAATGAAAGTCTCCACAGACATGCTGTACCTAAACGATTTAAGCCTTTAGGCTAAGCAGGCTGCTGATAATATTTTCAGATGAGTCAGAAGGGTGTGTGTGTGTCTTTTTTTTATTATATTTTTGTTTGGTTGGAATGTCTTCATCAAAATTGGTTGTTGAAGGCTTTTTTTTCCTTTTTGAAGGCTAGGCTGTTGCCTGTCAGCTCACCACAGAGCTGTTTGGAATTCAGCATCTTACACAGCAGCTACATTGGGGAAAAAGAAAGTGCCTGTGTAATAACAATAATTGAAAATTAATAGTAGATTAAATTAATACATAATTAGAAAACACTAATGCTCCCTGTGAACAAAAGCTGATTCCTATAGGAGCCTTATGAATTGAAGAGGAAATGTATATGACACTTTCCCTGGGCCCTGTCTATTCCAGCCTGCAGATCATTAAAGCAATTATAATTTCACAGAGGTTTGATCTGGAATTGATTTCTTTGTGATAATTCAATTTAGAGGCTTGCTTCCTCCAGGGTAGAAAATGACAGAAGATGAAGTGTATAAATCCTTCGCACTGTCCGCCGGCACGCGTGCAGGCTGGCGCCCAGCCAGCGAGGGCTCGCTCGGAAGAACGTGGGCTTCTCCGGCTGGCTGGGGAGCTGGACCCCTTGGTGCTGAGTTAGGAAAGGATTGGTGTCGGCTCCGTGTCGGGCTGTGTTGTAATAGGGGCTGGGGGGTGTGTGTTGGGGTCGGCTCCTTTCAGCCTTGCTGGGGAGCATATTGGAAAAGTCTCTCAATGTGCCCCACAGCCCGTGGTGAGACACTGGAAGGTAGCTCACGAGGCTGTTCTGTCACTGAGCAAAACTTGGTGTTTCCCAGCCTGCTGGCTGCTTTGGGCTCATCCTCAGCAAAAGCCGACGTAACCTTGTCTGTAGGTGGCAAAAGCAGGATGGTTGCCCCCAGTGATGCTGGGTGATGCTGGGTTAGCTCTACTCATGTGCAGGGTGGATCTTCAGCTCCTCCAGAGCCAGGACCACTGATTCAGCCTGGCTTCCCCTTGCTGCTTCACTGTGTTGGGCAGGAATTGCCTTCTGGCTGCCTCCAGCCGGTGCCTGGGCTGGGACGGGCGTGCTCTGCTGCCCTTCCCGGGAGCTCCGCCGCACACCCTGCCTCCTTGCTGGAAGCTCAGTGCCCAAAGCTGCTTCAGTTGTGCTTGGAGGGACTGCTGGTCTGCTGCTTCCATGTGGCTCCTCACAAGACTGCCAAGGTGGAAATGCCTGGTATTTTCAGGCACAAGAGGAGGGTGCCCTGTCCGTGACAGTCTGCTGCAGCCCTGGCAGACTGTCCCGAGCAGCTCAGAGCCAGAGATGTGCACAATGAGACAAGAGAAGCCGTGCAGGGAATTAAACACCATGTTACACAGACTGTGCTGGGGTGCCAAGTGGGGAGGCACTGGTGGCTGTGCCACCCATGGCACGCTCCTGCTGTCGTGTGTGCCTGCCATATGCATTGGTGCACGTATCTTATGGCTTAATCCTCTGCTGGACTATTACCTTGACCATCTTTAGATCATCTTGCTTTTGTTGTAAAACAAAGGCGTGTGTAGGGCGCCTCTTTCCACAAGTGCAAAGTCATCAGCCCTGTGGCTTGGCGGGGGCTGCGACAGAGGAGGGGGCTGCTCTGGGCTGCCATCCCCTGTGCCCTGGAGCAGCCGTGCTGGGATGCAACAGCGTGCTGTCTCGCAGCCATCCCGGGCAGAGCAATTGGCTTGCTGCTGCCCAGCTGTCATGGGCTTGCAAAGGCTATTTTTTTTGGTAGCCAGACCTGGGTGTTGTGATAAAATGAGCAGAGAGATGAGGAGGAAGGGAGGAAAGAAAATAAAGCAGAGGACAGCAAAATATACTGAGGCACAGTGAATCCAATGCAGCAGGGAAAATTGGGACCTCATGAAAAATAATGATAAAGTTTGCTAAGCAACTGCTGTGCTACATGCCTCCCCTCCCAATTAGACTGCATTAGTGGCTTGCGGGAAGTAACGCAGCCAGCTGAAACTAGTACAGGCAGAAAGAAAAATCCCCTTGTTAATTTGCTTTCTTCTTGGCCCAACACAACATTTAATTTTTTTTGCAGCTTTGTGCACAAACACCCTCCATTTCCCTGATCTCTGAGGCTGTGTGTTTGGGAATCCCGGTGGAACAGCTATTTGGGCTGGGGTTTTGTTCCTGTGTATCATATTGTATTTGTTAAAGTTGTGACTTCAGTCGCTGTTCCATTTAAGGGCTTTATTTTTATTAAAAAAAAAAAAAAAGAACCTGTGCAGAAGAAGGGAAAGAAATTAAGAGATTTCTAGCTTTAATTGCCATTTGCTGGGCTTGGTGGTGATCCTAAAGGGAATGTCAGGGAAAGATGAATAAAAAAATCCATGATTTCAATCACAGGTAGGCAGGAGCGGTTCATGGCCGGGTTACATAATGCTTCTTCACAGTAGCGAGCACTTATTCAATGAGAGCATTTATTTTGATCTTACCTCTATATTTAGTGAGGGGGAAAAGCCATCTCAGCCCTGCAAGCGCTGTACCTTCCAGCATTCTGCAGTGACTGCCAGGGCAGCACAGAGGTGATATCCCAGTTAGGTCCCATGTGGTGGGTGCTGTTGTAGGGAGCTGGGGGGCTACCCTGCTCTGCTGGGGGCTCCCCCAGTGCAGTTCCCAGGAGGGAAGAAGATGCTTCCAGTCTTGGGGTGGTGTGGGAAGCCCTGGGAGAGGATTTCAAGCACCCAAGCCCTGTGATTAGGGGGTGTTGCTGCTCCCAGGTACCAGGTGAATGTGGAGAGGTGACGTGACATTGCATGGGACCTTGCTGTGATCCAGCGGCAGGGCTGGGGCTGCCTTTCCATGCGTCAGAAGCACAGAGAGCCCCACTCACTAAGAAACCAAACTGGCTGGAGCTGCAGCAAGGGATTTGAAGGCTGAATGCCCTCCAATTTAGAGGTGGACTCTTTTGCCTCATCTCTTCTGGATCCCTTTAAAGGAGTCTCCATCCCCTGCACCCTGTGGGCTGTAGCTGCAGAGCAGTGTGTTGCCCTGAGCTGCTCTCTGCAGAGGGGTCTGATGGGCAGCACCCCACTGCTGTCTGCAGAGGGGTCTGATGGGCAGCACCCCACCGCTGTCTGCAGAGGGTTGCTGGAAATACGAGCTCAGCTGTAAGAGATTCTAATGCGTCAGTCTCTGATGTTTTGACAAGAACATCTGTCATACTGAAAGTGGTAGTCGCAGAATAAAAACAAGTTTGGAGAATTCGATGTTTCCCACTTCCGTATTGGGTGTTGCAGTACCATTCTGGAACGTGTTGCTGGGAACGTCAATAAAATAACACCTAAAAATGGGCTTATTTTAATGTCTTGAAATAACGGTTCAGGAAAAGCAAACCTTTTTTGCTTTCACATATCTCACTGGAAAAAAAACTATTTGTACATTTCTCTTTCAGGAAAATGGAAACAGTTTTATTGAAGAGTCTTTCATTTTTGTAAAAACCCAGTTGTTGGGGGTTGCTGCACACCTGGGTGGTGTTTCTTGGTCTCTCTCCGACCTGTGTCGTTCAGCTGCAGTTGTGACTGTGAGGTTTGGCAGAACCTGCATCATCCCTTGCTTTGCTCTGTCTGCTTTCTCCCAGGAAACAGCTTTCCTGTTCCTGCAGTTTCCTCCTCACCTACTAATCTTTTTTCACTTCTGGGATAAGCTTAATCTTTTAAGAGCTTCCTGCTTTTAAAGAGGAAAGGTTAACATGATACAGCTAACATATGTACCTTACACGGCTAAATATTTTGACTGTTCCTGGTGACTCATATTAGAGCTGTTGGGATCTGAACGAGTGGGGTGAGGTCTGCTGCTCTTGCTGTAGATGTTACAACTGTGAGCAGTTGTCCCTTGATAATGAAAAACTATTTCAGTTTTGGCATTTTTGCACACTTTTTGCAGTAGCTTTCCCTGTTTCTCATTCCTTCTGTTCTTCCAGTGAAAATGGACAGAGTAGGACCATTTCTTTCTGCAGGTGAAGTGTGTCCAGAAAAGGAATTTTGCTCAAATCCTAATATGTTGTTGGTTTTAATGTATCTGGGCAGTGGAAGCTTCGTGGCTGCCCTTGCTAGGGTTGGGCTCTCGGCATGCAAAGGACACTATTAAACTCAGGTTGTGTCCTGAGCAAGTTATACTTGGAGTGGACAGAACAGAAAGGAGTGATGAGGGTCTGTACGCTTTTTCATCAACAAGCAGTGGAGAGCCAGAGGTTGTTCCTGGCCGGAGGATCCTGAGTCCTGGGCTGTAAATGCAAGGCTGGTCTCTCCTCCTCAGCTGCCTGTAGCTGTGCATGTTGTCACCCACAGGAAGGATGAAAATGCATCCCAAAGGGTCATGGAGGCACACCTGGAAAAGCTGCTCTGAGAGATTATTTTTTACCTGGCGCTGAGATGAACTTGTATGATAACAAGCTCCAACATTTTAGAAGAATGTTGCTTCAAGCATTTGGGTCAAATTGAGCTAATTGGATCTAACCTCACTAATTCAATACCTCAATTAATAGGCTGTGCTCTGAGAAACCTGCGGGAGGGCTGTGCTTTGCTGTTCTCTGGTGTAGGGCACAGCCCAGCATTTGATTGTGGAAAAGCAGCCAGACGTTTGGCAAGGACTTTGGGACCAAAATGAGTGATGGCCTTTATACATACAGCTGCCTGGGGCTGCAAAGTAACTACATCAAACATGCTGTTTTGTGGAAGGGAAAGTATTAGTGGCTGTCCTTATATAAAAATTTGGGGAGGCTGTTTGCTCAGAGGCTTGGATCTTGGCGCTCTTATTAGCTGTTAACTCAGACTGGACCCTGCCCAAATTGGAAATGCAATAAGCATAGAACTGCCCCAAATACTGTCTTAAGCTATTCCAGATTTTTCAGCCTATAAAGCTGCTGGGAAAAGAAACCGTCGTTGTGCAGCAGAACAGTTCTGACTCTGCAGAGGGGCTGGCGTTTGCAAGAACCAATGTTCCTAAGTGGGAGCCCCCAGAGTGCTCTTGGAAATCCAGGTGCTTGGGTGCAGTCCCTTGCTTTGGGGCACCCCCGTGTGCCTTGAATACTGCAGCTGAATCTCAGCCGAGCTGTGTGTGTGCAGATCCTTTCCAGTGCCTCCCTCAAGCCCTGCAAGCCAAGTGCCTCCAAACCCTTTCCTCCCGGCACCGCTTGTGTGCGCCGGGCTGTGCAGACCAGCGAGTAAACTGGTGGGAATATGCCCTTCGCTGTGGCGTTGACAAGCTTTGCTTCCTGCTCTGTGTGCGTTGAGGGGTGAGTGTCTGTGCTGGATGAAAATGAGATATTGTGCTGCTGAAGGCAAGGTTTGAATTTGATTCCTGCACCATTTGGTAAAATTAGTGTGCAGCGTGTTTATGGAGAGATCCCCAGGTGAATGCCCTGCACCCAGCTTCTTGGGGGAGCTGAAGTTCCTAGCTTTACTGACAGGCTTGCCTTGCTTTGACCCCTTGATAAGGCACAGTGTGGTTATGTTTAAGTGATCTGAAGTGCTGAGCTGCTTTTTAAAATTGTTTAAAGACAAAGAGAATTGAAAGATTGTAGGTTTAGGGGCTGGATCTGTCTCTGGCTGGGTGCGAGGCAGCTGGGTTTACAGAGCTTGGGGTGGATTAAGGGCAGCAGCTCAAGGACCTCGCAGAGATGCTCGAGTCTCTGCTTGTCACAAGCACCGAGTTGGGAGAGGAGGAGGTAGAGCCTGTGGATTCAGCAGCTGAGATCTCAGCTGCTGCTTGTGCTCTGATAAGGGGAAGGGAAAGTCTCGATCGCTTCCCTTCTGCGTGCAGATCTGTCCTCTTGGACCAGCCTGGATCACTTGGACAAAACCTCTGATCACAATTCACTATGACTTTGTAAAGTGGTTGCTTATAAAAGCAGCAGCCCTTTGGGATGCTGGACGTGCCCTGCCTCTGCAGGGCAGGGAGCAGAGATGGCTGCGGCGAGGCAGCACCTGCATTTGCTTTGCCTCCCGCTGCCTTCTCTGCATGCTCTTCTCCATTGCCTCTCCCTGCCAGCTTTCTTGCCCCCCAGAAACCTTCTGCTTCTTGAGCACTCTTCTTGCTTTATGATGGGCACTTTTATGTTTGCAGCCAGGGAAGTGGCTTGGCTAGCCACAGGGATCTCTGACTTAAAACATGGGTACAAATGCACCCGTGGCTCAGCAAGCCATTGCCCCCTTACCTGGCAATGATCGGTCTGAGCCCCTCAGAAGCCTTTTTCTGGTGTCACAGAGGACTTGCAGGCTCCTGGTGTAAGGGAATTGCTCATCTGCGCAACTCTATTTCTGGCATGGTGGAAAAATACACATTGGAGACTGCTGAGCTAATAGACTGGAGTGACAATGATACAGATATGTCTGGCATCTCTGCAGCACTTCTGCATCACTGATGAGACAGGCAGAAGATCACAGGAAGGTTTGAACTGGATTGGCACAAAAATCCCCAGGAAGCATGCTGCTCTGCTGCAGATTTTAAGGAGACGTTACAGCCACAGTTTGGGTGGAAAGAAAGCTTAATATTGGATAGTCTTTAGGGTTCAGGGCAAATTTAGCTACATCTTCCTTATTGTAAAGAGGTAAGGTGGAAAGCATCTTTCCTATGAGTGGGAAGAAATAGGGAAAATTTCCAAGTGTCAGGAAGCTGGTAGGGTCACTGTGGATCTCCCTGGGTCACAGAGGAGACATGGTGCAGCAGCCAGAGAACACGTCAAGTATTTATCTGAATATTTTCTGCTTCTGTGAGCCCTGTGACTCCATGCCTGGCCTTTGGGAGCTTGGCTGTGCGCAGCAGGCACACGGCAGTACCGATCAATTCATCGTCTTTGCTATCTGACACTGTCTAACCCACGTAGCAGCCCAGCACAGAAGAATGTCTAATGCGCTTTGGGGTCTGTCCAAGTTTGAACTGGCACCATGGTTTATAAAGACTAAAAGTTGTTTTGTGGTATCAGAGAGATAAAAGTCTTGCAGGTCCACATGCAAGGATGGATACTGATGCCGAAGAACTATCATGTTTTATATGATGTGACTTGGACATGGCCATAACATGGCATTTAAACCAGAAAAGGGGGAAGCAACTCTAGTGATTTAAAATATTTCCATTGTCCAAGTGCTTCATCTTTAAACTAAACGAAACTTACACCCACATGCACTAGAAACACTGCAGATTTTGGATTTTATTTTATTTGGGTTTTATTGGAGTAGGAAATAGCTGCATGTCAATAATTGTTATTCCTCCTGTCCATACACCCCAGGAGGGAAGCCAGCCTTGAACTGCTGTGGTGGTTGTACGTAAAAAAAAGACTGTGCCTAGTGAACGGATGAGTCGAGAAAATTGGTTGAGCATGATGTCTCACAAACTTTTTTTCTTGTTGAAAGATAATGCTTTTTTCCAAGAGGAGGGGCAGCAGGGAAGTAGGGCACCAGGGTGACAGGGATGCTGTCATGGTGGCACCTCTTCTGTGATTCTGGGGAAGGTCAATGCTGAACTGTGGTGGGGGGATGCTGAGTAACAGCTGTGCTCCGTCCAGGTATGCCTCTGCAGGTACAGACAGGGCAGCATATGTCATGCTTGCAAAGTGTTTTGGGCTCCCTTGAAATCAGAGGCATAATAGGAAGGTAAGATTGTGTTTAATATACTATGTTTAGTGGTAGGACTTTCAGTGGAGCCCAAGTGTCTCGCTGACTGACAGCTCACTTGCATCTTAATGAATTCCAAGAGTATTTGATCACCTGCCTTCCCTAGGCGTTTTTGAAAAGCCAAGCCTAACACAGGAGGGAATGCAGAAGCATAAGCCATGTGTAATGCCAGCAATAAATACAGGTGCTGAGCCCTATATGTTGATATTTATCATATAAAGATAGGTGGCTCTATCTCTCCTCTAATGTGTTCTGCCGTATGTTTTGTATGATGGTAGCTTTAGTACCAAGAAAGTTTGTTTTAAATTGGATCTGGGAAGCAGGCAGAAAGGCAAACATAGCAAGAACCTGCCCTTTGCTGAGTAGTGCAGTCCTGTCCTGGCTGGGAGCAGGCGTGTTAGCTCAGCGTTGTAACAGGCTGTGGTCCTGCCTTCCTCTTGAAAGCATAGGGGCACTGGAGAAAAAACTCCTCCCCCGTGCACAGAGGTAGGAATCCTAGGTTGCTGCCTCAACAAGACCATTACATTTTCTAAACGGGATGGATCTGCTTATCTGCATGAATTGGAAATACTCTTCCAATCTGTTGTCCTCTTCTCTTAAGCCAGTGGGAATGGGAAATCAATTTAGGACAAATTGGGCTAAATCAAACCAGGGATGATGCTCTTTGAAATCAGGGAACTGCTGATTTAAACCAGGTGGCTGAGGACTTGTGTAAAATTGCCAGGACCATCATGTGCTACTTTGCAAGAGGATGCTTAGGAACAGCACGCTGCCTGTTCTGCCAGTGCCTGCCGGCTCCCTTCCCTGGAGCGTACCCGCTGCCTCCCTGCCCTGTGGGCAGGCCAGCAGGGAGGCATTGACCCTTTTGTAGGTGTCTCTAGCAGGATCTGGGTGGGTTCAGCTGTGTTTTTCTAGGTGCAGGCAGATACAAGTTAGTATAATTTTGCAGGACACTGAGCTTCTGCTAATGAGCCCTTGGACAGACAGCATGTTAGTGTGAGGCCAGCACATCCCTCTGTGTCCCCTGCCTCTGTCCTGGCATCAGTCTGGGCAAGTGGAAATCCTCAGTATATCTCACGAGGCGGCTGCAGCCCTGCTGAGGAGGAAAGTTCTGGGGCTGCTCTGCCTGGGTTGGTGTTAGGAGCTGCTTTGGCAAAGGGGAGAGCTCAGGACCTGAGTTAGATCTTTCAAAGTAGTGGTAGGTACTCCTCCTACATCAACAGAGGAGAGAAGCTCGTGTTGGGGTGCTGCCTAAGCAGGACCCTCTCCAGAAGGTTTGGGTGCGTGACTGAAGCTGTCCCCTCTGTCCACCCAGCTGCCTCCGTTTGTCTTGGCGAGGAGAAACTGTGTGTGTATGTCAGTAAAGTAAGCCAGGAGAAGAACCCAGCTGAGAGCTGCTGAGCAAGCAGGGGACAGCTTTGGTGACCCCAGCTGAACCGTCCAGCGCCCTCGCACACGGCTGCGGCACCATCCCGGTGCGGAGCCCAGTTTGGAGCCACAGAGTCGCTGTGCTGCTGCTGGGCGATGGGGGATT
>JAVJGI010000002.1:1625422-1677284 GCA_035590275.1 Ibycter americanus | reverse complement strand
GGCTGCGGCACCATCCCGGTGCGGAGCCCAGTTTGGAGCCACAGAGTCGCTGTGCTGCTGCTGGGCGATGGGGGATTCGTGCCGGCTCCCTGAATGTTATCCCTGAATGTTAACCATCTGCACAATCTGCCACACAGTTAGCAGGCTTTGTAAGCAGCTCGTGTTTTGGATTTTGTGGAGGTTTTGAGTTGCTTTGTGGGCAGTGCACCATGCAGAAACGGTGGCGGGGGGGTGCAGTGGTTCCTGCAGCAGGGCTTGTGTTATGCTGAACACACGTGCTGTGCTGAGAGATGGGCTGAGGTTTCCTTCAGAGGTCTGGCATTCCCCACTTGCTTTCAGCAGGATATTCAGGTGGCAGGGGACACTTTGTTGCTCTTCAGAAAAGCCATTCACACTTATTGCCAAACAGTTAAAATTCCCTGCTGGTTTGCGGGTTGTTCTGCTGCCCCAGGAATGCCGTCAGTCAGGCATCTCATGTGGCCAAGAGGAAAGTGCTGCCATCCCAATGCAGCTCCCATAATCTCTGCAATGGAGCAGTTTAGGTAAGAAGGGACCTTTGGGAGGTCCCTAGTCCAGTCTGAGTTGTGGCAGAAGCTGGAGGAGATGTGTCTGGACTCAGTCGAGATCTGGGAATGGTGATGTAGGTCAGGCTTCCCAGCTTGGATGGGCTGAGGTTTCACAGTGTGCTAGCAGAGGGCTGCCTTGTGCTTGACCCATGGGGTTCCTCCTCATCAAGCCTCTCTATCTCAATCGTCCTTTTCCAAGGATCTCTCCCAACCTCCCTCTGATCTCTTCTCCCCTTTTCATCCTTTAGAGCATAGTAACCTCCCCCCCAAACACCCCTGCAGGCACCGAACGTCCAGAGCTCTGAGGCTTTTCGTCACCACGCTGTACGTACCTTTGGAAAGCGGCGCTGGGTTTGCTCATCCCGTTCGGATGATGTTCAGCAGCTCGGTCGCTCTGGAGCTGTGCCGGCACACCCTGTCTGTGCTGTGGGCTGCCTTTGGCCAAGTGCAGGGTAAGGCTCTCACACAAGCTAGATCCTGTGACTGGAGAAAAGACACAAATCTGAGGGATGAAGCTGTTTTGTGTCCCCTCAGAGCAGCGAGTGCTCTCCCGGTAGCCGTGGGAATTGCTGGTGATGGTATGTTTCCAGCAGTTAGCAACAAAAAGAAGAAAAAGGAAAGATAAAAAAAAGAAGAAAACAAAAAAAATTGAGTGCATTGAAACAATAAATAAGATCACCTTACTGGGCAGGCATACAGACAGGGAGAGACCTATTCTGGTGGCCCTGTGGCCCTGTTATCATATGCCATGGGGGATGTGCTGCTGGGAGCGTGCTGGAAGTGTATGAAAAGCTGTCCTCTTCTAATCACCACCCACTTAGCACTTTTAGGTAAATCAATACTTACTCATCATTGTAGGATCGTTTTGCGCAATCAGTCAAGAAGAGATCCTGAACAAGGAGATCTTTTTCATAAATTAACTTTTTTTTCATCAAACTTAAAATGTTTGGAAAAATATAGATGTGCCAGGAGAAATGTTCCACTCAAAAATCTTTGAAACTCCTTTGTTTCAAATTTCAGCTTGTGATGAAGTCTTTTCTTAATGTTTCTTTCTATTATTAGGACATCATGGTGAATCCAAGCAATGTGTGAAAGTGACCTTTTATTTTAGTCCTGGTCATATAAAAACCTGTACTTTGCACTAGAGGAAAAGCAGAAGATAAGCTGAACGCCAGAGAGACAGAGTTTGGGAAGTTTGAGTATTTGAATAATCAATATTCATTCCTGGGTGTAACAGACACGTTAAGTTCAAGGTCTGTCTCAGCTGTGCAGGTCAGATTTCTGCAGGGATCGATTATTCGGCAGTGATTTGGGTTTTTTTTCCAAATTTCTATTTTCTTCCTTTCAAAACTAGTTGCCTTATATTTTGTAGAGACTGTTTTGATGAATAGTTTTGGGTTACAACTAAAATAGTTCTTCTTTTAAGTGAAGTGAAGATGAACTTCCACCCTAAGTCAGTTTGCTGTGCACCTGCACTTTGTTTGCTGGAGTACCTTCCTCCTGTCGCTTGTGTTGGGCGCCTCTCGCCTGGGGTTCAACGCAGCGATGCAGGTGCTCTCCCTGCTGTGACCGGGAGCGTGTGTCCTTCACATCTTCAACCTGAGCTGCTGCTGCTTGTCCTCGTAGCTCTGAAGGTCGGTGGTCCTGTCCTGCCCACCCTAGATGGGGTCCTCTCCCAGCAGCGGGTGCCAAGGGGGGTTGCCGTCCCAGGCTCAGCTAGGGCACCCAGCAGCAGGACAGAACCCAGGGTTTCTCATCACCTCTTGGGAGATTTGCTTTGCGGAGCATCCTGAGGATGGTGTAGGTGGTGTTATTTGGAAGAAGACTGACTTGGAACAGCTCAACTCATTGATGTCTGCCCAAGGGTTTTGGTGCTGCCCTGAAGGTCAGTTCTCAGGAGGAAGACGTGATGCGCAGAGCAGCTACCCCACGTACTCCGAAGCTGTTGCTCCTGGGGGATGCGGCTTCCTCCGCTGTGCCAGCCACTGCTCCAGGCATGAGGCTTCTCCCAAACTTGTTCAAGTGGCTTTGATGAAGAGCTCTCAGAGTTGTTCAGCTTCAGAAAAGGTTTGAAATTCAAGCTGTGCTGCTTATTTGCGATTGGCCTGAGAAGTGAGAGGGTTTCCAAGAGCACACTCAGGGCTGTGATTGCAATAAGCAAATGAGCACTTTACCCTGAAAGTGTGCAGGTGGGTGGGAAAAGTTTTTATTCCCACAAATAGGACTGGGAGAGATTTGAGTAGCAGGGACTGTGCATCTAAGGGAAAGCTGTGAAAAAGGAGGAAAACAAGATTTTGCTTCATAATTTGACTCTCACCTGGTTGTGCAAATAAACATTTTGTTTAAATTAGCTCCAGACACGACAGCAAACATGTATTAGTGGTCCTTCAAATGTTTGTTAAGGACTTTCTTTATAAAGTGTTCCTTAATCAAATACTTTCATTGCGAGTTGTTTGTAGAATTGGTTCCACTGTTTCCAACCCGCCAGCACTGCTGCTTGAGAAGCAGTTTGATGGAAAAACTCTCAAGGAGAAGGCTATGATTTTTGGAGCTTTGTCATCTCCACTGGTTAGAGCTGCCTTTCGCTATCTCTTCCAGCTTTTTTCAAATCCTGCCATTACTTGTGGCAGCTGGAGCCGAGCCAGAGTATAGATGTTCTCTTCTCAGCAGCTCTGGGCTGTTTGGCCGTCCACAGCCCAAGCAAGAGAAGGGGTGGGCTGTCCCCTCTGGCTGGCCACCTCATTGCTAGGCAAAGCCTCGCCACGCTGGCTGTGCTACACTGTCCCTGCTTAAGTGGGAGAAGTTACTTAAGGTGCAGATATTGCTCAAGAGTAGTAAGGCAGCCGTGTGTAAATATGATAGTAAAGCTGGCTGTTCTCTTGCCAGTAACTAACTCCATGGCTGGGAGCCATTTCTTGTCTCTGCTTCATTTCCCCAGCTGTAAAAATAGTCTAATGGGAAAACCTCAGGCTCAAGTCTCACAGGAGAGCTTTTTCCTGTTGCTTTCCTGAATGCTTCGTGCTTTTGATGTTTTCCTCTAGGGTGCAGAGAGCACTCAGCCCATTACAGGTGCCTGGTGCAGCAGTGTGCCAACAGCTATTGCAGCAGAAGGAGCTCAAGGAGCTTTTCTAAGCAGTGATGCTGTGGGGTGAGTCCAGATCCTGCTCCTGGCTGTGCCACGAGATGCTTTTCTGCCATGGAGTGAATTACAATGACTTCAGGTTTGTGTCCCCACCTGGCTGGAGTGCTAACAGCATCTGTGTTACAGAACATGTGGGCAAGGTCTAGGAAGACCATGTGCTGGCTCTGAAAAATGGACTGGTGATGTGGCACTCCTCTCCAAGTGTGAACTGGAGAGGTGGTACCCAGGTGCCCGATAGAGGTACCAGGTTTGCTGAGCAGGGCTGCCACTGTGGTGTCCCACTGGTATGGCCTGGCTGCTGCCCCCCGTTATGGACAATGTGCATACTTGGAGTTGGGGTACTCCCACCCCTGTCTGAGAAGGAGCAGTTGACACTCAGGTGGGCAGAAGACCTGTGGCTGTTTCAGTAGGAGGGGGTGAGCACCTGGCTTGGAGATGTCGCGTGTTTCAGGGGTTGGGGGTATGAGACTGAAGGCAGCCCGAGTCTTGGTGAATATTTTTGAGTCACCAGTAAACATGGGGTCAGGTCCTTTTCAAGTGTGTATGAGGCTGGTGTTGCTCACTATAGTGCTGTTACATGATGCACATTAAAATGGTGGGGGAAAAAATGTTGAATTTATGCTTTCCTGTGTCTCCCAGCTGATGCTTTCCCTGCTGCTCCACCCTTTGCTCTCTTAGCTCGTGCAGTGTACCAGTGGTGACCCAGTTAAGCCTGTTAGAGAGTCAGTGGGGTATTTTTCGAGGGTGGGTGTGAAGGATGTCTGCCAAAGGTTCCTGCATTTGCTCACCAAACAGATTGACAGGGGATGAGCAAAGCAGCATGTGATACTGCCTTGGTCTTCCCTCCACATTTTTGGCCAAGCACAGTGGTGTTTGCAGGGAAACACCGTTTCTGTGATGGCAGGAGATCGAGGCTCTTGGTGGCCATTCAGAGGGTGACTTGTAGCATCACTTGGCTCTTCTCCTGCAGGGACACTCCATCCACATCTGTGTGTGAGAAGACATGGGAACAAGATATATTTGAGTTATGCAGCTTTGCTGTCGGTACAAGGCTAGGTGAAGTCTTTTTCAAATTTAAAAATACTCCTTCAAGAAAGAGTGGATTTAGGGAAACACTCTATATTCAAGTACGTCCAAAGAAGAATGATCAGATAAACTTTATAACGTAAAAAGTTTTACAGTTTACTGTGAACTGTTAACAGCTTCTTTGTAGGGTGGGAAGGGGGAGCATCTTGGAATTAATAAACTCATCTTCTACAAAGCCTGCAGTACATGGGGATCCACGTGAGAAAGAGAGGAGGATATTGCTCTAAAGAAGTGGTTGTTTCTGAAAGGACAATGCTGAGATGAAGTGTAGTGAGATGCTTCTGACAGGAGGTCACAGAGGAACTCTCTCTTGTGTGTGCGCACACACGCAGGCTCAAAGATACAGAGAGAACAGCTATATTTATATATATAAATGTAACTGGACCCTAAGCAAATACCATATTTGTTGGAAAAAATGTTGGGAAAAATGTCCTTTCTTCCATCTTGGTGATAGGATTTGATGGAAGGACAAAAGGTGCAAATGACCTCAGAATTTTTTTTCCTTTTGATTACAAATGCCATGACAGTAAAAAACAAAACACCCAAACCCCCGTAATTTTTTCCATCTGTTTGAAACCTCTGGCTGGTGGGGCTAACTTATGTGTATAGCAGCAGCAATGCCAATGGCTGCAGCTGCTTGTTTTAAGCTCGATCCATTTCAGGACACCTGAATGTTGCTCTAAAGAAATAAGTTGAAAGCATTTCTTATGTGGCAGCCTCATGCCTGTTGCATCCTGTGGTCGGGACGAGTGTGCTGACACTTAAACTCCAAGATATTTTTCTTCTAGCTGGATGTTCATGATGACAGGAGAAGGTAGAAGCTCTCTCTGAAGACCAAAGCAAGCATGGCTGGGTCAGCCCCTTGCGCGGGTGCATGCTGGACTCTGGCTTAAAGACTGCAAGGGAGCACCCAGCCTGGGGAGTCTTTTTTTTTTTTTTCTGACTCATATCTGCTTGTGAATAACCCCAAACATAAAAAATTGGGATTTTTTCTTACAAGTGGCTTTATCTTGGGAGAAGAGATGGGGAGCCGGCGTGGCCCCTCTGTGCTGGTAGCAGAGGGCTTTATCGCTCGAGTCTGTTCGCAGCCAGCTTGTGGCCATCTCTCCATGTGGCAGTCTGTCCTTTAGCTCAAGTGATTTGCCATCTGGCCTGATGCTTGCGCCGGTGGAAGGCAGCTGTGTTGCCTCTCAGCTTTTGTTTGCTAGGATAAACAAGCCAGAAATGGGCAACCAACTTGTTTGATGCTTCCCAGCTGGTGCAGCAGCGGAGCTAGGTCTGAGTCGCACGGGTCTGTACCCCCATCTGCCTGTCTGTCTTTTCAAAAGCCTTCTGATCCACTAGGCTTTTTCCAAATTACTTTCTCTGCATTTGGTATATAAATGGCCCATTCTTGTGTCCAAGCCGCAGTGGTGACTTGGGGACGTTCGCTCCTCCTGGCCTCATCCATCGCAGTGGACCCAGCCAGGTATTTGGGGCTGGAGCCTCTTGGTGCAGCGTGAGGGGCTGCAGCATCAACCTCCTGGTTACCCCGGTTTGGGTGGGTGAATATCTTGGCAGGAGAAGAAATTACCAGTAGGAACTGATTGTGATATTTGCCACTTGCTCTTGCCTAATTTTTACCTCTTAGCCATCCAAAATCTGCCAGAGGTTAAGCGTTTATGTGCACCTTGTGAAGGTCTCAAAATTGAAGATGTCATTTCTCTTGGATTATCAGTCAGCTCTGGGAGCTACAGAGAAATCTATCGATGCCTTATATAACCCCATCCAAGCAATATTTTTTCCACTGTGTGAAATAACTCGGTGAATTTCTAATTACACAAATCTAATTAAAGGCTGAATGTAACGACTATGCCTAATCATAATGATACACCCATTTCATTAAAAAAAAGAAATTGCTTGTGTACAACAAACCACCTAATTTAGTACAGAATTAATAATCTGCCTCTCCGGCTGGAGCTGTGCAGGCGCTGGCTTGTGTGGGCATCCCTGGGAGGTCCGTGCGGCCACGCTGAGTCTGGTGCGGCTGCATTGGAGACATTGCTCTCTTGTAAGTAGGTTTTCAAGAGGGCTCTGTGTAAGGTGGGGGTGAGAAAGGACCCTCCTGGCTGGCCAGAGCTTGGAGGGACTGTGGTCTGTGCGTCGTGACCAAGTGTCCGGGTGGCCGCTGAACTGGGATTTGGTGGATTTTGTGTCTGAAGCTCCGTGGTGGTAGAGCAGCGGAGATGCCTTTGCTTTGTTCTCATGGCAGCTCTACTTCATGATCTGGTGTGCTCACAGACAGAGACCAGAGCAGCACAAAAAGTTGCTTATCCCACCTTGGAGATCTTTCCTTCCATGGTTTTCAGCGCGCTGCACCAAAGCCTGGAACGGGCGGCACCAGTCTGAGGAAAGCCTGTTTTGTAAAACTTCTCGGATCCGCTTTTCCTGTGAGTTGCATCTGCCGTCAGCAGTGAGATAAAAGTGCATAACCACTGCAGCGGGCAGAAAGCTAACACCAGCCGCGCTGTCCGGGCGCCAGGCAGCTTGTCAGGGCTCTGCTAACTCATGTGCTGGTCTATCGATTCGTCCTTTCAGCTCCAGCGCAGGGCCCGCTCTTGCAGCAGTTCCAGCAGCATTCCCATCACAAGGAGATGGTTTTTTACAGCAAGGTACAGACCCTAATCCATGCAATCAAGCGCAAGTTGCAGAGGGAATGGCTGCACTTATAGGTCTGGAGTTTTCTATTAATATTTTTGCAGTAGTTTATGGCTGAAATCGCTCTTGCAATAGCAACCGTAGCTTTATCCTTGCCTTGCCTTGTGAATGCAAGGGGAGTTCATCCTGCAGCGTGGAGACTGTGCCCAAATGTCTGGTAGGCCTGCAGGAACTGAGGTATCAGAGAGGAGCCAAATACGGGACAGAGGGAATAATACCAGGGCGGGGAGGTTAGATAGAGAGATAACTGATTTTTTTGTCAGTGCTGGTCTGGGGTGTAAATCCATTGAGGTTAACAAAGTAAGGCGAACTGAAGTGCCCTGTGTGGAACACTTAGCCTGGTGTATAGCTGGTTTCAGAGGCTCCTCTCGCTGTTTTTAATGCTGCATCTTGGTGTCAGCGTTTTGCTCCTTTACACCAGCTGAGAGGAGCTGAGCTCTGATGGCTGCAACCATCTTAATGTGCAACTGAGAAAGCAAACTTCCCACTTTTTTTTCTTTACTTAAATACCATGGATATGTGTGTTCACTGGGGTTTGTTTCTGGTGACCTACAGTTACACCGTGGACCTCTGGGCCTCTTGCTGCATCTCGGGGCTGGGTTTGTGCAGTGCCCTAGGAAGCCCTCCAGGGCATCGCAATTAGTAGTATCTTTTGGATGAGGCGTCAAATATTTGTCACAGAAGCACTCATGGCACTTTGGCAAGTGTTAGCTCTGGAACCCGGATTCAGTTCTGATAAAGGATTGTTGTATCCTGCCAGCCCTCCCCTGAGCTGACCTGGTGGGGGGTGTTGGACTTTCCAGCCTGAGCAGGTGGGATGTGGATGTGTGCTGATGGCAGCTGCGCAGCTTGGGTGGGACGGGATGAGAAGGGATGCCTGGCAGTCTCTGGATTGACAAGCCCATCAGGATTTGGGTGGGTGGGCATACACAGGTGGGTACAAAGTGGATTTGCTTGGAGGATCCAGCCATAGCTTTGGGGGCAGAGGAGATGCTGTCCCTGCCGGAAGGGCTGATGCCCCAGCTCACAGCTGCTGGGATCGTGTTGTGTTGTGCCGTGCCTCTTGCTCCAGGCAGGGAGGAGTCCCAGCTCTGGGAGCTGGCACGCTGGCACCAACACAAGCTGTGACCTCTTGGGCCAGAGCTCTCTTGGCCCCCATCCTTGCACCCCTTGCATCCTGACTGAGCATTGCCCCAGCAGGACCTGCCTCGCTGTGTACTGTAATGCCCGCAGCCTTCTGCAGAGGATGCTTCGCTCTGGAGGTACAATGTGTTGGCTGTGCCTGGGGTTCTAGCAGAGATGGCCCAAGAGAAGGGGCTGACCTTATGTCTTCTCAGACCGTAGAGGGGCTTCACTGGTTTCTCTCCTGCTGGCCTCAAATCTTGTGGGAAGGACACGTCTCATTACAGAAGCAGGTCTGAGGGTTCAGTCACCAGCAGAAGGTCACCTGTCCTTTGCATCACTTATGCCTGGCTGTTGTTAAATCGTGTCTGTCACAGGTAATAGATCATACCCTGCCCATCCCTGGCTGTTGATGCATTGCTCCATACAGCTAATTCAGCAGGACCTTTTGCTGCTCGTGGCCAGACTTCTGAAAGCTTCTTGAGTCCACTTAGCTCAAGATTCGCTGTTCTAAATTATGCTGACAGTGAGCAGGATGCCTCCGTCTTCCCCGCAGCCCCCCAGCTGCTGCTTCCCGACACCCGCTGGGCTGAGGCATGGCACTGTTTAACCTTGATAAATGAAACTTCACAGGTGTTACTGGAGAAAAGGACTCTGCCAAGCAGCTCTCCCCAGGGTCTCATCCATGCTTCTGTTCTTGGGCTTTCCTTGTACTTACCCAGATGCCTCTAAGAGCAACACAGGAGCAAAATCAGGCTAAGAAAACCTTAATCGTATCTTGGCCTTTTGCAACATTTTTCTCAAGCTTGGTGACCTTTGAGAAGAACAGAAGAAAACTTTGGAGACCACAACTTCCATCCCAGTTAAACTTCAGTTAAGGTCAGCCCTGGTCCCCCCAGGATGAACTGGGATGCACTGGTACACTGGTATACAGTGTTACATGTGCAGCAGCTTCTGCAGAGAAATCTGTCAGTGAGAGGTGCTGTCTCAAATGCAGGACAAGATTCCTTTGGGCATATTTGCATTTTCCTGCCCTTCTGTAGCGAAGAACTTTGGCAAAGACAAAATTCTGATGGTGGGGAAGGCACGTGCCCAGGGCAAGGGTAATTATCCAAACAGCCCGGCTGTTGCTCTTGCCCAGGTCTTGGGGCACCCGGCGTTCCTGCGCGGCCGATGCTTGTGTCTTACCAACTGTGGCTGGCCGTCCGCAGGCTGGTTGAGCTACCTGGGACGTGGCTGTTCTGGAGTGGGCTCAGGACCGTCCCTGTCCCTGAGGACTGCTGCCTGCCAGCCGTGCCGTGCCACCTTAAAGTTGTATCCCGCTGCTTTTGGTGATAGAGCCAGGAGCTCTGGCCCTTCAGGCTGATGAAGACCCAAATGCAGCAGATGCCCAGGTCTGGTGCAGGGCAGGACCCCTGCGGGAGACATGGTGGGAGCACTCTGGGCAGCACAGAGCAGCCCAGTCCTTCCTGCACCAGGTGTAGGACATCTCCCACCCAGCTCATGTGCTGGTGGGGCCTCTGGGAGAGATTTGCATCTTGGATTCCACAAACCTTGGCCAGGTTTAGGCGTGGACCCTGACAAGGCTCGGATCCTGAGCTCCCTGTTGTGGTGGCAAGGGGGAGAGCCTCTACCAGAGCAGTGATTTCCATCCCTTGCCATTTCCCTCTGTTCCTGCATGTTACCCTGCTTTGTGCGGCAGCTAAAAATAATTGAAAGAAAGGTGTGAGCCTGCAATGAGGGAAGAGGAGAGGGAACCCCTATGTCTGCATGAGAAATTGGACTCCTACAGCTGGCAGGAGCCTGTCTGTCACACAGGCAGCATGTGCGCGGAGGTTTCAGTCTCTCTTGCTGGATAGTCGCTGGCTGGATAAACAAACAGGCTCTGGTTTTTGTGTTCAGTCACCCTACCAATGCCTCTTGCTAGCCTTGACTGTTTGGTTTGTGCCTGTATTTTTAGCTGCAGGACACCCTGTCCCCAAACTAGGTGAGGACCTGAGTTTTCTCATACCTTTCTAAGCATGTGAAGCCAGCTCTCGCCATTCTCTGTGTTCCAGTCTAGAAAAGGGGAGGGCAGCAGTGCAGTTTCTTCTCACTTGTGCCAGTGCAGCTAAGCTGAGGACCTGGGATGTGATTAGCTGTTTGCCTGGGAGTTTGATGGTTGTGCTGAATAAGAGTCTTCAAGAAGGGATGAGGAAGGCATCTCTGGGATGCAGCGACGAGCCCTTATGTGCAGACTGGTCTGTGGTTTCAAGGCAGGGACCCAAGTGTCAGGTATAGACTGAAACTGTTCCATGCAGGGGCTTCTGCCCTCCGTGTGCCTCCATCAGCGTGGCTGGTGGTAATACATCTCTGGGTATCTGTAGGTCTGCGTGGAGCAGGAGCCGTGTGGGGTGTGTGCTCATCCAGGGCTGCAGGTGCTGGTTGCACCAGAAGTCTGATACCCTCAGGCTGGGGCAGGTTCAGCACAGCATGAACTGCACTTTTCTCCTTGACTCTAGAACTGAGGGGGCCCAATGTGGTTTTCCTTTCTATATTTTATCTCACTTATATACAAAGAAGTGGAGGAAAAAAACCCCACACTTCATTACGTTCAGCAAAATGCAGTATTCCTTTGTATTTTACTTACTGAGAGCAGATGAGTTTGGGAGTTTATTCTCTTTTATTTAAAAGTACAAAATGATTTAGCACAATGCAAAATTAAATGTCACTTTGAATAAATGATCAAATGTTCTTCCATTTGGCGAGTGCTGAAACAAGCATGTGTTTTATTGTGCAGTAGTATCAGTCGTGCCGAATCCACCTTTGCATCCTTCTCTGCTCAAGCAGCAGAATCCGCCTTCCAGCCAGCCGAGCCCTTGGATTTGCCTAGTCCTGCTTTTGGAGCGCCCTGCCCCATCTGAGCATCTCCACCCTGGTCCTCATCGCCGGCTTGGTGGGGCTGCGGGCTCGGCTCCTTCCCATCCTCTTTGCTTCAGCTTTCTGCACCGAAGTCCTCACTCAGACACTCACTTAGGCATGGACTTCAATTTAAGTGTCTGAATGGCTCCCTTGATGTAATTAAGGCTATTTGTGTGCTTGGAGTTAAGTACATGCTGAAGCACTTTGCTGGATGGAGGCATAAAAGCGCACGAGCTTCAACCGAGCAGTAAATAGGTTTTATAAGGCACCGGGAGCTGCCAGCCCCGCTCCTTGTCCCGGTGGCTGCAGCTGTAAGATGACCCGGGAATTGTGACGGCTCCCGGCCCTCCGCTGTTGCAGACCAAATGTCCTGAGGTCTGTTGTTTGCGCCGCACTGACGTGTGTCCCCGTAAGATTGTATGACCGCCTTGTCTCCTGGGAGAGCCACTCAAGGTCACGGTGCTTTCTGACAGCTAGCGAGCCTGCAGGACCCGCACTCGTCATATGCCACAGAGATGCTGTCCCGAGGCGGGCGGGGAACAGGGGTGCTGGGGGGAGTCCCAGCCAGGGTGCCCCTGCATCTCCATCCCCATGTTACAGATGCCATCGTGGGAAGCGACGTGCAGCGGTGGCAGGGGGAATTTGTCTGGTCAGAGAGATAAGAAGCAGGGCTGAGCAGATGCAGGCGCAAGTTTTACTGGGCAGGATCAGGCTCACGTGAGTGCAGCTGGTCCCCAGGTCCCAGGGAGGGCTGGTCACGCCGCCACGTGCTTCTGTTCTGGAAAATTTGGCGACAGCTTGAACTTGCCCTTCTTGTCCTCTACCAAGAGAGGATAGTGTGGTTTTATGCTGTTATCCCACGGCAAATGAGGCTGGGAGAAGGCACTGCACGCTATGCAAGGCTTAGCTGATTTTCAATTAAAGCAGAAATATGCACGTATTTTGGGGGGCAGCGATGCAGCTCCTCAGTGAGAGGCTGCTGCATTTGCATGGGCAATATTACCTGACCTCCCTGTGCAACTGGTGCTACCCAAGCTAATAATTTCCTCTCTGAATGCCAATCTGAACAGCTGAGATTTTGCATTTTTAATGGTGCTCTACCGTGCCTGAATTAATGGAAAAAATGGACTCAAACTAAGATGAGAGTGTTGAAGGGAGAGAGTGACAAATTGGCTTTAGAGCATGGTAGCAGCAAGCACTGTCAGGGGTTCATGCACTGACCTTTATCTAAACAGAACTGTACGTAACAGATAAGAATATTTAACAATAATTAATGTCACATCAGCAGAGAGAACAAAATGACTACATCAAACAGGGAAGAAATCCACTGCAAATTACTCAAAAGAGAAATGTCAGCTTCTTCATATCTGCAACCTGCCTTGTGCTGGTGGCGCTGGAATTAGACGGGAGGGCATGCAAGTAAAGAAGCTATTAAAAATGATTTAAGGACTGGATGATGTATACATAAATGAGAGAGAGGCAGAATCAAGCAGAACAACAGCAGGTCTGCTGGACCGGAGTTGTGTAAAATCAAACACTAAACTGAGCTGGTAATTGGGTGTGGGGATAAATTGCATAAACCAATTATCGCCAGGGCTGAAGTTTTGACAGGCAGCTTGGGGTTTCCCTTTCCCTTCTCTTCTGTCTTGGGGAGGGGGGGTCCTGGCGCACTCTGCTTCAGCAGACACCTCTTGCCCTGGGAGCTGAGCCCCTCTCTGTGTTTCATAGATGGAAGAAACCAGTGCTGGCCAGGGATGTTGAGGTGGTTTTCATTCTGTTTCCAAGATGGGGTTGTTCGGAGGGCAGCTGAGCTGGGATGCTGTGGGGATGTCCTGAGGCTGGCATGGGTCTCTGCTTGCTCCAGCTGCTGCCACAGGCAGTGTCAGTGCTGGGCAAGTGATGGAGAGCAAGGCAGCTCAGGCTCCAGGGGATGCCTGTGCTTGTGTCGCAGGGGGCAGTTTGAAATCCCTAATTTAATTTAAAAAAGAATGATGGTCTGTCAGTGTCTGTTCACCAGGATGGATTTTGTCAGTCCAGATGACAAAATAAGCTGAGTGAGGAGGATTAACCCCCTCCTGACCTGCCTCCTGCTGTGGAGCATCCACTGGCTCTGCAGCTTCAGGCATAGGGTGGACGTTTGTTGGAGCGGTTGGCACCCCTCTGCCCTGGAGTAACTGCCTGCCCAAGCCACGGGGCAAAACACACCAGGGCTTGGGAAATGCATGTGCCCGATGCTCCCACATTCCTGGACTGCTAACAGCAGTGTGGTGGCTTGAAGACTTTTCATTGAGCAATTTGGTTCATAGCCTGGTAAAATCCCGGGGCAGGAGGGGTGATGCTTGAGCAGTCCCTGGTGAGCCCCTTTCCTCCAAGTGGAACCCCTGTGGGCCAAGCCCTTCCACCTGGCAAAGCCTTGGTTGGTTCAGGGAGGGTGCTGGGCAGCTACTGTTCCTTAGAAATATTTATTGCCAGCAACTGGCAGCAGGTGATGGGAGAAAGTCCTGGAGCTGAGCATGGGTTCATCACCTTGCTGTGCTTTCTGTATTGATGGCCACAGATGCTGAGCTCATCAAGGTGTGATCTGCCCTCCTTGACTGAAGCAGGCTGTGCTGCCACCTGCCAGCCCAGAGACACCCAAGTGTCCCTCCGAGCCTCGTAGCCCCCTCTTAAACTTCAGCACGAACCATTGGTGTAATTCACTCAGCGCTGACTTTGGGAGATTATTCAGCAAATTTACAAATCTAGTAAAAAGCCCAGCCCTCGATAGAGCGGGTTAATGTCATTCTTGGCTGCGTTCCCCTAAAGCGTTCCCCTAAAGCCAGTGGTGATCCAAGGGAGAAAATATCTGGTTTTATTCTAAAAGGGCCCTCGTGCCCATTGTGATAGATTATTTCCTAAACATAAATTAATGTATCTGCATGGCCACCTGTGGTAAGTGTTATTAGCCTCAGTTAGTAGAGGTGAGCTTGAGACGCAGAGCTGGAGCCCACGGTCAGGAGGGGAGTCTGGGGAAGAGCCGGGAACTGCTCCTGAACCTCCTGAATTTCTGGCTGGTACTTTAAGGCCAGTCCTGCCTGCACCGCCCTGCCCAGCCCACGGTCCTGCTGGTCACTCATCACTTCTGTTGTCAGCATTTTCCTGGTGGGAGGAGGCAGCGAGGTGCCTCCAGATTAGCAAGGCTGTGAAAAATAGCTTTCCAACTGGCCTGGTGACCTTTTGACAGCGGGAGAGAATTTACAGGCAGAAGATGGAGACGTCGTGATTTAAAATTAGAAATGATGGGGAGCTGTATCTTTGCCCCTTGAAGTGGAACAGGAAAACTGACCTGTCCCTCATCCCATCCTGGGCTGGGACGTGGTTCAGGTTTCCATATCTCCATTTCAGAAAATGCTGTGGTCTGCTTGCCTCGGGCAAGGCACGTCTTGCCACCAGCCACCTGCGGCTGGGCGCTGCGTGGCTGGCGGGGCAGGATGGAGCGGGAGCGGAGCCGGCTCCGCAGGCAGCATCTCTGCCCGGGAGCTGCTGCGTGAGGTTTGGCTCCGCTGGCTCAGTCACTGAAAGTGTCTGATACACTGAGCTGCTAAACAAACCTAGCCCAGGGTTGGATGAGCAGACAAGTTCCAATTAGAGGATCTGAATATTGATTCACTGGGGAGAAAATATGACATTAAAGGATTGCTGGAAGGCTAAAGCCAAACTGACGTATTGCTTAAAATGAAAGGCCATGAATTTGCATCAGAATATGAGAGCAGGGCTTTGACAACAACAGGCAACTAATTAAAGTGCATCAGTTCCTCCCTATTTTATCTCCCCTAGTCAGAAGTATAGAAAAGGCACTTGTTAGAAAAACAGGCACTATTTAAATCCAGGATGTTACTGATAACATCCAGAAAGGCACAAAGGGTAGAGATCTCTGCTCCGACTCGTGTCGCAGGCATCTCTTTCAGGGGGAAGGTACGGTCCCGTCAGGCCAGCCAGGCAAAGCAGGAGCCTGGGAACGCTGGCGCTCTGAGCTGAGCCACTCCGTGCTTGGCTTGAAGTCAGACGGTTTGGTTTCTCCGTGATTCCTGCCAGTCTGTCCCAGCACTCGGGTGGCACCCACCCGCAGGTTTTGGAAGGGCCCCGGAGGGCAGACGAGTACCGAGACCGCCGTTGTGCCGAGGAGAGGCTGGGGCACATGCAGGTCGGAGCTCCCAGCCTGCATGGAAAGCCCACAGCGGAGGAGATCTCTGCGTGGAGGGACACACGTGATGAGTCTGATCTTGGGCTTCCTCAGATGAAAAAGCCTGGCTGGTGGAAGCTGTTGTGGGAAGGCTTGAGCCAACTGAGCTGCCCTAAATCCAGTGGAGTCTCTCTAGCAGCTCAAAAGATGAACTCCGGGTCTCCTTTCCCTTATAATGAGCAGCACGACCCATCCGCAGGGCTCTCCTTGCCCTTCCTTGGTTCTGCTCTCTGCAGAAGGTTGACTGAAACCCTCAATATTAACTAGACAAAAGTGTGTGATCAGTTTGTTCCTCCTGGTGCTGGACCAGGGAGAGAGGGGCTGGGTGACCCTCTCCCACCCAACTCGGCTCTCAGGGCAAACTTTAGCACCTTGAGGTGACTTCCATAGTGGTGCAGTCCAGTCTCACCTGCAGGCACAAAACCTCCTGGACATCTCAACCAGGATGGCAAGGGGAGGCAAAGTGATACCCAGAGAGGGAGGAGTAGGAGGAGCAGATTTAGCACTCCCATGTCCCTGTGTCACACGAAGGCATGTGGCTGCGCTGATGTCCCTCCCTTTGCCCAGCCTCTCCGGCACCACCCGCCCTGCCCACGCTTTGCAGGGACTGTTGGTGTGCCCCAGCACACGATGCTGAAGTTACCTTCCCTTCCTTTCAAACCACTTGGCTTCGCAAAGATGCCATTTCTTCACTCCCATTTCAAAAGGAAATGTTTCTGAGAAGTTTGAGGAGACAGAAGGAGAAAGAAACCAAAGAGAAAAAGAGTTTTCAGCTTGCACCATGTGATTCTTGCTGAGGCATGCTGCTGGTGTCAGCCTTTTTTATGTTCATCCGGAGCTGGTACCATTTCACACCTGCTCCATGCTTGTTTTTAAATGACACATAATTATGATAGGCAGTGTAAAGATGAAGCTTCATCCCCAATTAAATTGCATTTTCTGTCTTTTTCATTTCCTGCCCCAGTTGAGGAGGAACCCCTGGAGAGCAAGATCTTTAAGTTTAATGAAGTAGGAGGTACCTGCAAAATTAAAGGTGATCTTGTTTATTAGAAGAAAGTTGGTGCTGGTATGTGGTGTTTCCAGAATATTGTGCTTCTGTGTGATGCCCTGGGGAGTGTTTCAGGTTGTTGGAAATGCTGATGTGAGAATCTCAGGTCATCAGATGAGGGAGCATCCAGTCTGTGATAGCTGCTGTTCGGGAATGTGTATATCTCCGCTGCAGCACTGGGTTGGTCCCTCATTACTTTTTCTGGAGTCCTCGATCGATCCCGCTGCCGGTGCCAGCGCAGCGGCTCAGGTTTGGCACGTGGCCCTGGGAGCAGGGGGACAGCACCAGCCCCACGGGTACGTCCCCGCGGGCCCCCTGGATGAGCAAGGAGGGCGCGTCTCCTCTTCTCTGCAAAATATGTTGGAAACCTTCGGCACAGACTTTCTGTTCGCAGGTCTTCTGGACCTCAGCAGTTAGCAACTGGTGCAGAATTGCGGCTTTGGGGAAATTGGAAGGTGTTTTTGTTGGGGTTGTCATCCCTGCACGAGGTGGGGGTGCTGACGTGGTGCTGGGGGGGCATGTGCTGTGCTCTGAGCCCTGCGGGACTGCGAGCACCGTGCACCAGCCCCACCACCTCGCTGGGCAAGTTCCCTTTGCTGCCTCATCAAAATTCAGCCCGTTGTGTTGAGTCCCCTGCCCTGAGGACGAGTCTTGGGTTTTTAAGGGTCTATGATATTTCTTAGTCAGTATCTACACTATTTCATCCTTTATTCTTTCCCCCAACTTCCTCTGAATGCCATCCAGCCTCCATGATTTATTACCCTTCAGTGCGTTTCGCTTTTTGTTGGAGAATTTATATTTAATTTTTATGCCCGTTATCATTCAGGGAGAGAAGGGAAATGCTTTGGGAGCCCACAGTGAAAATAAACCAGCACATTTTAGTGCAGTTACTTTGTTTGAAAGATGTTGTTGTGTTTTGGCAGGGTACTTACCTCTTTCCTCCTTCACTTTTGCATCATGGGCTTTGTGGTGTAACCCCGGCTGGTAACTCAGCCCCCCGCGGCCGCTCCTCACTCCCCGCCAGTGGGTGGGAGAGGGTCGGAGGAGTAGAAGTGGGACAGCTCGTGGGCTGAGCTAAAGGCAGTTTGGCAGTGAAAGCAAAAGTTGCACACGCAAGCAAAGCCCGGCAAGGTGTTCATTCCCTGCTCCCCATCGCGGGCCGGTGCTCAGCCACCCCCGGGACAGCCGGGCCCCACCGTGTGTGATGGGGACCTGGGGGGGCCGAAGGTGTCACTCCGAACGTTCCCCCAGTTTACGTGCTGAGCGTGATGCCACGTGGTTGGGATGTCCCTGGGGTCAGTGGGGGTCAGCCGTCCCGGCCGTGCCCCCTCCCAGCTCCTTGTGCCCCCCAGCCTGCTGGCTGTGGGGTGGGCGAGGAGCAGCAAAGCCCCTGGCTCTGTGTGAGCTCTGCTCAGCCCCAGGGAAAACACCCCTCTGCTATCAGCGCTGTTCGCAGCACAATTCCACAGCACAGCCCATCCCACCTACTGTGAAGAAAATTAACTCTACCCCAGCCAAAAGCAGCACAGTGGGTTGAAGTGATTCTAGAAGAATCCCAGGGTGGTGCACTGGGCTGATTGACTCCAGCCCTTCCAAGGGCTGCAATCTGCTGCTGCCGCTGCCCCAATTCATTCGGGCTCATGCAGTAACGAGAAACTCTGTATAAGAGCAGGACAGTTTGGTGTTCACATAGCTGTATGTTTGGGAAAAGAGAGGATTATGGAGCAGCAGAGGTGGGCTTCTTTTTCTCAGCTCCCTTGATCTTGTTAGTGGTGAGGTGTTTCTGTGCCACCTCCTATGCAGCTTCCACTTCAAGTTATTGGTCAACTTTGTAAACCTCATCTGGGTCTAACTTAACATCCTCAGGGACACAAAGAGGTGCAGTAATTTGGCCCTTGGTCTCAAAGAGGTGTACAGTGGAGCCAAGAGCAGAACTCAGAGCTTCTGATGGGCTTTGGTGGTCATGTCCCTCTGCTCCTCGTACTTCCCGTCCCCTTGTGCACTCTCGGGGTTGATATCAGCAGGAGAAGGCTTTAGGAGCAAGATAAGCACTTTTACCTCAGTTGAGGCATTTAGGTGAGTTTGGGAGGAGATAGGGAAGGCATTCAGAACTTCATCCGAATCTCAGGTGAAATCTCTGGTCCTCCTGCCTTGTTGGGTTTTGCTTCTGTAATTCTTCATCTGCCCCATTCTGTCCAAGCAGCGGTGAAGGAGGGTCCTGCAGGGCTCTGCAGGTGTCGTCGGGGCTGTCTGCGAGCCCCTTGCTTCCCCACATCCCTAGTGTCTCTGGGAGTTTTGATGTTCAGGGCCCTGCTCAGACCTGGTTTGGCCTTGAGTTTCTCTTACTCTCTCCCCGCTCCTGCATCTCTCCTGCACGACGGCCGGTTCTCGCGGCATCGCTGCACACGTCATTGCTTCCAGCACTTCATGTGTTCAGCTGAACTTCTGAGAGATGCTACCAGATCTCTGGAGAGGGTCAATAAACTTGAATGATGGGTCCATTGAATGGAGGAGAACTGAGGAAACAGCACGGGCAGGTTCATCATCTTGAACGTTTTGTTGGATTCTTGGATGACGGGAAACGTGGCCACGTGGCCGTGTCCCCTGCTTTTAGCCTTTGTCAGTGTGGTGGCTTTTTCATGCAGAGCTTTGAACCCCTGGGCAGGAGGGATTATCCTTCAGTGCACTGCCAGAGCGTGCAGAGGCTTCTGCTGTGAAAGCCAGCGTGTCATCTCTGATCAGCTCATTAGATATGTGCGACCTCGTTGTTGGTTGAAGCCCAGTGCTTCATTTCTCTATCTCTTTAGTGCTTTCTCTGTTTTAATTAAAAGCTTCATTCCAGTTTGACCTTTTGCATTGCTGTGGCATAACTGAGGCTGAATTGAGCCTCTAAGGATGGAGGGTCTCTCCTGGCAGGCTGGGTGGACGAGCTATAACCGCTGGCCCTAACGCTAATGATGACTAGCAGGAGCCCTGGCTGCCCCTCCTGCCCCCCCCGCGGGATGGGGCAGCCCGTGTATCTGAGTATTTCACAGAGCAGGGTGGGAAAAGTATTGTTCTTTTTAGCCATGGTTACTTGGGAAACATTGTTTGGAAGGCAGGAGGTGGGAAGCATCACCAGTGTGATGAGGGTGGAGAAAGCAGGGCAGGAATCTCACAGTGATTTATTGCCGGTGTTGTACATCATCACCGGCCCAAGAAGGCTGATTTGAAGGAATGGGTTTGAATCACTGGACCTTGTTAATGGCTTAGGTGCTGGAGTGGGAGTATGGAGACCTGGATCCAGTTCCCATAAGCTCTGGACCGTGCAGGCTGTGAGCTCCAAGGGACAGTCCTTGTCCCGGAGCCCAGGGCTGGAGAGCACAAAGCATGGAGGAGGTTTTACTACATCCCACCTATTCAACCACAGCTCCCAGCTCCTTGCCTGGAGTGCTGGGACCAGGGGAGGAGTCGGTGTGTGTTTGTTTGCATAGAAGTGAGGAGCTGATGAGACCTAGATCCCACGTCTAAAGCAGTTAGCCCAGTTCTTACGGCATGACCATGCTCTGCAGCCTTCCCTGCAGGGAGCATCACCTGCCAGCCTGGCTGTGCCGGCACTGCTGCACCAGGAGCCTGTTCAGCGGGCACTTGTGTGTTGCCCAGCATAAAAATGCCATAAAAAGTCCTGCAGCTCTCGCTTCTGAGTTGTAATGTCCTGGCTGTGTTGCTGCCTGGCATGTCTCTCAAGGTGACACAGTGCATTGTGTGCAGTCCAGCCAGGTATCTCAGCCCACGGCAAGGAAGGGAAAGCACCTTATTTTAAAATCCCAGGAGGAATCCTGGCAGCTCAGGGGATCCAGAGGAACTGGCTTAAAGCAGAACATTTCAATTTCATCAACATAATGTTTCAGTTCAAATTTGCCTGACTCAAAGCAAAATCGTCAGTTTCAAAACATTTCCAAAACAGAAAAAAACCAAACCAACAAAAAAAAAAAGATAAAGTTTCTGTTTTACTGTGGGATATGTGGGATATTTCAGTTTGAAGAAACTCTGTTTTCCCTGAACAAATCCCAGCCACTGTGACCAGAAATTCTTGCCTGCCTCTCTCTGCTGGTTACCTTGTTCTCTGCAAGCATTAACATGATGTAGCAGTTCTTGTGGGATTTCTCGTGCCTGAGCCAACCTGAACCACCTCCCCAGCAGCTCTCCCGAGTACTGAGCCCTGCGAACACAACCGACTGTCTGCCCCGGTTTGAGCTCCTTGCTAAGCAGCTCAGAGTCTTAGCTCAGAAAGTCCTGGGTCTGATCCTTGCAGACAACCAGCCATCAGCTTTTCTTTCCAATACAGCGCACCCTTCTCTGCTGAGGGTTAGAAAGTACTGGATTATCTGCTTACAACTGGCAAAACCCCCTCTGTGTCCTGATTCTTGCAGGGTGAAGCTGAGACTGTAGAGGGGTGCTGCGCCTGCTCCCAGACCGGTGACGGGAAGGACTGACAAACCCCAAGTGCCCACAGCAGTCCCGGTAAGTAACCGTGTCTCGAGGTACCTTTAGACGTGAGGAATGGTGGGAGAGATCCCTGCAATTCCCAGCTGCTGCTGTTATGCTGTGCGAGGTGGGGTTCGGCAGGGAGATTCGGGGCAGCCTTGCTGGAGATGCTGAATTGTGTGTGTTTCGTTCTGGATTCAGGCTGAAGGTTTTCTCTCTTTGAGCCTGTTGAAAGTGGCCTCATCCTGGTCTGGTGTAAGCATTCCGGGAGTCAAAGGTTCGTGGATGTGCGGAGAGTCTGCCATTCCCTCATGTGCTATTGGCAATAGAAACGAGATTGCTTTAATTACACCCTGATGGGCAGATTGTGATTGTTTTGGACATGGCACATTTCGGCACGTTTTGATTTCTGATTTATTGCTTCTATTTCTTCTAAAAGTTACATTTGCGGTTTGTTGTGAGCGAAGGTGAATGAATACGAGCGTGACTTCTGGGTAACGCAGAGGTGGGCTCTGCGCTGGCCGTCCTCGTGCACAGCCGGGCAGCAGTGCTGCAGATGCGGGCGTTGTGCTCGGGGCAGGCGTGCGCCTTGCAGAGCTGCTGCGGTGCTGAAGGAGATGCCCAGAGTTTGGTCAGAACCACGGTACTGCCTCTGCACAGGGGGAGCAGAGCATCTTCTTGAAAACGGGCTGGGGGAAAGCACGCTTTTGGTATCGCCTTGAACACCAGCAGATCAGGGATGCGTTTCTTAGCGCTTTGATCAGGACAGAGGAGTTTCCCCATCCCCAAAAGGTGCAGCAGTGTCCTCAGGCCGCAGCTGAGGAAGATAACCAAGTCCAGAGTGCCAGCAGACATGGTGCTATCAGGACGTGAGCTTTAACATCCCCCAGGCCTGGCTTGGCCAGGTAGGCTGAGCTGAAAGCGCCTCTTGGAAGAAGAGGTTTTGTGGAGGGATGGGAGAGGGTTTAGGGATCGGGTCCAGTGACATAATGACCTAAGTATTGGGAAATGCTGGCCCAGGAATCGCTGTGGCTGTTAGAAGCTCGCTGCGCTTCCTGAGCGATGAAGTCAATGAAGACCTGAGCTGGGAGATATCTTCCTGGTTTTGTGTGAGTTTTGTTTTGGTAAGACTGGAGTAATGGGACTCGAGGTGAATAAAACCTGGAGTTTGCTTCAGCAGAGGGTGAGTGAGGATTTCAGGGTGTGATCGTACTATGCACAGTTCATGACGTGAAGGTGGAGCGGTGTAATGTTTTCAGCAGTGGACTTTCCCCTCCCGTTCCCAGGCAGATGGATAAAAGCAGGTCCTCAGTTTCCAGTTCTGCAGGTTTTCCAGTCGTGACGTTACATGTTTGTTTTAATTGGTGTCGTGGTTGGGTTTTTCCTTGGGAACTTGCATAGGAGGGAGAAAAAATAAATGTGATCAGGTAAAACTTCTTATCGTGCGGGTAGGAGCTCTGCTGTTCCTTGGTGGACCCCATGAGGTACCATGTCACGTACAGTAAATAAGGATCCCAGAGTTTTACGCTTCTTACCTCATTTGGAAATCGAATCAGGAAATGCCAAATAGCAGAGAGGTAAAGATTCACCTCAACTTTCTGTCAAACCATAATCAGGCAGTTGAAGCAGAAGAGGAATTCGGGTTTGCTTGTGATTTGTCTAAAACCATTTTCTGCTTCTAGCTTAATATACCTTCTTTAGTAGTACTGAGAATATCTTGACACAAAGTAGGACCAAAAAATTCTGACATACAGATATGTTAAACAAATGAGCTGGCTAAAAACCCTTTTCTGCATGAATAAGAGAACTACTGTGCCCTAATTCTATAGACCAGGATTTAACTCAGCAAATGAAATTACAGGATTCAGCAGCGTTAAAGAAATACCGTATTTTTTTTAATTTTCAAGACATTTTAAAAAAGAACACTGCCAGAAGTTTTTCAAAGTTTTGATTTGGCTGTTGGCATATTAAACAGTGCTTTTAAACTGTGGAGGCTTCTTCTCGTACAAGGTATTTACTGTAAGTGGAGGGAAGTGTCTTTTATCCTGTGTGCACAGCCTGCAGGGCTTGAATTGCAGCACCTTCTTCAATCTGTGAGTTCTTCACTTTCACAGGACTTCTGAATTCTTGAACACTGCTGGTTGATTATTTGCTTTTTCATTTTTCACGTCTCCCTCCAATTATTGGCAGCGCACAGAATAAAGGTTGATTCCAGAGGGAGCTGTGAAACTACCTATTTCTTGGGGGATGCAGAAAAAGCTGTGAAAATATCTGTTATTCAGGCAATTGGAGAAGAGCATCGAGAGTAACTCTGGAGAGCTAGGAGGGCTGATGAAAGTGCCCATTATTTCGGCAATGCAGGGAAAGTCACAGAAATACCTGTTATTGAGTCCATCTATATAGGGTTGGAAGTGTCCCATAGTGAGAGGACACGGAGCATCCTTAGGTAGCTCAGCAAAAACTACATAGTTGAAATTTTCTGTTTATCTTAGAAAAATCAGTGTTGGAGTGGGCCATCACAGTGTCTAATCACAAATAAATCCAGACTGTAATCACTTGTTCAGGTCATTTATCAGCTCCGACAGTTCCTGTCCGTCCAGGATTAGGACGGCACTCGGTAGCCCTTTAAGCTATGATCTGGTAGTGACCTTCTTAGCACCCCGTGGGCCAAGGAAGGAAGCGATGTAACAGGTTTCTTTATTTAGAAGGGACAGTGCGGGTCAGGAAGAGGACGCCGGTGTCGGTGCCCGGTGCAGGTGCTGGTGGGCGCAGGCTCAGCGAAGGGCTGCAGCGGCCAGTGCGGGGCAGGAGCGGTGTCACAGCGTTCGTGATCAAGTCTGAAACAGCCTAACGGTGGCACCGAGCTCCCCTCTGTGCCCAAGGTGCCCTTGTCAAGGACATGAATGGGCAGTAGGGTAATTCGGGTGCCTTACTATAGAGTTGTAATTCTTCCCAGAGGCTCTACAGGTGTCCCAACCCCTCGGAACCCAAGCTCAGCCCTGCAGGAGCAGCAGCAGCGCGCGAAGCCCCGAGGGCAGGGGTACCCTGTCAGCTGCTGGCTCTGCTCTTTGCAGCGCTCGCTTTGCAGCTCTAACGTTTCAACAGAGTGGGCAAGCGGCGCCGAGCGGCTTTGCCCTTTGTGGCTTGTTTTCTCTGGTTTTTTTAATCATTAATCCCTCTGCGGGCAGTTAGATGGTGGGATGTCTGCAGTGTGGGTTCTGATACGTGCATGCACAAGTTTTTTATTTCTTTTCATACTTCTGCAAGCATGCGCTGTGAAGATTATTGAACACAATTATCTCATCAGCAGCACCCCTTCCCAGCGCAGGGATTACAGAGGAGGAGCAGGTGAAGCTGAAGTACTGAGTAGCTCAGAGCAGGGTGCGGTGCGCTTGGCTTTCGGAGCCCTGTCCCCAGCCCCGTGTGTTTCTGAGCACGACAGGCTTTGTCAAATGCAAGTGTTTGCAAGGGTGCAGTAAAATTCAGCCGTCTTCAGTGGCTTTGAAAACCTCAAAGGGAGGGAGAAGAAGCCCAGATAATTGAAACTACCCTCAGACAGTTCCCAGCAGATAAACAAAATATGTAGTTTGTTCGGTGATAAAAGGTAGGAGAGGCTTCAGACCTGTCACTGCTGCCTGCCGCAGAGCCCAGAGCGTGCTCCTAGCAGGGAGAGCCATTGCTGGCAGCTGACGTGGAGGTGCAGAAATTGGGATACGATGCCCATTCGTACCATTGCTTCTGCAGATGGAGTGCTGGACATGCGTGCTGTCACCTGCAGCCTGCTTTGGCAATGGGTACAATGCAAACCGCCGGGTCAGAATAGGGCTGGAAGAAAGGAGGTCCCTTCTGGGCAAACTAAGGTGAGGCAGGGAGAACTGGTTAAAAAGCTGCCTGGAAGGTGAGGCCAGGGTCTGTCACATCCGTGCTGGCTCTCTGTAGACCGAGTAGGGTCCCCAGGCTGTCCCAGAAAATGAATGGGGACCGTGAGGATAAGCAGGTTCAAGCATGCACACACCCGGCGTGCTCCAGCAATGGGAGCCTTGAAACCCAAGGGAGGACAGATCTGTCTTGATGATTTCTGCCAAAGTTCTGGGAATCCTGGTGCTTCTGAAGAGTTTTTCTTTTGCTATGGACTCTAGTGTGGTGAGGTCCCCTATGAGATAATTCTTGTCTCAAGAGGCAGAGCTGGCATGGGGGCTGTGAACCATGGATGGGGAGAATGGTGGTCTGGGCTGTGAAGGACACAAACAGAAATTCCCTCCAAAGCTAACACTCCCCAGTTTTCACCTACAGTAAATAAATGCAAAGACGCAGCTGAAAATCTTTTCAAAGTGGGCTCTCTGGAAGGATTGCCCACATGTCTGTGCTGGAAATAATCTAATGGCATGTGTGCTGTTTGCAAGACGCTGGCTGGAGGATGTTCTCAGGCAGCTGGTTCATCTGGGACAGGTTTTGTCTTGAGTAGGTTCATGCTTACCTGGTGAGAGCAGGCTGCGGAGCCCACCTAGCAAATCCAAGGTGAGAGAAGCACTCTCCTCATGCAGAGATCGCAGTCCGTGACCTCTCTCTGCAGGGAAGTAGATGAGTTTTGGGCTGGAAAAGCCATGTTCTCGGCACTGAAGTTTGTTGTGAAAGCAGAGCATGTTGAGGCTTGTTTGGATTGAAGATGATTGGGAGTCATTTAGCGGTAGCAGGCACCAGCAGTGTGGTCTGCAGGCTCAGATCCTGGTGTGCGCCAGCTCTGAAGTTCTCCATGATGGAGCTGTCCCCTCCCTTTGCCTCCGCATGCATTCCGCCTATGCGGAGCTGGGCTTAGCTGGCTTTGAGTGGGAACCTAAGCAGTTCCGATAAAGGATCAGGTTTTACAGCAAGAGCCAAGCCCTGACATGCTGAACTGCCATTCTTCATGCTGGAGCCTTCAGAGGTGAATGCCAGGCACTGACCTTCACTGAGAAGCTGTTTCCTCACTTCTGCCCATGCCAGGCTTGCAGGGCTCTGCTGGGGCTGAGTGAGTGGAAGATGAGATGCTAATTAACCCTTTATAAACAGCCTCATTGCTCTGCCCCTGTGGTTGCTTTTACATAACACAATCAGTTGCGTGAAGGTCTCGACCATGCTGCTGAGCCAGCAGGAATGCCGCGGCGTTCCCAGGTGCCGAGTGACGGATCGCATCAGAGGCCATTGCCAGCGGCTCCAGCTGGGCCACCCTCCCGCTCTGGGCCTTCCAGCTGGTGGTGTCCAAGTGGGAGGTTCTGTAGCTCAGTCATCTCTTGGTATATGAGGAGAGCAGAGCACTTGGTCTTATTGAAGGACAGGAAGGCTGAACAGAAAATCAGAAATGCCTTCACATGGCATACCTGATCCAGTGGATGGTACTGTACCTGGTTTGCATGTAAAACCTTGGTAAACCAAAAAAACTCAAGCACATGTTGAATTGTAAACCTATAAATTTGGTCAAAACTCTTTTGCTCAAAGAAAGCTATGGGTTAATAATACCTTCCTGGGTCAACGATTAATTTCTAGAGCTGAGCTGGTTTCCTGCGATCAACCAAAACGTTTGATTCTTTTAAGAGCCGAGCAAGTGATTCATCATGAATACTGTATCTGAGAAATAAGTTTTCTGCAAATCTTGATCTTGTCAAAATAACATGTCAATTTAAATTATCTGATTTGGGTATTTTTGTTTGGTTGGTTTTTTTTCATTTCTGGATTTGCTTTTTGAAATTATCTGTTTCTCAGACCTTCTCAAGACTTGAAGGTTAATTCAGATTAAGGTAGTGCATGAACAGAAAATGTAAAATCTTTTCCCAAATAAACGCTTGTGTAAGCACCAGCTGACAGATGATCACACAAGTCATTTCTTCTGCCATGGCTGAGGATAATGCCTCAGATGATAATGTTTGCAGAATGAAACCTTAGAAGTTTCTGAATTGCTCCAGAGAGAAGGTCAGAGCTGCCCCGGGTGTTAGTGGTCCATCGCAGGCGCATCCCCCAGCTGTGTGCATGTGTTCGCTGGGCGGGACCCCAGCTGGAATGAATGTGCAAAGAGCTCAAGGGAGTGCTTACAGTCTTAAATCCTTCTTAGAGAAACTAGCTGATGGCCAGAAGGTCTGAGAATGGGTTCTCCTCACCTGTTCCCGAACCACCAGGTCCTCACCAGCTTGGCTTGTTTTCCCCATCAGCTATGAGGTGTTTTCTGCCCCTCCTGCCAAGAACCACGTGCTGCTCACTCAAGCAGTATTGCACATTGTGGAGAGAAAGGCCAGAGGACAGGATTTAATACTAGGTGGAGACAGGTTTAGGTGTCTGCCTCAGGGTTCAAGTTCTCCACTGCAATTTTCCCCAGTTCCCTGGCCAGTCAGCTGGGCTTCAGCTGTCAGAGTCAGTGTTGAGGAGCTGGGCCTGAATTTCTCAATTCTCAGCCTCCAAGGGGGAATAGTCTTTCTGCTCCAGCTTGAACTGATGTTCTGACCATGAAAACATTGCTCCATGGGGTGCTCAGACACTGGGGACAGGAGGCAAGCGAGTGCCCCAGTGCTGCTCATTCACTTTGTGCTCGCCCAACCGGATGCAGCTTTCTGGCTGCATCTCTCAGTACCGGCGCTGGAAAGTGAATCAGAAAGCAGAAGTTAAGGGGGTGCCTTAAAATGAAAATACAAAAATAGATCTTTCTTTGCACATCTTTTCTCGGCTTCCCTTTGCAAGGCTGTATCGGCGCGTGCTTGATGGGATATGATGGCTCTGACCTTGTCAGATGCATCAAATATGACATGTGAGCATGGATTTTTTTCTGTTTTTTTTAGGGAGAGAAATAAGGGTTAGCAAGAAATGCAGAAAAGACAAACAGGCAGATGGCCACATTCCTTCATCAATAGAAATCCAGGCCTGAGATTTGTTTCCAGCTTGGCTTAAATTGGAGGTTTCAGGAAATGAGCCAAAAAATTGCTTATTTTACTCTCCCCCTTCTGTAGCATTTCATTATTGTATGTGCTGCTTCTGTGAGGCACTGACCTTTTGCAAGCAGTGGTGTGACACAAAAACGTAGTGCTAATGTAAGGGACCTTGTGCTGCCTGGAGAGGTTAGGCTGGATTCCTTTCCCCATGTGCTGTGGCATCCAGAGGATGCTGGATGATGCCATGCACCCTGTGCTTATGATGAGCTGTGGGAGGTAGGTTTTGTGCAGGGTTTTTTTTGTGTTCTAAAATCCTCTCTTGTTTTCTTCCTGAGAGTGAAGGCTCAACTGAAAAACCCAGGGTCTGTGGATCAGTAAGGGTGACCTTGGGCTGTGCTGGGTAACCTGGGAGGACTGATCTGGGTCCCCAGCTTTCCTCTGATAGGCAAGCTCTGGTCATGGGCTGTTCCTAGCCCCTTCACAGGAGGGACAAACAGGGACCATGGGAGCTTGGTCTCGTGCCCGTTCTCTCCTGTATGCTGGGGGAAAGCCCCATAATCAAACCCAGTTTCGTTCCTCTGCATCTTTCCCTAAAAGCCTGGTTTTGCCATGCTGTCTGGGAACCAGGATGTGGCACCTGCGCTCTGCTCACCTCCCGTGGGTTATCTCCTCCTCTGCCTTCACCTCACCTCATTTGTCTTGTGCCCCATCTCGCCTGCCGGCTGCGGTTGCAGATGGAACACGTGTCTGGGTTGCATCAAGCACAAAACAGAACCTGGGTTGTCTCTGGGGTTCCCCCAGCAGCGGCGTAATGGCTTGGAGCAGCGGTGTCAGCAAGCTCAGCCTGGAGAGGTGGTGGTGGGCTCTGCACTGCCCACTTCAGCGTGCCTGGCCACGGGGTGGATGTACACATTATACTTGAATTTCTTCCAACACACATAAAACCAGGAAATACCAAAGCTTTTGACTGAATCGTCTTGAATAACAGATTTCTGCTTTGAAGGTGCTGCGTGCAGGGCAGTCTCGGGGCGCTCTGAAGCTGGGTGAACTGAGGGTGTTGTTAACGCCATGCCTTTGAACAATGACTCTTTGTAGTTAGGAGGGTTAGTAATTATAGGAATTAGTGTTTTAAAGAGCAAAAGCTTCAAATGTGGTTATATTCAGAAAAATAACTTGGGAAAGGAACGTCATCCTGCTCGACAGTTCTGCCTCCCCCGTGACTCTGGGGACACGCAGCTTAGTGTAATACAGGTCCAGGGCAAACGTCGGTGACAGAGTCCACGCACGCAGGTGGAGGAGTCTGTCCCCAGCAGCCTTCCCAGGTAAGCTGCACGGACTGACCGTGCGCTGACACCCAGCCTGCACCGCCTGCGCGTCCCTGGTGTTAATTTAAACCACCGTGAAGCTGGTTGCCAACTGATGGGCTGTCAGTGACGCCCTGGTGAGGGGTGAACCATCACCTCGCAGTAACCCAGGGGCTCTCAGTCACTTGCTTGTGCCTTCGTATGGAAGCACAAGGCAGCTTTTGTTTTTGCTGTGCACCAAAATTCCCACTGAATCTCAGTAGCAAAACTAGCAGGAGTGCTACAAGAGGTGGGAAATGACTGCAGGGTCTGCGGAGACTGGGGTCGTTAATTGTAAGAAGTGCACACAAAGTAAGGACAGGGCAGTGTTTCGGTGAGACGCGGAGCGGCACGCTCGGCTCCGGTTCCAGCGCAGGCTCCCTGTGATCGGAGCCATGCGGTGCCCAGTTCCACACCGTGCTGAACCCAGACCGGGGTTAGGTTGGACTGAGTCCTGATACCCTGGGTGTCTTTGCTGTGGTATGTTAAGAAGGAGTGGAAATACACCTTTTTCCTCCTCTTTTTACGTTACAGCTTCCCTGAGACCTTACCTGCTTCCTGTTATGTGCAGAGTACAGTGAACTATCACTTAGCTCTCTATAGTCTGGTTCAAAGAGAAGCCAAAGAGAGGTTTGTTAGGGCAGGGAGAGGTTAGGGAGCCCATTTTGCTTTCTGTGATGTTGTTAATTATCCATTACTTCTTGTCCTACCTGCCTTGCAAGCATTCACTGGAGTGCCTGGTCGGTGGCCACTGAGACCCATGAAAGTCCCTGTGCCGTCTTCTGGGTTGGGTGGGTGATGCTCTGAACCTGTTCCTTGTCCAACTTTGGCTGCATTGTCTGTACTGATCTTGTTTGTACCCCTCCTGGAATATCTAAAAAGTCTGCTTTATTCTTTTTTTTTTTTTTTTTTCATTTGCTTGTCATAGCTTTGAATGCCTTTATTATTTCTTCTTCCCTCCTCTGGCACAGATCTCTTCTGCTTATAATCTTCTTAGCTGTCTCTGAGCACCGAGGCAGCCTGTTCATTTCAAAGAATGCTGCTTTAAAGGCAGGTGTGATCCAGACTTGTCCAATTCTTTCTTTTCCCCTGCGATTTGAAGGGCTTGAAAATATTTGTGTAATCATTTCCCCCACAAATGCCCCCAAACACTCTTCGGCTCTTCTAAAACTTGCATCCCTACTCCTCATGAGAAATCCTCCAAAAGCAAAGCACCACATGCACTACAGTGCAATTAACAGTCCGGTAATGAAATACTGACACAGGGAGCTTGGCAGTGATGGGCACCAGCAGCTCACAAAGCTCATTGCTCATGCTGATGTGATGACTGGAGGAGGCTCCTGTGCTCTTGGGCAGCCCTGTGAGCGCACCGGCATCCTGGGCAAAAGAGACAGACGTGTGAGGCCAGAGGTGGGACTGCCTGTCCGGGCTGAGCAGGGGGTCCCAGCCAGGCTGCCTGAGTCCCCACCACTGCAGAGCTGACAGCAGGACCTGAATTACAAACAGAAAACCTGTCAGTGCAAAAACAGTGGTGTTGGGATGCTCCATCCTGCTCTGCACAGAGCCGATGAGCTGCTGCTTATCCTCTCTGGCACACAACAGTAAATCCTTTGAAAATTGCTGTACCCCCAGCCCATGACTAACTGCTGCCTTCCCAGTGATGCACCTGAGGCCGGGAAGCAGGCGATGGACCGCAGGGTTTGGGACTGACCCCACACAGCTCTCAGCAGCGCCGTGCCCAGTGCAGCAGCCCTGGGGCCCTGATCGCACAGAGATTTGGTGCCTTCAGACAGGGCTCAGCGCAGCCGGGCTGCTGAGCAGGGAGCCACCGGGGAGCTGCCTCGCTCCTGTCTCACAAAGGTGGACAGATAGGGGACTTCAGGGGAGCCCGCGTTCCCCAGCGCTCAGGTGAGATGCCTGACTGCCAGGTGCCAAGTCGTGCTCTCTCCATCCACCCCCTTCTCCATCTCCAGGTCCCCCAGTGCGTGTCATTACTTTGTTCAAAGTGGAACAGCTTCAGCCTACATGGGTGAGGGGGGCTTCTCCCAGGGTAGCCCTTGAGGGAAGCAGGGTGTTCCCTTGCGCAGGATGACCTGATGAATTCAAGTCCCCGAGGGCAAACAGACCCCACAGGGGCTTGGATGTAAGTCTGCGCTTGCCACATAAATCCCGAGTCCTCCGCCCATCACCCAGAGCCTGCCTGTCCCATGAGCCTGAAGAAGGCAACGGGAGGCATCCACGTCAGGGCATGGGTTAGGCTGAACTGCAGTGTCTGAAATGTTGGTGAATTTTGCACGGGGGCTGCAGGGAGCCTGTGGTTTCATTTTGGAGCGCTGGAGGGGAGTCTCAGTGGCAGCCAGCTCGAGCCTGACCTGCTCACCCCTTTCCTCGTGTCTCAGCAGACATGGATTTTAGATACCCAGCTAAAGTACCCCATCTTGCAATGCCTCATCCTGCAGGCAGCACCCGTGCCCTCTCCTTTGGGGGCAGAGGGGTCGGTGGAAGGAGACCTCTTGCAGGCAGATGGAGGGAGTCGGTACCCTCACTGCATTTTGGCTGCCAAAGCCAAGGAGTAGAGCATGGTATACCAGTGCCTCCACACTAGCAACACCGCCGCCTCCTGCGAGATGCTTCCATTCTTCTTCAATGGTCTCCTGCTTCTCATAGTCTTGAAAATGCATCTGCATTGTTTATCTGACCCTCACACGCGGTCACAGCCTTTACAGCCTCTGCCTTGGCTCCTATTACGCTTTCCAAAACCTCTTCATTGCCTTGGTCCTCTAATCTTTCTGCCAGCAACCATGTTTTATGCCTTGGTTATGCCTCCCTTCCTTTTAATTAATTTTTCACACTACCTTGCTCGTCCCTGTTGCCCTCTTTTATTTAATTTATTGCTCACTAGCCATCATAACACCTGGGCAAGCCTTTAATTTATCTCTTCCCGTGTCCCATCACCCCCCTCTGTCCTTTCTCTTTATTGATTTCTCCAGTTTGATTTCACCCTGTGCTTGCCACAGCATTGTCTCCTCCCCTCCCCTCCCCCTCAAAACTGCTTGGCTGAATTTCTCCCCCTGTTAGTGACCTTGCTGCCTTGTAATTCCTGGCCCCACAGGGCTGAGACTGCTGGTGGTTGGGTCCCCACCGTGCTGGTGCTTACCTGCCACCCCAGGCTACAAGTGTCTCAAAATTAACTCTCGGTAATTCCCGCCCCGGCTGCCGGGATGTGGAAACAGCCCTTTCCCAGTGAGCATCCTCCCCGTCTGAGGGGTTCGATGACCACGACCTGGTGTAGCTTCTCCACCACGTTGCCTGCAGGCAGGCAGGCAGTCGCTCCCGGGGGCAGGGATGGACTCACTGGGTCGGGCTGCAGTGGGTTTCAGCTCTGATCAAGGGGAGAGGTTTGTGCTCTCAGCAGCTCTTCATTCCTGCCGTTATCCTGGAGATGAGAAGGTGCAGTGGTACCTGCCCTGGAGAGACCTTGGCTGCTTACAGCCCAGCTCTTTCTCTTCCAAAGCTTCTTACTGGTCTGCATTTAAATGGTGAGCATATTGTGGAAGGGGAGAGAGGATAAATGACTCTTCTTCTGTCTTTTAGCTGTCCCCTGCCTGCCACAGCCCAGCCCACAGCAGCCAGCTGTCCACAGGCTCAAAGAGGGAACCTTCAGCTTTGCTGTATGGTTATGAAGAATTAGATCCTTGTACTTACGCTCCACAAATAAATGGCCCATTCATTTACAGACCAGTTCCTGCCATTACTACAGTGGGTTTGGAAAACACATTACTTCAGATACACAGCTTATTTTGTCATCTGTACCTGTGTGATTTGCAAGCTGAGCCCAAAAGTGGGAGAGGGTCAGAGGTGGGAACCATATGTTTTAAAAACCACACAGCAAGGCAAGATCTAGAGCTATTACCTGCTTTCCTGTAGAACAGGCATAGGGAATCAGCGTGCTGTGGCTCAAAATTGTGATTATCTACGTAGTTCCTTGAGCTGTCCACGCTAAAAAATACTCTGGTTAGATCTGTACTCATATATGTGGCATCCATTTGCGTGGGACATTGTGTAACTGAGCTGATGAAGGACCAGAGTGTATTAAGGGTGAGTTTGAAACTGTCTCTAGCACAGGACGTGTTTGGTTATATCAGCTCCTGTCTCCTGGGCCATCAGCTTGGTAAGCCCTTGAGTGCAGGACATCAGCCCCGGGGTGTTATCACCATGGGAAGTGGGGAAGTACCAAGGGCATTGCCACGGCCGTGTAAAGCTTAGGAGATCTGCGACAGGCAGTGGAGGAGGTGGCTGAGCTCGGGGCACGGTGTGTGTGGGTCAGAGCTCTGCCTGGTGGAGAAAGGTCCCACAGGTCCCCGTGAAGGTCTGGCTCTGAGAAACTAACTGAACGTTGTTGGTTTAATTGGTGTGTTGGTTATAAATACTTGTAGTTCCACAGTGAGGTATTGGCATGGTTGTATTTGGCTAGGAAATAAAATATGGGAACTATGTCATGGAAATAGTCTGCCTGTGCCCCAGGCGGAGCTGGCTGCTGCAGTCAGCAGAGGTGTGTGGGATGGGCCCTGGAAAGTGGGAATCATCCTATAAGCTCTGAAGGTAGGTCATTTTCCTGATGCTTTCAGGGAAATCTGTAGGTGTCTGTGAAATATTGACCCTTTTTCCAAATTAAGAATCTCTCCTTGTCCGTCTTCGACGATTTTTGTTATTGCAGGGGAAAAGCAGACCAGCCTCCTTCTGCCTCTGTTGCTTTATATCTACAGATGCAGGAGTATCCTTTTTTAATGTAGGAAGGGCCCCCAACCCTACCCATATAGCATTTTACAGCAGTTTGGGCTGGCAGATCTTTTTTCCCAACCTATAGAAGGAAACTATTAAAGATGATGAAGACCATTTGGGTGGTTAATTGGTGATACGGCCATATCCATTAGACGAGACTTGAGGTTGAAACTTAGGTGTGCCCAGTTAACTAGAGAAATAGAAACAGAGACAGCTCCCTTTGGCATTGCAACTTAGGCAAGCTTAAAAACTGGGGAAGAGCACTGCTATTTACTGTTAGACCTAGAAAAAGGAGCTTTTGCGCTTTTTTTGCGAAGTTTGTATCAAGACAGTAACTGACAGACAAGGATGTGTAACTGTTTGGATAATTTTTCTTCTGTTGTGAATTGTTGCTCTTTTCTGAAATACCCCGGGCCCCTCCGCATGGTGATGGATTCAATACATCTGCCTTCCCCTGTGAATGACATCTCTTCTTGTCTCCATAGGCTCTCTGCAAATAAGGAGCTATAAATAAACAACAATATCTGTATTTGCAGGGGGTCGAAAGCTGCACTGGAGCTTTTCCTTTGTACATTGCAAACAAAAATGACAATTAAGGGATACTGTAGCTGCGCAGAAATCGGGAATGCACACAGACACTGCTTTGTGCCACATGAAACCTGTAGTATTGTAAAAGCGTGTGATACTGTTTTGTAGTTTGAGAAAAAGCATATACATGCATGGAGAGTTTATGATAGGGAACAGCCGAACCTTTCAGTGAGCTTTTTCTTTCTCATACCCAAAACAGAGTATAAATGATGGCATTTGTGGTCCTGGAGGTTCAAGGCTTGATGGACTGGCAAAAGCGATGCAGCAAGCCGGAGCTGAAAGCCTCTGCTGCTTGCTGCCCCTGGCTGGCCCAGGGGGCTGGGCAAAGCTGCACTTGCCTTTGCTGGCTGTGGAGAGTCCGCTGACACCTGTCTGTGGGGAGATGGGGGGAAAAAGCTTGTTGTTGTAGGGCTTCGGTGCTGGGAGCTAAGGTGAAAGCCTGGGTAATGCCTCCTGTATACCGTACGTGATGATACAGAGAGGAATTAAAGGATTGTACGTAATGTAGCAGCAATAATTGGAACTGCTGGAAAGTTTGATGAGCAATATAAAATTTGGGTTCTTCTCTGATGTTTGGCTTTAGGACTTTGGAATGAGGGAATTCCTGCAGGAATCCTCACCCTGCAGGTGCGGCTCGTGGGCACCCCCGGCACGGGAGGGTGATTTCGTGGCTCACCACCCGGCCCGTGCACCCCACCGGGGCCACTGGGGCAGCACGCAGGGCTTGCAAACACTAGTGTGGCAGTTCCCATTGCCTTTAGAAGGATTTTCTGACCAATGGGTTATGAAAAGTGCCTAATTTTGTGTAAAAAGAATCTGGTTTAAAATTTAACCTACAGCTGTTCCACTGGGATTTTCCAAACCAGGCTCAGACAATGTTGCTGGCTACTTTGCAATGACCTGCTTGACTGTTTGGGAGCACTGCTCGCTTTGCACTGCAGTCACAGATGCATATGAGATGCTTGTGGCTGTGGATAAGTCAATGGTAAATGCTTTAATCGGAGAGAGAGGCTTGTCTTGTGTCAGGCTTGGTATCTGGCACATGGGGTTTTATTCAGGTGAGCCTTGGTTCAAAAGCTGAAGGTCAGAGGCATGCCTGGCTATTCAAAAGGTCCTGGATTAATTTGTGGCACAAGCACAAATATTGTGACCATCTGCCAAGTTGTAGTGGACCTCAGAAGTAAAGCCATGTGGCTTTGTCTTGGTTTCTTTGGAGAAGTAATTGAAAGCAAGCTCTGCCCTGTTTGCCTCAAAGCAAGTTCTGGTGAAGGTGCTGTGAGCAGGATTAGGACATGGACCTGGCAGGATGAGTACATCAGAATTGTCCCGCCTAGAGCCAGCTGCCAAGTCCCTGGTGCTTGGTTAAGAGTCTTTCTGTGACTTTATAGGGCTGTTTTTCTAAGAGAAATGACCCCAGAAAACGGTTCCCTGAGCTTTTCTTTACAGCGGTGGCATTTCTTCCTCATAAGCATTTTTCCACAGAGCTGTCTCCTTGGTAAACTGTAATCCATAGATCAGAAGCTCCATCGCAGAGCCGCATGTGGCATGAAAATCCTTCACCATCCCTTATCAGCATCTAATTCAATTGCAAGAGAAAACAAAGCCACAGGAAGGGCTCTGCCAGCCACTCACTACTGTCCTGTTTGCCCTTTTTCTGTCCTTTCAGTCCTGCCTTTAAACTCCTAATGGTGGCATCCAGATATGTCACACCCTTTGCAGGCAGGGACCCGGCTGGTGTCAGCTCCGCATGCAGCCTGGTAAAGCATCTCCAAAACCTGCTTTGGAGTGCAGCAGACCAGGCACCGCACCTCAAATGCAAGATCTAGTGGCCAATGTCATGGTGTCTGTGCTGGAAACCTTTTGTAAAGGCAAGACAGGGAGCAGAGATGTAGCTCCTGGCACTGGCCCTTCCCGTGCCCGCCCCCGCAGAGCTGCAGGGGAGCAGGGAGTGCCCTGATGGCTAATCCCAACATTTTGCCATGCTGAAAGCCTCTGCTGGGACGGATGCTGCAGCAGCCCCAAGGACAGCAGCAGGACTGAGCAAATGCATGAGGTCCATCACCATGACCTGACATTGCCTCGTGCTGCAAAAGTGGGATGCTTCCTACTGCACCGCCAACCGGCTTTGATCTGGTCGGTGAGACCTTCTCAAGTATGCCAGCATTGCCAAACTGGAAGAACGTGTGCCTGTGTTCAGCTGATTTGTATTTTCTTCTTAAGCCTTGGTATTAATATCAAACTTGCAAAATTGCAAGGTATTAGGTTTTTATAGAGACGCTGCTCTTTGTGTGACGAGACAGCTGATGGAAGTCTTAATGCTGCAGGTGGTGTGCTGCCAATCCATCTAAAGCTGAACTGTATTAGCACTCTGATATCAGAAATATCCCTCCTGATATCAAAAATATCCCTCCAGTGGAGAGCTTTGGAAAGTAGAGTGCATCGCCTTTGTGTCTGGGCATGTGTATGCACGCTGCTTTTCTGGCTTCATGTTTGAATTTGCAAAGAATCCCTTGCATCAATGATGCCTCCTATGAATCTGGATATTAGTGTGAAGAAAAAAAAAAGAATAACATCCCATTTCTGAAACTGCCAGGTTGCAAGACAGCTGCCGAGGCACGAGGAGGGGATGTGTCCGAGGTGGCCGTTCGCAGCTGTCCCTGTTGAGCTGTATCTGCAGAACTGGGGGCACACGGTAACTAACAGCCCCACCTGAGAAGATGTTCACTTGTTTTTCCTCTACCCTCTTCCATATTCTTCTTCCATACTCATCTTTTCCCTTCCCCAGTGCGAGACGAGACCATGGGCAAATGTGGCCGTAGGCACTCTGGGGTCCTGAGCCTCCCCAGAGGCTGGGGACCTTCCTGGCTCGGGGGTCCCATACCCAGACCCTCTTCCAGGGCAGACAGTGGAAGGGATGCATGGATGTCTGCAGCAAGATTTGGGCTGGTAACTAGACTGCCGTTGTTTTAGCACCAAGAATCTGCTTTCTGTTGGGCCATTTCTATTTTTCAGTTCGAAAAATAACCCAGAACAGTAGGCAGGAAACAAAATGTATAATTTATACAATGAAACTGTTGTGGTTATTGTGGACGATAACATTTTTAGAAAAGTCTTTTCTTTTTTTTCTCACTAAAATTCTCCATAGCGAACAGGCTGTTTTTTCCCCACCTTGTTCCAATCAGCAAACACAGCGTAGTTCAGCGTAAATCCTGCTCATCCCTCCATGATTCATAATTCCCTCACCCTGTACCAGATCCGTCACTTGTCTCAGTGCTTAAAGACAGGAGCATGTCTGTGATGAAGGGCTGGGGAGGCAGAGATGGGTTGCTCTAAAAACTCCAGCTGCAGTGATGGAACAGCATTCAGTGTGGTATGAACGGTTAGGGCAAAGCATGCAAGTGGGTAAATATGCAATATGTTATATGAAGTAACTTGGTGATTCTCAATTAATACTCTGATTGCCTTTTCTTTTAATTATTGACGCCAGAATTACTGAGCTGAGTTGCAAATGCTATGGAATATAAAAGTGCAGGACTCTTTATTGACATTTTGGAATTAAAATTGTGTTTGTTGTGAAAAAATGAGAAACTGTCTGTTTAATTGGTTGTAGGTTGCAATTTGTGTGCACTTAGGTAAGAAAAATACAGCTATCTAGGGGATCATTAAAGATCACTTTCCTTTGAGTCAGCAAAGTTCAGAGCCGGGAAGGAAACAGATCTATATTCTATAAAACTTCAAACTAACAAGTAGCTGGGTCCAAGGGCTTGCACTTGGCAGAGTGAGAGATGTGCTGACTCGGGTGGGCTTGGGGGGTGGGCAGAGAGAGGGAGAGGGAGCGTTTGGGGTTTCAGACCTCAAAAAGAAAAAGCAGAGTATCTCCTAGCTGAGGTGGCCTCACCTTGCTTTGCATTGCCTGCTGGAATGTGGGGTGAGCCCCCTGGATCAGAAGTTGTTTCTGGCTGCAAAGAGGAATATGGGGCTCATCTCTCCTAAAAAATGCATGTCAGAGGCTGACCTGCTTATCCAGGGTGCCTCCCTGGTCTGGCGACAGAAGCAGTGATTCCTCCCACCTTGCATGGATTTCCCAAGAAAAGGAAAATCTAAATTGTCTTTGCCTAAAGCAGCTCGTGTTCCTATGGAGGGAAGTGGGAGCCAGCACAGGCAGCGGAGCCGTGACACGCACTGCAGGCACCGGAGGAAGACGAGGGCTGCGGAGCAGGGCTGGTGCCCCAATGCCATGGAACAAACCGGCATGTGTCCCAGCACGGAGCGGGGGCTCTGCTCTCCAAAATAGCTTCTCCCAGGAGCGTAACGTGATGCTGGCGTCTTTCTGACAAAGCCCTTGGAAAAACACCACTGAAAGCTTGCTAGTGCAGAAAGATTCGTTAACACCATTAATTAGAATTGAAGCTTATACTCCAGGTGGCAGAAGCCTCTGGAGATTAAAGATCAACATTCAGACTAAGAAGGGGCCCTGCTCTTACTCATGTGATGAATCGCAATATTTGGCACAGGATTTATTTGCGGAGAAGGAAATCAGGACTGTCCGGTGTCATTGTTTGCCGTTGGAAGGAGGAGAAGGGAGATGCTGAGGGGATGGATGTAAGCGCGTGGCGAGGGATGGATGTAAGAGCATGGCAGTGACGTGATGGGGGATGCAGGGAAGCAAGCAGGGAGAGCTGAGGAAAGGCATATGTGAATAGAAACTTGGGTCTCGTGACTGCTTTCCCCCCGACAGCACGTTGCCCCCTGGGGTCTCTGTACTGTGTCCGCATGTGCCATGCGGGTACGGCAGGCGCTGCAGCTCACCGCAGCGCCGGTGTTCTCCCCTCAAACGATACCTGTGGTCTGCTGAATGCGGCAGGAGGTCGGGAGTCTGCCATCTCATCACGGAGCCATCTCCCGTCCTGGTGAAAATTAAGGTGATGCTGAGGTAGGAGACCCTCACCTTCAGCTGCTGTCAGGTGCTGTAGGTCTCGCAGCGCGAGCAAGACAGACCCACCCTGCCTAAGCCCCTGCAGCTCTCCGGGGTCTGGAGGGGTGCCGCCTGCCCTCTGAGGCTGCGGCGGTTTTAAGGGCTTGTAACTGCAGAATGAATGGTGGTGTTGGAGCCAGACAGGGCAGGTCAAAGCTCCAACCCTCCATACAGGACTGCGCCATGGCCAGCGTCGGGAGAGGCCACCAGGCGCTCTCCAAAGAGGTGGAACGTGTGATGGAAGGAGGGTTGCTCATATGGTGTGCGTCAGGACACTGCTTTCCTGCAGTCCTTTTGCTCACCGATCGGCTTTGCGAGCTTGCGGAATAGTTTGCCTCTTTGGACTCTGTTTTCCTGATCCTTCGGGCCATCTCTGCACCTGTCTGGGTGCCGGGGCAGTGTCGCCGGTGTACCGCTGCACCCAGCGCCGGGCTCCGCGGAAACATTTAACCTCTGGTCCTGCGCCCCTGAAGTCAGAGGGCTTTGCCATTGACTTCAGCGTGTGTGGTATCGAGCTGCAGCTGGAGAGTGTTAAATATTTACCATCCCACTGCGACTGCCTTTGAAACAGTATAATTAATAGTAATACCTCCTGCCCCAGGCTGAGATTTAGTTGACGAGCAACTGTAAGTTCATCCTGTGATTATTTTTTTTTTCCTATTTGTTTTAACCAGATCTAATCAATGCTATAAAGGGCAAAGCGGCAGTTTTATTTATTTATCATGGGAGCAGCACAGCAAACAGTCTATCACTTTGCAGTTTGCTGACCAACGCTACAGATAATCAGTGCTTTTCAGTCGCTGTACGGGGAAGTCCTGCGGAGTGTGATACATCAATAATGCAGTGATCATAGCGTTTGGTGGGAGGGCCACCTCTCATAGATTTTGTAGCTCTCCATAGCAGTAACACTGTGGGTTTTGTTCTATGGAACAAAAATAAAAAGGGTGAGTTTTAGTTCAAGCTCTTTAGGTTAAAAGTGACTTTTTCAGTGCGAATCATTATAGAACGTATTTTATTTCAAAGCTGTCGTGTTTGTAATAAGAAGAATGAAAGCTGTAGCATTTACTGAGAAGTAGTAAATTGTGACTTGGAGTTTTAATCTAAGAAAAAAGTCATAGTGGAAATGTTTTTCTACAAGCTTTGTGATTTCATTTCACATATTTCACGGAAAACCCTTTCCACTTCCTGGCCAGCTGCGCTCCCGTGCTGGCAAGCAGGGGGTGGTTTCTAACAGATCCGAGAGGGCTGCGTTGCAAAACCCGGCTCCGTGCGGCAGCCGCTGGCCCTGGCTCGGGATGGCGTGCCTCGCTCCCTGGAGACGGCCGCTTCCATTCCAGCGAACACTTGTGCATCTCATTTGGGAGGATCTCTTTTCACAGCACACGCTTGTTCTTCAAGGGCAGAATTTGCTTTCAAGCCCCGCCAGAACAGCGTGGGCTGCCGAAGATAAGAGTGACAAATTGGCACATGGGGAATGAACTCGGGTCCTTGAGCACCCTCGCGGTGCCCAGCCTTTCCTCGGACAAAGCGCACACGGGCACAGCACGTTCGCAGATCACGGGTTATTAAATGCCCGCCTTAGGATGCTGAAAACATTTGCCTTGTTTCCCTAAGAAGGCGGTTCACCCTGTCCCCTCATCCTTAGTGCCAGTCTGTGCCCCCCCCGCCTTTCTCCTCACCTGGTTCCTATCTATCCTCCCTAATTAACAGTAATTGCTTGGTCTCTGGGGTGGCTGGGCCGGAGTCCGCTCTGGGTGCAAGCAGGGGCTCTCGTGCCCCCGCGGCGCAGGCAGGAGCCTGATGCGGGGCAGCCCGTGATGCCCGAGTCCGGCATCTCTGGCAGCTCCCACAGCGCAGGCGGGGATCAGCAGGAGTGGGCAGGAGCGCTCCCGGCCGCGGGGCAAGGGCACGGATGCCGTTACTGCCAGCAGTGACCGCTGGCATTCCGCAGGGGTGGGAAAAACCGGCTTCAGCGGAGCCCGCTCCGAAGCCTGCCGTCTCCTGGCTCAGAGAGCCAAGAGGAGCCTTGCCCGGGAGGTCTCCTGGATCGTGTCTACAGAAGGACTTTTTAAGCCTCTCACTTTGAGCTGGACTTTTCCAGAAAGGAGTTATTAGACATTAGCTGTGTCCTCTCTGCCGAGGGCTGGATTTGGGGGAATCCCTGCAGCATCCTTGCATTCAAAACCAGCCCTGTGGCAGCAAGGAACAGCCTCAGAATCCCTGCAGGAGGGTACCCTGAAGTGTCCCCAGGCACGTCACCCCTTGTCACCCCTGTGGAAAAAGACCTGTTGGCCTTTGCTGGGGCTCTGGCTGTTGAGGAGCAGCCTCAGACATGCAACTGCTTATTGATCCATCTCCCGATGCTGCTGTTCGCCGTTAGTGGGACGGTTGGGGTGTAACGCACAAATATTTGCTCTGTCAAGAAGCACTTGGCGGCCTGAGGGTAAATATTATTAGAGCAGTGAGTATCAGTGACTCTATTAATGCAGCCCCAGAGGTACGGGCGCATCATCCGCTGGCATGAGTGAGTCCTGGGCTGAGCAAAGCAGCCTGTGCCCACACCAGCTGAGGGTTGGCCTCCCCAGTTCCCCCACAGAGCCACGTGCAGTCCCTCGGTGGGTGATGTGTGTCCTTGGGGGTCAACGAAAGTACACCTTCCTTGTTTCTTCAGCCCCTGGAGAAATAACCACACCGGGTCTGCAGTGTCGCTGGAAATGGTCTGTAGAGGAGATCACCCCCAGAAGCAGATACCCCGCTGATTTCAGCTGGGGCTCCCAGTGTATGCAGCCACTCAGCTGTATCGGTCTGTGGTTTTCCCAGTAAGTCACTGGGATGGAGGGTGGCACCCACGTGTGGCGGCATAGCCGGGGTGGGATGCTGGGCGGTAAGTGCAGAGGCAGTGGTGACCATCACTGACCTCGGTGGGAAGCCTGTGCCTGCTCGGACCTCTGGCTGGGGAGGAGCAGGCAGCTTGTTTGGTGGCGAAGGGAGCAGCAGCAGGGAAGGGCTCGCATACATCTCACGCTGTAGCAGTTGCATCAAAGGAGGAAACTTGGATTTTAGTGAGAGGGTTTGCAATATCTCTGTAGCATGCAGATCAATAATATGATGTGCAGCAGCTGCTATCAGTAAAGTGTGTCGACGAGCCTCATTAACGTTGGCTTATGAATGCAGTTGAATGTAATTGTTCACTGTACTTAAAAACCAGAACCAGGAGAAATTGCCAGAATGTATTCTCTGGGTGTGAAATGCTGGAAATAATGGAGCCGAGGGCTAGACATTCGTGTTTAGCGCAGTGTAAAAAAAGCAGGGCTGTGATTTAAGGATGCAAATAAAACATTTCACCTGGTGCTGCAGTTTTACACAGACAGTCTTACAGCTTCTTCTGCAAAGTGTGTGGTAGAGCCCAGTGGCAGAGGAGATGGACTGTGTCTGAGCTGGGGTTACTGAATCTGGGGTCCCCAGCCAGCACCCCGCAGCAGGCTGGCGTCTCCTACGAGTGCAGTGTTAACCTGCTGCCTCTGAGCAGTGGGAAGGTATCCCTGGGGATGGATTTCCTTAAGAAGCCTGGAGGGATCTCTAGGGTGTTGGCATCAGCCCATCACCATCACTCCACCATTGCTTCTGCCTCCTGATGTTCACTCACAGCCTAAGCCAGGACTGAGCCTGGGAACCTGTGCATGATTAAAGTATCTTTCAAAAAGAAATGTGGTTAAGATGTTAACAGTCAAAGACTCCCTTGCCCCCCTTGTCACTTGTGCCTGTGGTTAATCATCTCCCTGTTAAAATTTGTGCCCTTTATCTCATTTGAATTGGTCATGCTTGGGCTTGCAGCCATTTATTCCTGTTCTGTCTTTACCCTTTTGATTAAAGAGCCCTTTCGTATCTGGTATTGTCTGCAGATGAAAGTTCTTACACAGAGTAATCACGTCACCTTCCCATCTCCTTTTTGATAAGCTAAACAGAACAAAGTCTTTAATTTTTGCTTTGTCAAGCATGTTCTTAAACCCTTGAATCATTTTCATGGCTGTATTCTGCACTTCCTCCTTTTCTTTTTAGTCTGTAAAATTTAGATGTTGAACTGGGTATTCATGTTTGCAAATCAGAAGTGCAAAAGTCCTGCCGAGACTCAGGTCCTGAGCATGGAGACTTGCCCATCCCATGGCCTGGATCTGAGCCTCTGCCACACAGACCCCTGGCCTCTGAGACCCCCCTGTGATGCTTGCTGAGTGGGAAGCCCCCAAATGCCCGGGATTTAGGATCCCAAGGGCTGGCAGGAGGATGCAACACAGGTCTGAGCAGGGTCCATGTCTTCAAACCAGCCTTGCTAGAAGCTCACCTCCAGGCTGCAGCCTCCCGCTGTGGTCTTTGCACTGCCGGGCGCCCTTCCACCCTGCAGGCTGCAAGCACCCAGCCTGTCGCTTGCTGACCACCACCTCGTGTGGTGGGAACAAAGAATGTTGGAAGACATCTGGCCTTGGCTTTGCCGGGTAGTCTTTCAAAGCCTTGCTGCTCTCCGGTCTGCCAGTGAGCAAAGGCAATCTCTCTTGTCCATCTGTAGAGCCACAGCAAGCGCCGCTGAGGTCCGTGTTGCTATCTCTCTTGCTGAGATCGGTATCTGCCCCCCCTGGCTTGTGCTGACCCATCAGTGTGGTCATTTATCGCCCAGTCACACCCGTCGACCGTTTCGGATGAGAAGTGTGAGGCACTGCACAGAGCAGTGCTTCGCAGCGAGCAGTCTGAGTCTGGATTAACAGCTCCACACTGATTCTGCTCCACTAATGCCAGCTGTAAAATCCCAGTCTGTGTTCCTCCCATTGAAGATGCAGAATGAATTTCAGTTTAAAGTCAACCCAGTTATTATTGCCTTTGCAAATAAGCCCCTGGAGAATATTGTAGGTCAACACCTGGCTCAGTTTTGGCATTATCATTTTGAGCTGAGATCTGAAATTCAATCAGTGTGAGTTACCAGCTGATATAAGACCTTCTTTCATGTAACAAAGCCAGGACAGAGACAACATCTCTTTTCTTATCTGGTGCCCCACTAAACTTCCCAACCATGTCTCTCTAACCCCTCTGGGAAAGGCCAGCTCAGGATCAGGCTAAAGGCAAGTGCACACAAGCATTTGTGTTGATGTGAAGTTCATTTCTCCTAGCCTTGCTCCCTGGTGCTTTTGTGACATTACTCCTTCCCCGTGGTTGTGCTGGGGACGTGCTGTGTGCGCAAGGGTGGGTTCAGATGGGCAGTGCTGCTGAGGAGGTGCCTGCCCAAACCGTCACTGAGTATCTACCAGGCTGGAACCACCGGACTCCCCGTGCAGAGCGATGCACCCAAGGCCACCATCACTGAGGGCACCTCCAGCTCTACCTGGGCATTTTGCTTTCTGATCCTTTCATCAGAATACTCGAGGGAGGAAAGGAGAGACCCAAACTTTTCTGAAACTTTCTTGAAGTTGCCACAACAGCTGTTGGTCACTTCCCGGCTCTTCCAAACTGCTTCACCTGAGAGGAGCCTTTTCCTGCCAGGGAAGAGACCCAGGGAAGGTGGGCTGCAGGAGGCAGCACTCCAGTAGCACAGTCGTTCTAGCAGATGGAAATCTGGGGTGTCCTCTTGAAATCGAAGCAGCTGTGGGACTCTGCAGCCATTGAGGATCAAGACCCTTAATAAATACTCCCATCATTGTCTCAGCGGCATTCCAGCGATGGTGCGTCCTCATTTCTTTTCCACAAACCTTACAGTGGACCCAAAGAAGGGTTATATTTGCATAGCCTTCACTTTTTTTTTATCACACTTATGATTTTTGAAAGCTTAGCTATCTGGAGCACTTAGCTCGGTGTTGAGTGTCTCATTAAATTTCAGAACCCTGCTTTCCTAGGCTCTGTTAATTAGGCACTTGATTGAAAGTCTAAATCTGAAGGCTTGGGTATTGACTACAGCTTTGCTAACCTGAGGTGATCTGTTCAGTGTAGCTAAAGCTTGCCCAGCCAATTTCTTTTTGTAACATCCTTCACCCTGCTATTAAACAGGCATCACAGATTGCTGGAAAACTCTTGTGTTTCTACTGCATTGGCTGGAGAGAGTCTCTAAGATTTATTTTAGCTCTTGAACTCCGCTGTCGTTTGAGTTTGCTGCTGCAGTTGTTGTTAATAATGACTGCCTGTCCCTTTAGCAGACAGCAGTTAATGACCAGCAAGAATTTTGTCTTGAATGCTAGAGGAGCCTGTTGGTTTTTTGTTTGTTTTTCTTTTTTTAAGAAGAGTAGAATATTTCATGTATTTGCATAACAAACAAGGCACCCACTGTCAGGTGCCAACATGCTTTTCATGTCTACAATTTAGGCTTCAGTGTTTTCATCTGCCTGCCACGGAGGTATTTAGAGCTGCTCTCCCCACAGACACACAGGTTTCTAGGTGGGAGTCAGGTAGCGTAAGACATGGTGGACCTGACGCTGTGGATCACCCACCAGCGCTCCTTTGTCCAAGCAGTTAGGAGTGTGTGGCGAGGACTCTGGGCAGCCGAAAGCAAACGACTGGCTTGCTGGCGTGTGCTGCTCCTCCACCCTGCATTGCTTTCGCATCAGCCACGGGGAGAGACCAGCCAAGCCAGGAGAGCAGATGGAGGAGAGCGAAGGACAGGAGGTCTGAGAGGTCCGTGCTCTACGCTGAGCCTGCGCTTCCAGGCTGTGAGGAGCAGGCAGAGGAATACTCCCAAAATGAGCTTTCCTGGCTGCATGGCTTGGACTGGAGAGAAACAGGTGCTGGGTTAGAAGTGCATGGTGCAGAGCACCCAGGAGAGAGCAAGGCTGTGTTATCGGAGACCTCCAAGGCGATGAATCTCAGTGAGGTGTTTGCAGGTGGGTCATTCATTTGGGTTCATGTGTGCTCCCCCTGTTTCTATCAGCCACATGCCAACAGCCCACTGAGATACCACCCAGCTTTGGTATCGGTGACCAGCTCCTTATGTGTGAAATGTGAATTGCAAGTGGCATTTCAGGGGCAGCTGTAGCCACTAACTCTCCAGCTTGCTGCTTCCCAGTGCTGCTCAAATCAAGCTGTAACCTCCCTGCAAATTGCCAGGTCAGGTTGTACTGCTCACCTTGCTGGGGACCGCTTGCTGCTAAGCGTGTCTCACTCTTGGTTTTGAAAGGACTGACTTTCTGGCTTACGTTGTTCTAGGCTCTCCTTGTCTATCTCCTAACTCCTTTCTTTAAATTGTCTTCTGCAACTGGTATGTTCCAGCTACTCCAGTATCTGCTGTAGGTTATACATCTCTTGGCTCCGATCACTTGATACGCAGCCTTTTTCCTTCCCCCTCTCCCCCCTCCCCAGCTTCCATTAGCTGGCACAGGCAGGCCTCCCTCGGCATTCCCGTTTTGTCCTGACAAAGGTGGCAATCAAGGTAGACTGTAATTAAATTGAATTTTCTTCTCACACTTTAAGTGGGATAATCCTAAAGCTTAGTCTTGCCTCTGAGTCACAGCTAATGGCCTTGGCCACTTGTGAAATGCTGGTTTTTTAGTTTCGTGGTCTAATCAGCATCTCTCATTCTTCACTCTCTTTGCTCCTGATAAATATTTCTGACCTGCTTGTAGGCAGAGGATTGCTGAGACTACACCGCTCCCTCTCTGAGCAGCCCTGGCATGTGTGTGCATAGGCAGAAAGACTCAGAAGTGGATTTGGGGGTGAATATGTTACTACTCGGTGCAAATGTAGCATTTTTATTCTCTGAAAGTAGTAGGCTTTTTCTGTTCTTCTCTACCCAGCTCCAGATTTTAAAACACTTTAGAAGGGGCATTGATGCGAATGTGTTACAAAGTCTGCACAGAACTGTGTCCAAAGTTAAAAAACAATAAGAACTGAGCAGCCCCTGGTGTGGGTTTGCTGTTCACTTGTTGACCTTTGCAAAAATCTTTTCAGGGTAGGAGCTGGTCTCCCTGCAAAGGGGTGGCAGTGGCGCGTGGTCATAAACGGCTGATGAATTAGCAGTGGGCATGCGAGACGTGGCTGCATTAGCTCCATTTATAGATGGAATGGAGGCCCAGGAAAGGTTAAGTAGCTGCGTAGGGTTGCACGTGAGGCAACGGCGGAATGAGGACCTGAATGCACATCCCTACATTCTCCTCTGCCTGTCCCCAAGAGCATGCTCTGCTACCAGGCTGCTGGTCCCGGCTTGCGGGGCAGGAGCCCCTGTGCTGCAGCATCGCGGGGACTCACACCGGCCCGGCACTTAGGAAGGGATGGGCTAGTGGAGGTGAAATGATGCAGAAAGTGGCTTGGGATGAATGAATAACTGGGAGACAGATGCATTCAGAATAGTAGATTTGGTGAAACACGGTAACATTTACGTGCAGAGCTCGGTTTCCACTTCAGCGCTGACCACTCACAGCGGCAGTGTGTTCAAAGCAGGCGGCAGCGTAAACTCCCTAAACAAGCTGCTTGTTAAAAAACCTGTGAACGTAGTGGTGGAAACACGCAGGAGGAAGTTGCCATCTTGTGGAAGCTGAAACGCTGGTAGTTCCCGGCATGGCCAAGAGCCCACGCCGGCACATCCCTGCCCAGCCACGCAGGACGAGCTGTCGGCACCGTGCCATCATGCACCCGCCGCCCTCGCTGCCTTCGGGATGCCTTGTCCTCTGCTGGCTTGCGATGCTTTCAAGCACTGGTCTCCATAGGTAGATCTTTGGGAAACGTGGGGGATTTTTGACGCGAGGTTTGTTGGGGCTGTCAGCAAAGCCCACGTTTCTGGGCTGTGTCCACTGGGTTTGCGCCGTGTCCGCGGTCCTGCTGGCGTCTGGGGATTACTGGGTCGCTGCCGTGGCTGAAATCTTGGCTGCTCTGCAGGCTGAGGGAAAGATGGATAGTTGGTTTGGTCGTTGCAAGCGTGTAGCTGGGAAGTCAGGTCTGTCTGTCGAAGGTTTCGGGGTGTTGATTCATATGGGGAGGGTTGGGGGGAGAGAGGTGGGCGGCTGCTGGTAGATTGAGGTAATTCCCCTTTCCCATCCTGCCTGCTGGGCAAATTCAGCACCTCCAAATCGTGCAGAAAGCCCATCTTTACACATGCAGCAGCTTCCCTGTGTGCTTTGCGTGGCTCCAGGGGAGGTTCGCGGCGGGTCTGGGGGTGGCTCTGCTCAGCTGGCCGCGGCTGGTGGGCTGTGGGGTCACTCCTGGGGGGCAGCAGCTCAAGGACCAGCTCTCTGCAGGCATGGGCTGCTCCTTCGGGGCATCCACAATCCATCCGGAGGCCTCAGTCACACAGACTTGTCCCTCCTTGGAGGAAGCACAATCCTTTGGGTTTTTTCTTTTTGACTGAAAAGTTGAGACAGGGTTGATTCTGCTTTAGGTTTCGTGTGAGCGCAGCACGGTGGGCAGAGGGGGAGGGACACCGTGGGCAATGCACATCTCCTCCTTCCTTACTTAAGACCATATCTCACAGCTTTTTGGAATATAAATTGTAAACTGAGGAGGGCATTAAATAAAGGCTACATTTCTCCCTCCCTCCTTCCCCGTCAGAAGAATTTAATCAAAATCCCTCTGTATTCTGCACAGAGCCCCTAGCTTTATACTTTATATCAGGGAGCTGGTCCAGCAAATCACTTAAAGCTGGAGGGGTGTCCTGTTGCATGTAATTAGGCTGCCCGTGTGCTTGGATCTAAGCAAATAATTAACTGATTTCCTGGATCAGCACCAGGGTACTCCAGTGGAGATGCTCTGCTGCTGGGGCCTGCCAGAGCACCGGGGAGTGCATCCCTTCTGCAGATGTCCAAGCTCCCAGAGAAGGAGAATTCCCTGAAAAGTTCATAGTCATGCTCAGAGGGCATGTTTAAATGTTTTGCTTTGCTCAGCCAGCTCCTTTCTCAGCTCCTGCTGTTAGACTACAGAACATGATCTGGGAGATCTCCGCTTGGCTCCAGCACAGTCCCCAGCACCACACACTAATGGGAGGCACAGTCTGCATCTAGCCCAGACTGGAAGGGCTTGAATTTCATCATTGCCATGTGGTAGATGTTCAGTGACCCCTGTTAAGCGAATGGCATCATTGTAGTAAAATTGTGAATGTGTGTGGACCCGTATTTATAAAATCGAGTTAATTAATATACTCACTTTCTGGGTTTCATGAGTTTTTCACCCTTTGGGACATATGAAAAGTGGAGTAAATGAAGGTTGTCTTGATTTTAGTGAAAGCTTTGTGGAAACATTTTCAAAAATGCCTGTGCTTTGGGTAATAAGCCAGTTGGATGGTGTATTTTCTGGGTGCAAAGCCTTGAAAAAAGTCTGTTAGTCTGGGAAATTATGCACAAAGTGAGCATGTGTGGGGTACAGGGGAACTTTGGGAGGTGCCACTGGGTGGGGTGGAGGAGGCAGGACATCCATCAGGATTCAGAAGTACCACAAGGGTTATCCTGGGGATAGCGAGGGTCAGCTTATAGCAAAGACTTAAAGTTAAGATGCCATCTTATTTACTGTTTCCGCTGAAAGAGCCGAGAGGGGTTGTAGTGTGAAGCTGGGAAGATGCTTAATCACAGAATATTCGGAGACCAGAATTAAGACGCAGCCTGGCCTGGCAGCAGCGCCCAGCCTGCCGTGCTAATGGCTGTGGAAATCGATGGCAATTTAACTGAATAGTCCAGGCTGCGAACGGCGGCTGTGGAGGTGTCGGCCACTTTTGTTCTCCACTGTGGAGGTTTCAGCCTTCAGACAGAGGGCAGAGCCGTGCTGGTGGAAGGAAAAGATAAAGCTGCCTTAGATGGAGGATCAGAAATCTGGGAATTCACTCCACCAAGGAGAGGTTTGGACCAAGCAGCACTTGAGCCCATGTCTTATTTTATCATTGAGTCTAGCGCTGTTTTCTGTTATAGAAGTTGCAGAAGCAGACATGCTAGGAAGTTTTGGAAGAGTGGATATCCTATTTTTTAGTGCATCCTACTAAGCAAGGAATGGTTTTAGCAGAAACCATGCCATGTTATTTTGCATCTGGTGTGTTACATGCCAGAGTGGCACCTGGACCTGTAGATGGTTACATCAAAGACCGGGTCCGTGGTCTAATGACTGTGCAGCCTGATGCCCAGGTCCCTCACAGTGCTTAGTGCCATCAGTTCTCAGGCTTTTCTTGCCTCTCTGTGGGTGATAGTCTAAGTCGTGTTCAGGAAGAACAGCAGAATGGGGAGGTCAGGGCTTATGTCAGACAGTGGTGTGGGTAAAGAGGGGAGAAAATGAAGAGCTGGCAGTAATAAGTGTCAAGAAACTCCTCTGCTGTGGAGGACAGGAGGGAGGCAGGCTGGAGTCCTTCCCGAGAGGGAACAGTCTGCAATAATTCTGCTTTCCCAGGACCTTCTCATGGGACGAGAGCGTTTTTGCAGTGCCAGGGTTGTGCTGGTTAGATGTTGCACCTGGATTTGAAAGGACAAATTGGTGACACTTGAGTTAGCAGCAGCAGAGCTCGCCCAGGTCACGCTGGTAAGGGACCCTGCCACCGCGGGCTGTGTATGCTCACTGCGTGCCGGCGTAGCTCACGCAGAAATAAGAGGGTAGGGTTTAATTCATTTATATTTTGTGTGGCTTCGCCTCTTCTCTGTGGATGCTGCTGCCACCTCTGTAGGGCTGCGGTCACCCATTCTGCGTTCTCTGCCGTGTTTTCTGTTAAATTAGTGGATCTGCTCGGTGCTGCCCTGCCCACGCTGTCCCCTGCGCCGAGCCGCCCGTGCAGGCGGGTTGGGTGGATCTTTGGTCTGACCCAGGCCAGCACTTTGTGTGTTTTGGTGGTTGTTGATGCTAGCAGATGTCATGTTTCTCTACGTGGTTTTGAAGCTGGCTGACGCCTTTCTGCTGGGATTTTGTGGGGCTGAAGGCTGTCTCACAACAGACACCCAACAGCAGCTTCAGGTTCCCGTTGGAACCCAACGAGATGGGTGTGCACGTGGATCCTGTCGCTGTGGCCGCCTTCTGTGATCGTCCTTGCTGTGAATATTTGGCTTGCACAGGTACGCCTGGGACTAAAACATGGGCATGTTCTCTGTGCTTGGGCTCCAGTGC
>JAVJGI010000002.1:1594385-1625322 GCA_035590275.1 Ibycter americanus | reverse complement strand
TGCTGTGAATATTTGGCTTGCACAGGTACGCCTGGGACTAAAACATGGGCATGTTCTCTGTGCTTGGGCTCCAGTGCCTGCTTCGTGCAGTGCAATACCAAATCGCAGTGTGAAGGGCACGTTGTGTGACCTGTGTCGGTAAGACCTCTTTCTGTAGGCATTCCAGCAGTGGTCCCGTGCCTTCACTCCCTGAGGAAGAGCTCTTTTTACCCAAGACTGTATTGAACGTCTCTGTCTACATAATGTGCCTGCAGAAATCCCTGGATAGTTTCAGAAATCAGTGGGAAGTGTTCATTGTGGAGGACATTTATCTTTTTTCTTTTGTAAGTAATAGCACCGAAATATGTATTATAAGCCAGAAAGAGAAAGCTGCTCCCCAGAGTTTTTGCTGGGGCATTCAGCATCTTATCTGAGTAAGCGAAATCGCAGCTAAGCAAACAGAAGCAGGGTCAGGCAGTGTATGGAGCAGCTGGGAGCTGCAGAACAAAAGCCTCTTTGCACTCCCAATAAATTGGTCCCATAGGAATTTTGCTTTGAAATTATAATTGACCCAGGGAAGAAAATTATTTCATGGACTTTGAACTCATTAAAAAACTCCATCATTCATCTACAGTTTATTCCTGACACTTAATCAAAAGAAATTTAATGATCTTTCTAATGAACGTAATTCAGTGTTGCTGGGAATGTATCTACTCCAGAGTACATGGCACTGATTGTAGGAGTGGAAGGTGTTTATTAGCTGCTTGTCACAGCTGCTAAGCACCTCTCAGGAATTTCAGAAGTTTCCACAGTTAGGAACAATCATTTTGGCATCTTCTTTTAATCACAGATTCTTGTGAATTTGTGGAATTCCATCTTTTGTGGAATTTTGTAGCCTTAAAACCTTCTTGTATACAAATGAAAAATAATGTATAGCAGTAAACCCCAGATTAAGAAATATTTAGAAGAAATTTTTTTAAATCAAACTTTGAGGGACAGTTTTAACTCAGACTTTGAGTGCACATACATTAAATTACAGGACACTCACAGCACAGCAGGATTTGGCTTCAGCTAGCAAACGCTCTAATACAGACCTCATGTAGGAAAGCATCTCTATTCAAGGAATTATTTTCTTATGTAGCCAACTTAAAGCGGGGGATTAATTCATCTTACAGAACTGCTGCAGTTTCATTGACTTAAAGTAACAAAACGGTAGTGTCCTGCCCCAGCAGGAGATAGGCAGTAGTCAGAGCCAGCGTGGGGGTGCTGGGCTCCCTGGGCACATCAGTCCTGTCCCCAAAACCAGCACGTGCTGGGTCTTGGCAGCATCCTGCCGGGGCAGGGCGGGCGTGCGGAGCCAGCGGCTGCATTTCCCCTGGGCATCCTAGCTTCCCTCCTCATGGTCAGCCTTGCTGATGTTCAGACTTGGCCGCTGCTTGCGGCAGGCAAGGGGCAGGTTTGTTTCTCCTGGTACTTGGTGATCCCAGCGGACCGGCAGGTCCCAGCCGTGTTCCGCAGCCGGCTGAGGAACAGCTGCCGTGTGTGTGGCACGGAGCGGCTGTGCCTTCTGGCTGCCTTTGGCATCGGTGCTGTGCCTCCACTGCTGCATGTGTATTCTTTTGTCGCTCAGCAGGTTTTGATCAATGCTTTTTCACCCTCAGTGAAAATCAAATACAGTTTTGGGGAAAAGCCTCCTACTCAAACTTGGAAGACTTACAAGACCTTGTTCTTAAGTGCCTTCTAGGTGGTAGGTTGTCTTCTTGAACAAGTGATGTCAGACTTAGTCATAGAATCATAGAATTACAGGATCATTTAGATTGGAAAAGACCTTTAAGATCATCAAGTCCAACTGTGAACCCAGCACTGCCAAGCCCACCACTAACCCATGTCCCCAAGCACCACATCTGCATGTTTTTTAAACACCTCCAGAGATGGTGACTCCACCACCTCCCTGGGCAGCCTGTTCCAGTACTTGGCCACCCTTTGGGTGAAGAAATTTTTCCTAATACCCAATCTAAACCTCCCCTGGGGCAACTGGAGGCGGTTTCCTCTTGTCCTGTCGCTTGTTACCTGGGAGAAGAGATGGACCCTGCCTCGCTACAGCCCCTGGCAGGCAGCTGTAGGGAGCGATAAGGTCCCTAAGGACCTTATCTCCTAAGGGAGACAGTGTCTGAGGCTTTACTAAGGTCCAGGCAGACAACATCCACAGCCTACTATATACACAAACATGAAGTTCGCTAAGTTGTGCGATGCCCTGGACTTTCAAGAGCTGCTATTGCTTCTAGTCAAACTATTTGTATGTCACAGGATGTAATGTTTCACCCCAAATTATGCTGCTGTGCTAACCCTGAGATTGTGAGGCGTTTTGAAGAAGGTGGCTAAAATGCGTGCCTGCTGGTTTCACTCATCCTGAGAACAGAAGGGTTTGTAAATCCTCTGGTAATACTTCTGCAGTAATTTTGTTAACTGAGCATTGTCACCTGGCGGTGTTTTCCAGAGGGTGAATAACACCAAATAAAGTCATCCTGGTGTTTCGTTAGGGACTAGTTCTGCTCCGCTGAAGCTGATGGAATAGTTCAGTGGCTTCTGGAAGTGCGGGGCAGAACTTGGGGTTCCCTGAGCAGCTGGTGCTATCGAAGCTCATGTGGAGCAGCTTTTGGGCCATGCGGAGCAGCTTTTGGTCTTAGTTCATAGACTGTTTGACTGAACTGTGCCAAGATTTCAGCATGAGCTGAACTCTTCCTAGATATCGGTGGATCTAAATGAGTAGCGGACGTGAATGCCCTAATGGTAGGAAGAGATTCAGACCTTGCACGCTGCCAGGCACCAAAGAGTCTGTGCAGGAGGAAGTGTCTGGCTGAAACATGGATTTTCTCCTGTATAATGAACTCAGGCTGAAAGGTTTTCTGCAACTGGATTATTCAGAACCTCCCACTCCTCCTTGTAACTTCTCTGATGTCTAAAAAGGGTTGTGATCATGTTGGAATCTTTACCCAAGAGGGTCTCTATGACCTTCTCGGAGGTCTTCTCTTCCCCGCCGCTGATTTTTATGAAACTTGTAGGAATTTACATCTAAAATGCAGTAGCATGAGCAGCTTTCAGGTTTCAGAACTGCTAGGAGCAGGTTAAGAATACACGCACTGTCCTAGTCTCATCCTTCTGTCCTGGATTTCATCCCTGACATGAGGTTTTCCCCCTGTCCATTCTCTGGGAACCACCATATTGCACATACGGTTAGAGATGAGAAGAAGAGAGGTGGTCCAGGGAAGCCCATCCAGCCCCTGGAGAGGCATGGTCCCCAGCATCTGGTCACCCTCCAGCGCAGGTGTGGGTTAACACTGGCACCTTCCCGGGCACCATGGCTCGCCGAGCAGCACGTTGCACACCCGCTGAGAATCCCCCCGAAATCCCCCCGGAGGTCCCCAGCCTGCGCCTGTCGAGGGGGGGGAGCATCCCGCACAGCCCCGAGAGCCGTGGGCAGGGCTGCGAGCCCAGAGGCTGCCTGTAAGAGGGGATGGGGTTGGATGTGCATTTGCTTTGAGCCGTATGTTGGATTTCCTACACGTGACTGCTCTTGATCTCCCACTGTCGCTTGCGAGAGCTGCCCTGTGGTGACAGATGCCTTCAGCTCCACAGTGTGTGTGCAGGAGTCACCGTGGTGTGTCTGGCCCCAAATGCCGTGGGGACCCCGCAGGCGTGTTTCACTGGGGTGCACAGGAGAGAGGTCTGGTTTTACTCTGAATACCTTTAAAATAATAATAAAAAAAGCATGCTGCCTTCTGGCCGTTAATCCTCAAGTTGAGTGCCTGTGAGTGCACGCACAGATGTGAGGCTGGAAACCAGGTCAGTAAATAGAAAATGACACTTATTAAAGAAAAAAATGTATAAATCTCATAAGGTTTCCTTCCCCTACCCCTGCCTGTAAATCCTGCCTGTGCTGGGAAGCAGCAGGACTCCCCTCTGGTTTCTAAGCTTCTCAAAATGACAAAAATCCCTTAGTGGCAAATCCCGAAGTTACTGGGGCAGGGGGAGCGTGAAGGGCTGATCAGATCCATATTGTCAAACGCAGTCAAGAGGTACCAGGGTTTTATTATGCCTAGCAAGGGGGACGTTAGCTAGACCGATGTACCTGCACCCTGAGCATCGCTGAAAGAGGGCAAGTCATTAGCCAGCATTAGCCACATGGGCCATAAAATGCCCGTCACCCAAAATGGGTCAGTATAGGACATGTCCCGTAGCCCCCCACCCCACAGAGGAGCACTGCCAGTGGCAAACAGTGGCTTCTTGCACTGCTGTGCTCCCAGCCACGGAAATCTGGGGGGCTGCTAAGCTGGGCTCCGATGAGCCCCAGGCTCCATCCCCCCGCACGGCCACCGAGGGGGCGGCGGGTGCTGTGCTGTGGGTTAAACTGGCTTGTCGCACCACTGAGCTCCCACTGAAACATGGGGAAGGTGGCTGGTGTAGGCTGCTCCGTTGACATCCCAATGTTAGAAAGATTTTTCTCCCTGGACTTGGACGCAGAGATAGGATTGACCTGAGGAATGTCTTTGGGGCAGTCATTTGCTCTCCCTTGGAATGGTGAAGCCTGATTTTGTTTTGATTTCTTGTCTGGATGTCTTTACCCAGACAAATTAATTCATTTTTTTGGCTTTGCAAGAGTGTGACTGCTTCAGCAAAGGAGCCATGGAAGATAGCGCAGCGCAGATGAGCATCAGATCAGATGCAGGCTGGTGCTGAGTGTCTACAGCAGCCGATACCAATCTGGGCTCTGCCAGCCTGCTTTCACTGAGAAGGAGATTGTCCCCAGATAACCAGCTAGGTCCCCTTCAAAAATCCCTTTGTCTGATCCTCTCATCCTGTAGAAACCCCAACCCACTTACATTTTCTCTAAATGGAGGCGTTTCTTGTATACACTCACTCCACTGCAAAGCAGCATAATTATCTGTGTGTGGCTTGTGCACAAAACCCTCAGATGTATTTTGAACATCTGACGTTTTTCCAAGAATAAACAATAGGATAGTTGTGAAGTGTTCACAAACTTTTCCTTCCCACTTCCTAAACCTCCAGGGAGCAAGCAGAAGTATTCAATGCTTTCAAATGTTAATGAAATTTTGTATTTTGAGAAGACAAAAATAACAAACAGAAAAATATCCCCCAGATGATGCTGTGACCCTGTCCCTTCATTCTGCCATCTCCGGTCACTTTGTTCTTTTCATCTAGTTGAGGGGTTCATCCTTTTGTCACATGTTGCTGTTTCTGTGGGTGGGATGAGTAGCTGAACTGCTTAAAACAGAAAGTAATAAAGTTTACTGTGGCCTTTGCAGGACAGTCAGTCCGTAGTGGAGATGCAGGAGGGAGGAGTGGTACGGCGTAAGGAGCACAGGTCGGGGTTGGACTGGGGACCACTCAGCCCTGGGAGACAGGACCTGTCCTCTCCTCATGCATCATTTGCCATGTTGCTCTCACATCCTTTGTTCTGTCTCCCAAAAGCAAAAGCACCATAAACAGTAACCAACAATAAATGGGAATGTGGTACTTTTAGGTTTTTTTAAAAAAAAAGAGGAAAAAAAAGCAAGCAGTGCTGGGCATGTCCGTCTGCCACCTCCTCAGTGTTGAGCGGAAAGGAAATTGGTTTTATCATAATTAGGTTCACACCTGCTCCAGTTCTCTCATAAGGGAGTGTCTCATTCTCATCTGGCCCCAGTTTGTACTGGAAAATACTGTCACTGTCAGCTTTGCTTTTTCCTGCTGGATTCAGTGTCGGAGTGATGGTCCTGGCAAACCCGTCCAGGCAGCACCCCGGCCTCAGGACCAGCAGCCCGGGGAGCCAGCACCACATGGCACCCACCGTCCGTGCATCTGTGAGATGCGGCGCAAGCTGTAGGGTGGGACCTGAGCATCTTGTGCCTCTGTAAAATCAAGGCAGGTTGGTGGTGCTGGTCCGGATGACAGTGGCTGTGCATCCTTACGTGTAGTGGTGCAATCCGGCTGTTGCTATGGTTTCAGCACTAACAGATCAGTTTGTAGGAGGCAAAGCAACCCCTTAGAGAAATAAATCAGCGCTGCTTTGGGAAGGGATTATTAAATATTATTTTGTTATCATTATTGCTGCTTGTTTCATTTCTGTAGCTGCTGGTTGTTTCCAGGGGTGGTAATTAATGGCAGCCCAGCGTGCTGTACAGGCAGGTTGTGCCGTGCTGCCTCCGGTGCTGCCCGCGGCCCCTGTAACTGCTTCTGGGGAGAGCCTGGGTCTGGCTGATAACAGTCTCTGTGCCAAAATCCCAGTGACAATCCCAGTCCTCCAGCACCTCAGGTGGGTCTGTTTGCTGGTGTTACCCTGCAGCACAGTGTGCCCATTGTACAGATGGGAAAGCCAAAGCACGGAGCCGCAAGGGGACTCAGCGGGGTCCCTGGGTGGCCAGAGGCAGAAGCCAACTCTTGGTCTTGTGAATCTCAAGTCAGTGCTCTGTTAATTTCTTTCAGCTGAGCGTCTCTCTGGTCTCTTGTGTCAGCCACAGCCCTTGGGTGTAATTCAAAGCTTTAGGCTCTTTTGGCCTTGGAGGAGTTTTGTCCAAGGTGCTTGCCTTTTCTCACCTTGGCTGGGATCTTGGGATGATGTGGGCCAGCGTTCCTGAGTGCCTCTAACCTAACAGTAAATGGTGCATCTGCTGCAGCCTGTTGCTAATCCGTTAGAAAGACACCCTTCTTACTGCTTATTCACCTCTGTGTGTACTTATGAAAGAAAAATAAATATTAAGGGATTACTCCCCTAATGAATAGACCTGTGTGTGCATGCATGTAGTGCAGCATCTTACAAGTCCATCTCAGTAGTTTTTAAGTCTAAGAATGAAAGTTATAATGAGTAAAATATTGATTTCCCATAAAAGGGTTTTAATCAAATGCCCTGACACCCCAAGGGGGACAGAACTTTGCTACAACACCAAATTGCACTTCATACACCATCTATTTTTCAAACCCTGTATAAATGAGCCTGCCCACTGGATATATGAGAGTTCCCAGATGTCATACATCACCGGGAACAGGGAGAGCCAGAGCTGTCTGGCTCGGGAAGGGGATGGTCTGGCAAACCCCTGGGGGAGCCATGGGAAAAGTGAGGCTTGTTCCTCCCTTCAGCAGGACCTGCCGCCCATAGGAAGGTCTGACAGTGAGGGGCTTGCTCAAGTGTTTGAAGCCCTCGTGGCCCTGTGTGGTGTGAAGTGAGGAGATTTGGATTTGCCATGTTGGGCACCGGCCAGGCTTGCACTGTGCGAGGGGCAGGAGCTCACAGGGGCACACGAGCAGCGTGTGCTCTGCCCCACCGGCCTGTGCTGTCACCACCAGCGTTGCCCCGTGGGACTTCTTACTTTCATAATGCATTTGGTGGGGACCTCAGGATGCATTTTGTAAATGCCAGGTATGACTGGTGAAGGCAGGAGATCCATGGTGCAGACCAGAGACGAGAGGGCTGCCTTTAATTGCTTAAATTGCTGTCACTGCCTTTAGATCCAGCTGGCCCGTGACATCAGCTCAGGAATGAATTTTTGCACATGTTCCTTTTCCCCCCTTATCCTTTTCCTGTGTGGCTCTGGTTCCTTATGGCCCTTCTGAGCTCTCTGTCCAGAAGTTGCTCAGACATCCCTTTGCATGGGCAGCACATGTCAGGGAGATCTTCCCTGCCTGCTGAGAGCAATGCCGGCTTGTCACCAGCTGTCCCCTTACACTTCAGGCAAAGGATGAGCCTTGAACAAGGATTGAAACAACAGAAAGCAGCAAAACCCAACTATTAGAAAGAGAGGATTAAGTGAGCAGTCCAGTGTCTCACAGCAGTAGCAGTGGACAGGCCAACATTCTGGGCTCACAGTGCCCACGGTGCTTGGTGATGAAGAAGTTCTGCTTAGACTTGGGTACAAGGACTTGGAGATGCTGGGATGGGAGGCACGAGCTCTCCTCTTCTGCACTGATTTGCTGCAGGGCACTGGGTTGGTCGCTGGTCTTCTGGAGGGCCAGGAGGCTCACGGAACTCAGTGGAGATAGCTCCTGTTTCACCATGCTTTTGAACCGGAGTGACCCCAATGGCATTCAGGTGACTTCAGGGGGGTTATTTGGCCATAACTGACTTCTGAGCCGAGGATTGCAGTCCTTGAGGTCCTCCTCCAGATGAACAGCGATGCAAACCCTCTTCTGGGGGCACAGGAAATGTCGAAAGCCAGAAGCCATGGCAATGCTCTCCTGAGCACTGGAGCTGTGTACAAAAGAGGCCATGCTGCATTAAGAGGCAAAGAAAGACTGCAGCAGATCGGGTCATGAGCCGTGGTGCAGTGCAGTGCGTGGCACAAGGAAGCATGCCTCTGTGAGACCGGTGGCCACGGTGCTTTAGCTCAGCTTCCAGTGAAGCAGCATCTTCCCCTCTGCTGTGCCTCATCCCAGGCCGGCATCAGGGCTCCCAGCTGGGCAGCGTGGCTTTCACCCCAGGAGAGGAGCGGGGCCACAGCCTGTTTTAATGCTGGACAATGAGTTTTCTGTTTGAATTTTCTGTTCTCTGGACCTTGAGACACCCAAGCACTGCCACACCTTGGCAGCGCCGCAGTTCGACCCCCTTTCTCCCAGCAGGTCCCGAGGAGAGCAGCGAAAGCCTTTACGCTGGCTCCTCTCACTTCAGTCTTTCTCCACCATCTCTCCAGAGATGATGCTCCAAAATGCCACGTGGGTACTCCTGAGCAGAAACTACATACATGAACTCTCTTTGAACTCTTATTTTCTACTATTCTACAGTTTCTTTCTTCTTCCCAGCACGACTCTTCTGTCTGCTGTTTCCCTTACTACCAGCACAAGACCACAGCAGTTCCCTAAAACTTCAGGACATGGAGTTCCCTGCTGTTGCCCAACAAAAGGTTGCTCCCTGCGTCTTGTCTACTTAACATCTTTTTATGGCAGAAAGGTGCCGTCTGGGCTCCTGGCCGCTGATGCAGAGCCGAGGGGGACCTGCTGCAGCAAACGGCCCGCGCTCAGCGGGTGCAACTGCTGCTGCAGGGCGGCGCGGTGCAGTGCGGTGTGTGCCGCGGGCTGTGCGCCGTGCACAGCAAGCCCAGGAAATCAAACCTGCTGCCCATGCACAGAGGCTCCTGAGATGTGCAGCTGCAGGACTCAAAGCTTGCCTCACCTTTGCAGTGAGCTCTAAGATCCCCCGCCTTTTTTTTTCTTTTTTTTTTCTAAATGAGTTCTCCAAGATAAAGCTCCATCATTAAGACTCCAGGTTTTGGAAGGCATCTGATATGCTTCTTGACTGATAAAAGTCAACATGTCTCTGCTGGCTTCAGCTTACACCACTGGGAATCTGCTTGCCAGTCCAGTCCTAACATTATAGAACTTGCCAGCCGTGGCCAAATTTTCTGCCAGTGTAAACCGGTACAACATGATTAAAGTCACCAGCAGTCCTTCGGTTTGCATCAGCAAAGCATCTGATCCACAGGTCTAGCTGCTTGGATTGCCAGATTTTTATTTCTTGTCTCTTCATTAATATTGTCATATCTTTCTTAGAATTATAGTCATGAGAATTGTGTGTTTGGGAGGGGGATTTTTTAATAATAGAGTTCTGCTAGAACCAATGTTTGTTTTATGAATAAATTATTTCAGTTCTAGAATAAATTACCCAAAGGGAAGAGACGTGTCATGCTGCAGCCTCAGTCTCCTGTGGGTTTGCCAGCCCTTGTGGTTCTGCCATGGACCTCCAGTCTTACTTTCTTAAAACTTCAGTTCTAGTAGGGATATCAGTTATGAACATCTTCACTTTCAAAAAAGGAGTAGTGTATTTCTGGCCTGTCATGGTGAAAAGCTTGAAAATTCAGCCTGAATAGGTCTTAAAGAAAGCAAATGGCTAATGGAAACAAGTCAAAGATACATTTTTCAGGTTATCAGGAGTCCAGATTCATCTTGTAGAGGGAACTGGGAGGTGACGTGGGATGGCAGAGATGGTAAAACCTCCATGTTGCACAAACTGGATGGGAGAGGGTGTTCAGCACTGTGTCATGCTGCACGGCAGACCCAGGTATGGGATCTGGGTTTTAAGACGGAGCTGTTCGCAGTAGCTCTCGCCTGGATTTCAGTCCATTCCGGTAACCTCCGTGAAGGCTGAAGGCTGGCAGTGTGAGAGGGCTGGACCTCACAGCCGGGCCGAGAAGCTGAGCTCCTCTGGCTGTGGGAGACCAGCACTGACCCGAGTGAAAGACCCAGAAATGAAAGAAAAAAGAAAAAAAAAATTAGAAAATCATCATAGACTAGCATGGTCACCTGCATAGCACGGGGCAGGGAAGAGCGATGCCAGCCTCCTGGCTGACTCAGAGGGTGTCACAGCTTGATTTGCTCTTCAGAGGATGGTCCAGTGCTCAGCCTGCGGTTTGCATCGTGTGCAGTGTCAGCTCCTTGTCCGCAGCCAGACCGCGTGGACTTGGTCAAGTCACTTAAGGTGAACGTGGCAAAAGAACGTACTGCTCGACTCCAGGTTTTGTACCTTGTTGTAGGCAAAGGCAGAACATCAAAGAGCCTTTGCAGGAGGAAATCCTCTCTGCCCGCAAAGCGTGGTCTGCTTGGTTCTTCACTTTCTCCAGAAGAAATCAAACAGACTTAAGACCCAGCTGACTCGAAACATAAGGATAAATTTCAGCATCCAGATCACTGTGACTTCTCCAAATGGTCTGATTTACACTTGGGTGGTGCCTGGGTCTTTGCTGTATGATCTGAATGGAGATCCGGATCTCTAGTTAAATATTCGTCTCTTAGATGTTTGATCTTCTCTTCACCTGTTCCCCCAGTCAGGTTTTCAACAGGGGCTACTGGCAGGTCCCCAGGTAGGGATTATTGCCTAACTGCAAGCGTTGTTCGGGCTGGTAACGTACCTGCTCCTTCCACAAGAAGATAAAAACCTCTGTGGGCCTGGGGCTGGATCCCTGCCCACACAGTGGCACAAAGGAGTTCGTGCTGCTCAGCAGCCAGCTAACCTGAGAGAAGCTTCAAGGTGATGCTGTTGACCCCAAGATTCACATTTCACTTGAGGAAAATAAATGGTGCTTTGGGGACCCAGATGAAAGCTTTGCCTTCGGGAGCCATTTCAAGCATTTCTGGGAGCCAGTCATTCTCAGCAACTTGCATTATTAGCTTTTGTTTTCATTGCTTCCATATTTCCTCCCCAACCTCCTCTTCTGCCTCACCTCACCCTACAGTTGGGAAGTTCTCATTTATTTATTAGGCTTTGGCTTAAATCAAATCGCCTTGGCTTTGCAGCAGGGAGCCAGAAAATATTAGCACCGGGGAATCAGTATTCTGGAGGTGCGTTGCTTGCTTTTTGAGTGCTTATTTGTCCGTCCTGGAGGAGGTGAGGGTGCTCAGTGTCTGTGCCTCATCGTCCTGCCAGGAGCATCCTCCTGGCCCAAAATCACCCACCAAATGGAGTTGGGTGCCGGTGACAGGGTTTTTCCAGGAGTTATCTGAAGCGCTGTTGTTTTGATTAGAGCGGTTTGTCCTTCCCTGTCACACGTAATTTCTGTTACGATGGCTCATTTTTCTTGGCTGTAAGTGGAATTGCAGAAAACAGATAAGTTGTCTTGCTCTTCCCCGCTGATGAATCATGCTGCCTGCCTTCCCCTGTCCCCCACTCGCCGGGCTCCCTGTCGCCTCTGCTCCACAATAAATACTTCCCTGTGCCCAGTGCTCTGTAAATCTCACCCAAAGCCTGGAAAGTTTTAAAAGCGCTCTGTCAAGTCACACTGCTGCTGCTATTAGAGCCAGCAGAGATCGTGCCCAAAGCAGGAGTATTTCAGCCTCCTCACTGAATCCGCATTTCCCTGCGGAGGCTGGGGCTGGCTCTCAGCGTGGGGCAGGGCTGAGCACCGCTGGCGGCGAGCAGCATCCGTGCGTGCACCCAGGGCACACGGAGAGTCGGAGGGGCACGGGAGCCCCCCCAGGGCTTGCACCCAAGGGAGAAGGGGCTCTCTGCCCTCAGCCAGTGGTCAACAGTGCCACCCGGCACTTGAAACGGGGACACCGTGTTTGTCTCCCTTGCGATGGGGCGGAGGGTGCTGCCTCCTGAAGCCGGAGCCCCCCGGCAGGCGGCGGGGAGGACCACTGCCTTCACACTGCCGCGCTCCCACCAGCCACCAGCACGTCCGCTGGGAAGGCGATAGGTGGCAACCCTGGAAATAAATTAGGAGTCACAGAAAGCAGCAAAGTTAGACCACCTCTGAAATTAGGGTAATGAGAGAGAGACAGACCAGGAGCACTGGTAGGGTATCATCACGGTGGTGACTGATTTTTGTGCAGGAGTGAACAGCAGATCAGAGTAAGAAATACAGCCCCTTTCGGCCAGGCACAGCGCAAGTGAACCAGGGGGCAGTCTGACTCCAAAGACCTTAGGACGGTGGTCAGGCTACTGGGAACTGGAAAACCCAGTGGAGCATCCTTCCTGCCCATCTTCTAGGCGTTACGGCAGGGATTTTGTAACTTAACTGAAACACCTTTTGTTTCAGTTCATTCCATTCAAACCATTGAATTCCGTTAACAGCCCTAATCTGTTTTAATTTCTTTTAACTTTGCATAGGGTTTTTGAAGTATAAGTAGGTTAACGGGTTTGATACTGTAGTTCATACCCTCTGGCGTGGACCTATTTTCGTTATGGTTTATGACACTGCAGGGGAGGCTGAACTATGTAAAAATGTACATCACAATTTATACCTCTCTGTACTCCTGTTGCTACTTTAAAACAAAATCTAAATTATCTGTTTGCAGCGGGTTGGTTATGTTGGTACACAGCTGTGAGCCAAGGGCGCCAGCATGGCCTGTGAAGTGCTGAGGGATGTTTAGTTCTGCTGCTGCTTTTGGCATTGGTGCCGTCGGTGACCATCAGTGGCTGGGTGCATTCCTCGGTGGAATTGCACATAACAATGGTGGGATTTGCACCGGGAAGACTTAATGCTGTGTTAGCTACATGGGTAGTGGAAGACAGGATCCAGCAGGCTGAGGATGTAGAGGTTGTCTAATGAAAATCTGGCTGCGTCTGCATTAGAACAAAAATCCTGAATCAGTTAAAAAAAAATTCTGTACATCTCAGACTGTCAGCCATTCAGAAGTGTCACAAGGTTAATTGTAGAGAGCCAAATCCTTCGCACTTGCCAATTCCCTTCTGATGTCATGTTTAGTGTTTAGTCTGCACCGAAGTCTCTGGACTTGGGTGGTTTTTACTAGCAGAAGTAATGTGTGAGTCCAGCTCTGCTCTGCTCTGCTTGGGGTAAGCTGGTTACAGCTAGGTACATCAAAAATCATTTGAAAAGGCTTTTTTCCTGGCCATCACACACCACCTCTCGTCCTCCTGATCTAGTCCTTGGACTAATTCGGAGAAGCTCCAAGGCTTGTAGGTGGTCTCAATGCCACCGCTGCAGTGGTGTGCCCTGGGACCATCTGCCCACTCCCCTGTGGCACAGCGGGACCAGCTCAGCCCAGGTTCAGCTGCAGCAGCTGTCTGTGGCTGAGGGAAGCGTCTGCATTAGGGCAAGAGCCCTTCACCCAGCCAAGCCTGGTTTCCATCCACTTTGCATCTCACGGATGGATTCTGCTTTCTGATATATGTCAGCATCACGTAGCTGCTCTGCCTTGCTGACTTGACAGGGACAACAAGCCACCTGTATTAAAGTACCTTTAGCCTTGCGTATATTAATCTTCCTCTTACCGTCTTAGTTTTTCATGTGAAATGCAAAGGAGGCTGGGTGCTCTTTGGTATTATGCTCACACGTAACAGTGGACACAGCAAACTCCAAGCATCTCTTCTGCCCCAAGAGGTGCAGGGCTGTCAGGAGCACCCATGGGACCCTGGCCATAAGGGATGCACAAGCGGAGCAGATTCCTGCAGAGGCTGGGGCCCTGGCAGCCTGGCTCAGTGGTGTTGCACACAGGGGTCTGGCTGTCAGTCCCTTTTGGTGCTGGGGTCTGAAGTGTTGAGCGGGTTTCTAGAAGTGCTGCAGCTGTGCACAGTCTTGGTGGGCGTTTGGAGACAAGGCTCTGCAAACCCATGAGGATGAGTCTTCCTCATTACATCTCATTACAAATTATCTGGGGTGCACAAGTCAGTGGGAACTGAGGATGGAGAAAACCATGCTTGAAAGAGCCAGCATGGAAAGACACCTGCGATGGGAATCGCTTCCCCTCTGCAGGAGCTGCATTCAGGGCCAAGGAGAAAGCTGCAGAAACAAGCCTGGGGAGGACATCTTCTGGGTGCCTGTACCCAAGGCAGGGACCCTCCAGCCTCTGCAGGCTGCTCAGCACCATCCATCCTGCTGTTTCCTTCTCTGCCGGATCCGTGCCTGGGGAGAATAGAAAGGGAAGAATGTATTCTTGACTTGTAAGCCCCACTTTGGAAAGCCTTCAAGAGCTCTTTCCATCCCCTGCTTTTTATGGGCTCAGTTAAATTTTGTTTTAACCAGGGCTGGATACTAAACTGGCCCAAGCTACCAGTAAGCGTGAGAAATAGCACAGCCCTCCCAGGGGCAGGGATAGGGAGTGAGAGAAAGGAGAGAGCTTGGCAGGGTGTTGCCAGTGCTGAACTAAAACGCTGCCCATGTCTGTGGAAAATAAGATATCTGGACTTCATTCTGTCTGCAAGTGCTCCAGTGGGACTTTCTGCATGCTTTGGGAGTAGTGTTCAGCCTACCCCAAAATATAATTTTTAGTCAATGAACTACTCATCTGGAAATGTGCTTTCCAGCTTTACTCTAGCAGTGCTTTATTCATTGTGTTCATAAAACCATATTCTCTACCCATCCTGCTGCCCCCATTCACTCTCTTCACCTAATTTGTAGAGGAGCAAATGAGAGATGCCTTTGTCTCTGCACCATGTAAAATATACATTAGTACTTTCACATGGGATGAGCCAGTCCTTTTAATGGTCAAATAACCTTGCTTCAGAATAAATTTTCCCACTTTCCTGTGGGAGAAAATCCTCACTCCATTCATTTTTTAAACATCCCTTGTAAATTAAGACCTTGGTATTTTCTAAAGCCCTTCACTTCCCTGGCTCATCATTTGTAAGCTTCTAATCCCTTTAATCTTTCCAGTCAGGAGACGCCCAGGCAGCAGGGAGCTTTGTAACGGTGTGGAAATCTCACCAAATTCCTGTGTAATGCCCTCCTGCTCTGTGCTCAGGGTAGCTCTGCGTGACCCATTACCAGACTGCTGGAGGCAGATCGAGGAAGGGCAATGCCATATGTGCCAGAGATGTCATGGGGTGAAAGCTAGTTAAGAAGAAAGGGGTCTCTTTCTAAACCTACTGCGGGTCCCTCTCCCACCTTCTGGGACTTTTACCCGGCTCCCTCACAGCACGTTCAAGGTGGACCATCCATCTGCTTCACTGTAAGCACCAGCAGGGGCCAGGGACAGCACTGCTGCGCTGCCCGTGGCAGACAGCAAACTCCATGTGACGAGCTCCGGGCACAATCGATGCAGAGCGTCAAGGTGACCAAGTTTGAGCTTGGCTGTAACTTTTACATCTGTACCTATTTAATGCCTCTGTTTGCCCATCTCCTCCTCGTTCAGCTACATTGTGTTTCCAGTGAGTTAGTGAATTAAATAGTGAATAGTGGAATTCCCAGAGGTGTTTTGTTGCCCAGATGGACAACTAACTCAAAAGAGTACACCTGAAATGTGATGAAGGCATGAACTCTCTAGTCCATGGCTTAGTCATGTAACTTCTGCAGAAATAAACTCAACCCTTCAGTTTGGCAGCGGTAGATCTTTGTTTTAGCAAAGCTCAGTCCCAAATTCTAGGGCGTTTGCCTGAGCGAGGATCACTAATTTGGCAGCCTGATTCCCAACAGCACTGTTGAGAGTTTGCCAAGCAGGTTGGCTTGGGAGGTCCCCCACATCAAGCCAGTCCCAACTGGCCATGCGCTGGCAGGTTGCAGTTGGCATGTCAAAGAAATGCAAGTATGACAAGGAAGCACGAGAGTGACAGTGGGGGGTTGGGGAATGGTTGCATGATTGGGACATGGCCACCTCTTAGTAAGCTGCTGGGCAGGTTACAGGTTCCCACCTGCCTTTCATATCTCCTTGAGCTGGGGGCATCCTTCATGCCCTGTTGGCTGTGCAAGAGGGACAGTTGTAAGGTCCCATTTTCCTGTAGGAGCTTTGTTCGGCAGCCAGGCAGGGAGCTCTTACACCAAGGATTAGCCTTAGTCTTTGTCCTGTTCTTCCTTGTCCATGAATGTTGTCCAACAGAACATCTCTATTTTCTGCCAGATGAATGTCTGTGCAACATCCCTGGTCCAGACCCCTGGGCAAGCAGCAAACCTGTGGAGACATCAAGTCCTGTTGGCCAGTAGGTACGCCTGTCTCTAGGCGGTTGTCTCCAGGAACTTTCACCCATGGCTTCCTTCAGATGCCGGTGCTTGATTTAGCCTCTGTGGCTCCCATACCTCTCCTCTGGACCTTGCTCCTCCTTATCTGCTTGCAGGGCACTACACCAGATCTATAATGCAGATGCACAGGCAGAAGAGGCACTGTCAGCTCCTGCTTATGCATAGCACAAGAGACCCGTGCCATTCATTGCAGCCCATTCCTGTCCCAGAGAAATTTCTCTGCAGAGTGCACACACACCACATGCTGCCTCCTGAAAATGTGGCTGCGGTCACATGCAGTTGGATACCACTGCGTACTCAGCACTTCATCTTCTGCTCTGCAGCAGAGCCAGGAGAAGCCGCAGCTGAATTGATCTCAATGCAGGACTGTAGAGCACAGAAAGAAATGGCATCAGGCAAGGTTTCAGGCAGCAAAAAGGAAAAAAAAAAGAGGTCACACTGTTAATTCACATGTTCCTACTATATTTTTGCTGGTGATCTCAACAGAGCAGTGATAGTTGCGTCAGGAACCAGCCTCTGTGTGGGCAGGAGGGCAGTAGTTCATGAGCCAGGAAAGGAGCAGTTCAGAGCACCCATCTCTACTTGCCTAGCTGGCCACCTGAAGTTTAAACTAAAGGTTTTTGTTCACACCGAATGAGAATTGATCCATGAACAAAACAGCAGAGTCTCTTCCCTGCTCAGTTTTAGTGATGCCAACAGCATCACTGGCACTGGGCTGGAATTAGGATCCAGCTGGTAATAGTGACTGTCAAAAAATGAATGAAAATGTGGATTTAATTTCAAAGAGAGTTGAAAGTGGATGTCCTTTAAATGGGGGAACTTGTAATTTAACAGCCAAAGGCACATTCTTAAAGGTTTTAGGGGTCTAGATGAAGCGTTACAACTGACATTAGCTTTATCAAGGCAACTGGATCACCTCCTGCTTCTTTCAGCACATCCTGGTGTCGGTGAGGGGAGGAGAACTCCTCTGGCAGTGAGACAGGAGGGAAACAAATGCAGCATGTGCATGAGCAGCCATGTGTATGATAAAGTGCTGAATAAATTTATCAAGTCAAATTATCCCTTAATCTGACCACCTATATAAATCAGGCCCTGGGACTGCCCTGAATTCCGTATTGAACTAACATGTAAACAGTAGCAGGTTTTTCAGGAAAATAATCTGCCTTGCTTTAAAAACAATAGAGAATCTATCAAAACAAGTAGTCTCTCAGGCTGATTACCCACAGTGTTAAGTATTTGTACCTTGCTTATAATCTGAGTTTCTCTAGCTTCATCTTCCAGCTACTTGGATGCTGCCATGGCTTGGTCCAGCAGATTGATAAACTCTTTTCCATTTGTGCTTTCCATAATGGCACTTACAGCCCCTGGCCAAGCTGCCAGGTAAATTCTTTTGTCAAGCAGCAAAGATTTTGTGAGAAGTATTTTTTCCAATCCTTGAATAATTCCTATGACTGAGCTGTCTCCAAACTGTCTGTGTTTTCCTTGGATTTTGAGCAGGAATTGTCCTGCCAGAGCCAAAAGCAGAATTACCGATGCCTTCTCAAGCCATTGTCTGGTCTGATCACCCCAGGACTTACTGAGCCATTTTGTGTCCGCAATAAGCTCAAGGACTTTCCAGAGTTTTTGCTTGCCAAAAGAGGGAAAAACATGTGCGCCAAGTCAAACATCTTGAAGAAGTCTAAGTTCATCGATACTATTATTACCTCTATAAACCCAGCTTGGGTTCTTACTGTAAAATGATCTCGCTGTACTTGACAAGGTGCATATTCCATATATGTGAGTTGATTGGCATTAATGATCTTACAGACATTATATATAGCAGCTATCGCTGTCATCATTTGCATTTACAGGTTGCTTTTCATCAGGGTGATTTGCAGCCATGAACAAATCTTCATGACTTTATAATGAACCCAAAAAGCAACCCCTTTATGCTGATGTGGACTATGGCACAGGGAGGTTAAAGATCATGTGAAAGAAAGGATTTCTCCCAGCTTTCCCGTGTAGGATGTTCTCATAGATGCTTTAAAGGGTGAGGTTTTCACCTCCTTACATGAAGGATGATCAGCACCTTTAATGCAGAGCCCTCCCAATTTCAGCTGTCCTCCCAAAGTGGCAGCCAGCTGCAGAGACAAAGTGTGTGTGAGCCGTATAGACAAGTTAAGAAATTGACTTTGGAGAAAGTGACTGCAGTGATATTTACTCCTCTCTGCTCAGGAGCGAGAGGTCAGCTGGCCAGGCAGTGCTGTGGAAAAATGCCTCTGCAAAGCCAGAAAGATAAACATGACTGTTTATGAATTCTGCCTTTGGGGAAAAAAAAAAAGTTTTAAATAGCCTGATGTGATAAAAGCTGACTTGATGCCCCATAAGTTGCAGGTATCAGAAAGCAAGCCATCTTTTTTGCCCATCACATCTCTGGTCCATCCCAAACGCTCCTGTGGGGTACTGGTCTCACAGAGCTGCAGAATGTTCCCATGGGCCAGTGGTTCTCGGGGTGGGGGACCAGTTCCCTCAGGGCAGATCAAGGCAGACCCGAGGGCCAACATGTTCAGTAGGTGACCCTTGATGAAGAGTCTCCTGAAACCACACAGCCTCTTCCAGAAACCCAGAGAAGGTTTCTGCAGGCTCCTGGAGATGACCCGCCGCGCACCAGCTGATAAAGAGTCCTTGCCATCCCCATGGACTCACCCTCCCTCACCTTCTTCCCTAGTTTGATTTTAAAAAGATGAGAATTTTTTTCTCTTTTTTCTTTATTTCTGCCAAAGTTTTTAGGAAATGTATGCTGTTGTTCACTGCATAGGTGGGGTGGGAGTTGTGTTTTGCAAAATCAAACCAGGTTTCACAGTGTTACCTGGTGCCAGGAGAAGGTGCTGGTTGCCAGTGGGTTCCCAGTATAGGCATGAAACGTGAATGCCAAGTGCTGCCCCTTTGCCATTACATACTCCACCTACGAAGAACAAAACAGCTATCACTTTGATCTAACAAAATCAGTCTTGTGGATGGACAGGGCTTAGGAAAGCACTTAAAAATGGAATTTTCTTGATTTCTCTGTCTGTAGTGCTGGTTCTGCAGTAGTGAGTTCCTAAGCAATAACTGCGTGTTGTGGAGAAGTGTTGGCACGTTGCAGACTCCTCTATAAAATATAAATGCATAACATCATAAAATGTCCTCCTTGCCTTTCCCAGAATCAGACTCTCTCAAGACCGTTCGGTGTATCACATGGTTTTATTTGTGTCGTGGCTGTGGGTGCATCAGTGTGTGTGTCTGCGTGCACAACCAACACCCTTGCAAAGTGGAAGCTGAGGGAACGGCTGAAACGCCACCACAATGAACTGTGAAGGTTTCATAAACCAGCTTGAATTCCCCGTTTAGCTTCATCAGCCTCAGTTCATCAAAGAGCCCGTGCTCGGCTCTGGGCTGTCGGCACAGCAATGGCACGAACTCCCTCGTCAGTGATGACGTGGTGCCCAGTGGAACAGCGCGGCACAATTTGCACCCAGCTCATTTAGCATTTGCAGATGAGCACTAACCAGAGATGCAAGTGTGGGTGGGTTGCCCAGGGTTTATCTGTTCGAGTCAAGAGCACGTTCCCTGTGGGGCTTCGTCATCCATCAGACTGGAACAAGCCCTGGGCACCTCCGTGCTTCCGCGTGCGTGGAAGGTGCACGGTGCGCTCCGTAGCAGGAGCGATGTGGTGTCTGCGTTCCGGGGGGATGAAAATAACGCAGGCAGACTCGTCCAGGCAGGGCAGGGGGAGCTCAAGGTTATGAAAATGAAATCATTCTTCTTTTGCTTTTCCAATGACTGCTACTGTTAAAATGAGTAATTGTGGAGCAGCCGTGTTGAGACAGATCTGTTTCTGCTCACAGTTCTTGGTGATAGTCAAAGATGTCCTATGCAGCAAGGAAAGCAAACACCAGCTGAAAGTCATGCTGACTCAGGTGGTTCTTCAGAGATCTGGAGATCAATGATGGTGGATACAGTCCCAGGCAGCCAGTTTTGCTGATAAAAGGTCAGATTTGGTAGGGTTAAATAGGATAAAACAGGGTTAACAGGATGCATGCCTGCTCACTGCTGTGGGTGGTCAGGCAGGGTGAGCGAAAGGTGCGCATGGGGGTGTCAGCCACATTTTCAGGGGACCCAAAGGCAGTTCTTTCCGCCGAGCAGGCACATCGGTCCCGTGCTGGCGTTACGGGCAGTGGTTAGGTGTTGGTCACTGCCAGGGGCAGGACGCAGAGCTCCTGACACAGTGGTCTGGTCCATCGTGAAAGCCCCACCAGTGAGTCGCAGCTCCGGTGCCACAGCCCTGCTCTGGTGTGGCTCCTTCAGCACACCTCCAGCGGGCTCTGACAGAGGAAAGCTTGGGGAGAAGCTTGTCCCAAAGATTTTAGTGATAGCTTTTGTTGCCTGGGAAAGCGAGGTTTGCCATGGTGAACGCTCCCTCCACCATGCCCAACAAATTAAAGCCAAACAGGCAGTAAACTTCCATGGGCCATTACCCATCTCACAGAGGAAGTTAAGTGTGATGAGGGCCAAATTGCCATTTAATGTGATCTAATTGATTTTATAAGCTGTTGTGTTAACAAGAAGCTCTGCGGTGTTCCCCCGACATCACCCAGGCGGTTTGGTAACATGTGGTGCGTGCCCTTCGCTGATGGTGGGCGAGCACTGGGAGCTGCTGGCAGGCATCAGCTCTGGATGTAACCCACCTGGGGCTGGTGCCCAGGGCAAGGGTTAGGGAAGGGATCCTATGGAGACCTGGAGAGTTTCTACCTTCCTGCCATGACTCAGGGGCCAGGAGCTTGGTCCTGACTTTCCTGGGCTATTTGGGAGCCCTGTGTGGGTGGGAGGCAGCAGAAGTGCCTGTTTGGTGAAGGCAAGCTGTTGAGCATCCCATGGAAAGGGCAGGGTTGAGCAGCCCATGCTGGTGGGAAGCTGCAGAGTCCCCATGGAGCCGGTGAGTGCTTGGTGCCAGTGCCAGCCCCTGCCCTGGCATGGAAATTTGGCTTTAACTGGATGCCTCCATCAGGATGATATGTGATGCCCCATCCCAGAGCTGAGACAACAGGCCATGCCAGGCTCTTCTGGCTTTGCCGGCTGGGATGGGAAAGGTGGCCCTGGGTCCTGCACCCCAGACAGCTCTCTTGTACTGTGTACGCCGCTGGCTGCTTTGCTAGCAAGCCCAGGCTCTCCGTGCTTCATGTTCCTCCTCCTTGTGCCATCAGGAGCCTCCCTGGGCGGGGGGTGAGGCGCAGCGGGGCGAGCTGGGCTCTCCTGCCTGCTGGGCTGGCAGGACCAGGGCAGATCGCTGAGCCCTCCGTGTCTTCAGGGCTTTGCGACTGCCCCAGCGTGAAAGGCTTCACTGGCAGTGGCACAGGGCAGCACAGCCCTTAGCACTAACTGTGTCCTTTGCCACTGTGCTGCAAGCAAAGAAAGAAAAAAAAAAAAAGAGCAATCTGATTTTTTAATTTAGTCTTTGATTGGGCTACAGAGCTCCTCTGGCCCCAGCCCACCGCCCGCTGCTGGTCGTGCCCCCGCGGCGCCAGCCCTGGCTCGTGCAGCCCTTCAGCCGTGCCTCCTGCTTGGGAAGCCAGGAGCTGCTCCACCTCCCCAGAGGAGGGCTCAAGGCGTAATTAACGTTAATAAAGCCGCGTGCAGTAGCCAGTGATGCCCTGCACGCATGCAAAGTGTTATGTATTCCTGACTCCCTCTCAGCCTGGTGCTGTGGCAGTGAAACCCGCCAGCTCTGACTAATGGTACCAGCAGCTGTGTAGGATATTTGAGTTGCTTTTCGTTTACGGATTCAGTGGGTCCCTGGTAATTGGAACGTGGCAACTTCTAACACATAACAGATGATACGGCAGTGGAGGGAATTTGTCATTGCTTCACTCCCCTACGGCAAGAAGGGCTCATAAGTCACAGCTGACAAATCTTTTAATGACTTTTAAACTTCATTTACAGAAAAGAATGACCATAATCAACAAACAATGATGGGTTACTAATCTTTCTGTATTATTAAAAAAGGGGTATATGTCTTTACCCCCTCTATGGCAGCTTAACATTGCGGAGGAAAGGGCGATGCTTGGTAGAAGGGCTGGCAGAGCATGAAGGGATGAAAACAGCATCAAAGGGGAGCCCCGAGAGACCACAGTCCTGAACCATCACACATAATCACGCTACGCAAGACTGGCGTGACGATATTGATGGGGAAGGAGAGCAGCAGATGACGTACTTCCATCTCGGGCTTTGACTCAGAGCCCACTGATGTCGGTGAGAAAATCACCAGAGCCATCAGTCGCCTCTGGGCTGCGGGCGAGCCGATGCTGAGGGCAGCACAGCTCACGGGAGCAGGTGTATCCTCTCTAAACCCAGGCTTTCCTTTAGCCTTGGCATCCACATAGAGCTGGAGAGGGAAATACCAGCAGATGGGGAGCAGGATTTGTTATTTTTCAGGAGGAAAGGAATGGCTGCCTACATAGGTCTTGCTCTAGCGGTCACCTTGAGCAGCTCAGCTGCTTTTCAGGTCTCGCTCTGCCATCGCTGCAGGCTGCATCCCTCCCATCTGAGATGCTTTCCCTGGGGTGAAGGTGCTTCCCCCAGTCTCTCTGGAGCCTCGGAGGTGGTGTTTAGGGCAACCAAACCTCACCAAATCCCACCGCAAGTGAAGTAGGAGCCCACATCCCAGCGACTTTACAGAGATTTGTATCTTAATCATTTATGTCATTCTGCATATTTAAAGTGTCTGAAATAATTTTGAAAGGCAGTCAGCTGATAATTAACTCTGAGAGGGGAAAGGAGCATGTCAAAAACCTCAGCTGTTAAAGAGCTGAGGGTTAGTGTGCCAAGAACCAGCAACTTTCTCTCGCTCTGTGCTCCCTAAGGCTCCCCATCCCCTGTCCTCCCTCCACCGCCAGCACAGTCTCTGGGGAGCGAGTGCCTGCCCTTGGTGATACCCATGACATGAAGTCCTATAGGTGGGGCGGGGACAACAATCAGCTGTTTTTCTCTGTAGAAAAACAATGAACAAGCATTTTGGAGGAACAGTCTGGTCTGGGTCCCAGAGGGGACCCCTTTGATCTGCGGGTGGTGTCTGCGCTGGCACTGTCCTCCTCAGCTCATGGGTTTGTCCCGTCTCCTGGCATTTGGGGCTTTGCTAAAATGCCCAGCAGCGGGAAGCATGTGGTGATGTGGAAACCCCTGACTTCTGCTCGGTCATTCAGACAAACCAGCCGTAGCCCTCATGGCTTGGAAGAGGCAGGGACAGCCCCAGGAGCATAGCAGAAACTGGGGGGTGAGTGGGACCAGTTTGGCTGGGACCAGGGCAGCATTTGCGAGTTAAAGAAGCTGTGACACCAAGATGCAGGGCTTCTGCTTAGAAGACACCAGTGAAGCTAAATAATGAGAATTGCATCAGTGAAGCTCTATCTGCAGCAGATCCTCTTTGGGATCTGGGTGGCCCTGGCAGGTGGTTAAATTATCTGGTGGTAGGTTGGCGGCATGAAATGGGGTCCCTCGTGGAGCCCAGATTTTCCCACTCCAGCGTTGTCCTGTGGTGGGAGGTCCACATGTCCTTCTCAGTGGAACCTGCATGGTGCCCTGCGTAGGGTGGGACACGGCCCAGCACTGGAGCTTGGGAGGGCTCCTGCGGCCACCTGTGAGACATGGCCAGAGGGGTGCTGTACCAGGAGCTGAGCACTGGGCTCATGGACCGGGGCAGGAGGTGCTTCTGCAGCCAGACAGGGAGCCCTGCGCTTCCACCGCTCCATGTCCTCCCTGCCGCACACAGGAGATGCAGAAAGCAGCGGCAAAGATGCCAGTGCATTAACAGCTAAGAAAGTTCCCAGAAAGTTCACTTGTTTTTCCTCATAAATAAATCATTTGCTGTTAAGACAACATTTGGGCTGCTGGGGGGGGTTGTTCATTAAGGAACATCAAGTCAATAGGTGGCTGATGAGAACCTGTCTCCACTGTGTACGAGTAGGGGAGTGGGGGATGGTAACATTGTGTTTTCCTATTACACTGTGAATAATAAAGAATTAAAGAATAATTCTCAAGAAATTAGTCATGGCCAGCCATTAATGAGCATCTCGGTAACACACTAATGAGCTGGCTTCAGATGCCTGTAAAAAAGGACTTTAATTAGATTAATACATGTAGCATTGTCCATAGCCCAGTAGGTAATCATCAGGTTTTGCACCAGTGGGATTACAGATGACATTCTATTTAATTGCTGTTTCCTTTTCATTTTCTTTCCTTTTTTTTGCTTTTAAAGATTCTTTCCTCCAAAGAATTCTGTTTCTGTTCTCGAACATAACCTAAATGTTATCCATGGAATTCTGCATGTGAAAGTGCTGCCAGACTGGGCTTATCTGATTCAATTGACCTTTAAAATTTATTTTGCTGCTGTCAAAAAGAATGTTAGTCTGTTCACGGGAGATTTCCAAGACGATTAGAAGCAGAGACTCCTGAAAAGTCTACTTGTTGCATATTCTGCAATCAAGGGATGATCCTAGCGCGTTTTTTTAGGAGAAAAATACCTCAATTTAAAAAATATTTTCATGAATAAGCAGAGTCCAGAAAAGTTCAGTGCAAACGGGGTGTCCGTGTTCAAGTAGACAGCCGAAGAGCTGCTGAGGAGCTCCTTCTGGCAGGGTGAAACCCAGGGAGTTGGTCCATGTAGGCTTCAGAAGATGCCCCGATTCTTGCTTCTAGCGCAGTACTGACGGTGGGATTTCTTTTTTGGCCTCATACACTGTCAGGACCCTCGTGTTTTAAATGCAGTGTTGTTAGCACGGGAGTGGAACCCCAAATTTAACCTGCCAAGGTTGATAGCTGCCTGAAAATCCCGGTCAGCGCACGACAGGCACCCGTGTTTCCAAAGGAATTCGGCTCTGAACCGAAGGGCAGGGCTGAGGGCCGGGGCACTGTGGATGCTCCGTGCTGTCACACGGCACTGCTGGTGGGACAGCTTTTGTCTCTCTTGGCCCAAGGAGGGACTTCGGCTCTGTCAGGCAGACGGGGGAAGGCATCGCCTCCACAGCCAACGCAGGTCAGCAGCTTTGCTGCAAAGGCAGAGCATCGTGACCCCACGCTGAGTGGCACGTGTATGTACATACCTCTGGTGTCTGCCTTACGGGAGCCGTGTCCTGCCCCACAGGGAGCCCTCGGAGTTCCAGCGTGGCTGCAGACGTGTGTGCAATGAGCTGTGCAGCATGTGGCGTGAGCCCCACATTTGTGGAGACAGGCAGGGTGAGGAGCAGTGCTGCTGCAGGGGCTGCTTGGATGGATCTCAGGAGTTTCCAGCCATAGGTGATCCCTTTATCACACTCATTAGGAAGGATTTAAGGCTCTAATGAATACATTTTTAAGCTTTCTATAGGCATGAATAATATGTAGGACAGATGGTTATGAGCCACAGCTATAAACTATATGCTGACCTGATAGACTTTATAACCATTGTACCTTTAACAACTGATTAAATACTTGTTAAAGCAGCTATTGATTATTTATTGCCCCTTTATGAAGGGTTTACCAGTTGCACTGAAATTTAAATCAGAGCCAGGTTTGCAAAGGATTGGCAGGATTTCTCTAGTTCACAATGACTTGTTGTTTTAATTAAAAATTAAACAAAGAGGCTATTTGCATAGCAAGACAGATAGTTGAAGGAAGATTATGAGGGAGCTAATTCTGTTCACGCTGCTGTGCGCTCAACATCCATTTGTCTGGGCAGCATCACCCTGCATCAGACAGGAGTGAATGCCAAATTTGTGGAGATAGCACTCAAAACCAGAGAGGTGAAGGAAACTAGTCGTGCCTCGCTCCCCGCCGTCGGGCACAGAGGCACCTGCATCCCCACATTTGCAGGTCCTGGTGCTTCAGCAGTAGGTGGCATAAGCCAGCGTGTAGTGGTGACGGTGTGCTGCAGCTGCACCGAGCCCGGAGCGCATCTGGGGGAGGATGCGCCGATGTACAAATCCACAGCGCGTCAGACATGGCATAAAGCAAGATGGATCAAGGGGACAGAGCCAGCCCCTCCTGCCAGAGCCCTGAGAAATGCAGAACTTGGCATCTGCCATGAGCTGATGGTGTCAATCTGGATTATTTCCTTACGTCCTGCAGCAAATGTGCTGTAATGAACCAGACTTGGCTGCTGTTTTCTCTCCCTCCCGCTCAGTAGCTTTGCTTTTTCCTCCATACAGTCCAGGTGGGCAGGGTGGGCGCAGCCTGCATCCACGCAGGGGTGAAGGAGACGGGGGATGCGCAGCAGCCACCCGCCCTGTAAATCAAGAGCGGAGCGCTCGGCGGAGGGCAGGCAGCGAGGTCGGGTTATGAACACGGCTGTGACCCTGCACTCTCCAGCAGTTTCCAGCGTGCTTGCGAAGGCAGTAATTGCTGGGTGCTCTGCCGTGACCCGGGGCGGTGCAGATGCATCGCCGTGTGTGTCCGTACAGGCAGTCCCCATCCAGAGCTGTTACAACAGCATTGTCTCCCCTCGTGTCAGGTGTTAACACGATTTCATTCTACCAAGGAAAATAGGATGTGCAGGGTGGAAACTGGGCTGAAACTGGGCTCGCCGCCTAAGCCCGCAGAGCCTCATGCTCGGGAGGAGGAAACAGTGTCCTCAGGCAGAAAGTGGTCCCCACAGCAAGAACGCCCGGGGGGCTGTGGGGATGCGCAGTGGGCTGCAGGGCAGCATCAGTGCCTTCTCCATCTCTGCTGCAGCCACACAGCCCTGTGGGGTGGCCGGGTATGGACAGTGAAGGGGGGGGGGGGTGACAGCGGGGAGTCCTGGGCTGGGGCTTGGCGCTGGGGCGTGTGAGAGGTGGGCACCTCTGCGATCGGGTCAGTCATTGCCGCTGGCAAAGCCTGAGCCTGGCAGGTCTGGGCTGACTCCCCTGCAGAGTGGAGCCCTGGGAAGCATTTGGGAAAATTCACATACCCTGTACAAGGAGCCCCTTGTCTGATGGGAGGTGGGACACCCCAAAATTGCACTCAGGGGACCCAAGGACCTTCCCTGTCTGCAGCAAAAGCATCGTCCCTTACCGGGCTGTGCTCAGTTGCACTTTACAGCAAGAAAAAGATTTGCAAAGGGAACCCACAGCTTCACACCAAGCTAGTCTGGCTCCTGCGGAGCTGATCTCCAGCTTTCTGGCCCTTCCAGCTCACTCAGCATAATGGAGATTTCCCCAAAGGACAGCCCTGGTCCTGCAGAACTAGTCTCATAATTGTGACATCTTTGTCTGTCCCCTTCTTTAATAACTTGCTGGTGCCTTAACAGTCACATTTGGGAGAATCGAAGTTGTTTTCCCCAGAAAACCAAGGACAGGTTTCCTTCCAGTTTATTCTATTTATTGAACCACACAACAGTGAACAGGGACTTTCCATTCTCTGGGAGGAGGGCTGAACCCCTCTGGGTTTCTGAGCAGGACTTGTTGGGGACTTAGAAGTTATTAAAAAGATTGCAGGGTTTGTGTTGGTTATTAAACTAATGCTTTGGAGCTTGGCTCTGGTGCTTGGGGACTCACTAGCAAATTACTTGCAGCTCTTGGGGGAGGAATGATTGGCACCTGGGGTAGTAGGGACTTTGTTTTAAATGTGTGCACTTGCATTTCTGTGCTATCAGTGGTGCTGTGGCAGTGCAATCAGTGGGGTCCCTCTGTCTTGTAGCTGGCCATGTTTCTGTTTAAAACTGCTTCTTTTTTTTTTTGCTAGAAGAAGGACTGTTTTAGTCAGAAATCTCTCAGAGCCAAGGTTCTGGGTTGATCGCTGCCCGAAGCGAAATGCTGGCCGTGTGACAGCCGTGCCAAGTGGTTTGTGCTGGGACATGCTGACTGCCCTGTTCCTCCCTAAAAATCGTCTTTCTGGCTACTGGCAAGAAAGTGGCAAGGAAGATGTATGGACATTAAAGGTTAGGGATGAAAGCAGCGGATAACCTCCACAAAGCAGTGAGGTGGTGCAGAATTGGGTTTTGTCCTGTGTAAAGGTATACGAGAGGGTTAAAGAAGACCCGAACCAAGCTGTGTCACTCCAGCGTGCGAGCTGTGGTGCACCAGCCCTGGCAGCGGAGCTGGGGACCACCCAGCTCTCACCGAAGCATAGTGGGCGCATCACAGGCTCTAACATTCATCACATCTGTTTGGTTGGCTGGTGCTTTTTTCAGTACCCCAGATGCCAAATTGTCCCCAAACCTGGCAGGGAGCAGATCTGGCCCTTGGCCCTATGCAGAGGTCCCTGCAGGGCATCTGCATTTGTTGCCTGGCTCCCAGTGGTAAGCCACCAAGTTGGGAAAACTTGTTACTGGACGGTGACGGGGACAGGATGAAAAACCGCATCTCCCCTTTTGTGAACAAGCGTGATAAGAGGAGAATAACAGCCTGGCTGCATGTTGCCGTCACGCTGAAATAAAGAGAGCTTTCTGCAGGACAGAGTGGTGAGGCTCGGTGGTTTTTCTTTGCCGCTGCCTTCTTTGACAGTTCGTCACTAAGACGGAGGCCCCTGGGGTTTTCAGACACCTGGCTCTCAATTAAACAGCTAATCTGTGAAGCAAGGCACTTAAAGCAGGGAGGAAAAATAGCTTATCAAGTGAACCAGCTCTGGCCTTGGGCTGTTACCGGATTGAATATCAATATTTTTAAGGGATTCCTGAATGTTAGTGGCAGCAGGGACCATGGCATTTTTTTCCAACTGTGCTGTCCTAGGAAGAGAGGAGAAGGGCTGGCAGGGAGGCAACTTTGTTGGTGGGAGTCTGCGCACCTCCGAGCGCTGCAGCACCCGGACGGGGGCACGGGCGGGCAGGCACAGCCTCTCCGTGAGCATGGGAGCTTCGTGGGACCTCAGAGCGGTCCTCACCATCTCTAAGAAGTGGCACAGGGGATCCTTGACTTTTGGGGGTGCAAAGCTCAGTTAATCCCATGTTGTGTTTTCTTCTCAGCCTGGCAGTAGCAAACAGGTGTCCTTGTATCATGCGCAGTGGGGTGGTAAATCCATGGAGAGCTGTCGTCCTGGGATCTGTGGTAGGGTCAGGGTGCAGGGATGATGGTCAAAGGGTGGTTGGAGAGCCCTGGGGCGGCGCAGCCTAGGTGCAGATGGATGTGTTTCTGGAGTCACCATGGCGTGGCTTGGCAGCTGTCCCCTGCAGAGCTTGCAGGGTCCCTCGCCATGCAGAGGGAGACGGGACACACAGGAGGGAAGGATGAAACTTCTGACAGTCTCATCCTTAAGTCTCCATAAGCCTTTGGGATCATTTGGGAGTGGGAGGTGTCATTAGGATGTTTCTGTAAGCGTTGGCGAGGCTGGTGGCACACACCCCTCCACGCCAGACCTCTCCTGTCTACACCTCAGTTTCCCTTGCAGAAAACAGAGATAGTCATACTAATCTTTCCTTGGTGTTCCCTGGGGTCCTACAGATGAAGGACCCCTTTATACATTCGTTTATCTATCTCCAGGCATTATTACTGGTTGCATTTTGTCTTGTTCTCTTTTCCAGCTCAAGTCTGTCTTGTTGCAGTTGTGGGTTGGGGAATGAAAGGTAAAATAATAGCTGTGAAAATGCATCTGCTAAGACAGTGATAGTTATTAAAATATTAATCTATAACCAGTAATATGTCTCTGCTGTGTATATTTTTCTAATCAGAGATATCACCAAGATACTCTACTCTGGCTCATACCCATGGGTTTTTACATGGCGTATCGAAGAGAGAGTGGCTTGACAAGCCACTGTGCTTCGTAGCCCTGCACTGGTGAGCTGTGTTGTTTCACGTGGAAGGGACACTAAGCCGACATGCACGATTGCTGTGCTGGTTTAATCTGGGCACAACGCAAAGTGCTCTGTTGGAATGCAGTTAGGTGGAGTATGAAATATTAATATAAAATGATTAAAATATCCTTTTCCAGTTCTTGCAGTAAGGGGGCCATAAGTGATGTGAAATGAATATTGTGTGTAAGAAGAAACGCTAAATGAATGGGACAGGGAAGGCAAGGGAGTCTGTTTTCTCCAGGGGATGCCAGGCTTGTATGGCCATTAGAAGAGCACTTTGCACAGGGTTATTGAACACGCAGTGCCGAGTGTTATAAGCTGCAAAATGAGAGCCGTGCGGGCCAGTTGTTAAATGGAGGCCATCAGTGATGGTGCGCAAAATCTCAGAGCAATGCCGTGCTAGAAGCCCAGAGTCCCAGCTCCCCTTGGACAGTGCTACCTGCCAAATCCCTGCTCCCTGCCTGGGCAGGACAGCGGCCAGAGGGCAGATGGTGCTGGGAGAGCATCCCATCTGCAGAGGCGTCGGGTCCCCGTTGGCTTCCTCCCAAGTCTTTCCCAGCTGCGTGGCCGTCACCTTGCCTGACCTTGAGTTTGCCATCTGGTGGCCCCGTACCATCGCTCGGCAGCCACAGGCACATATCCCGCGCAGACCTGCGTGTCCTGAGATGGCCCCGGGGCTGGAAAGCTGCCCGGTGGGAAAGGACCTGGGGTGCTGGTTGGCAGCCGGCTGAACATGAGCCAGCAGTGTGCCCAGGTGGCCAAGGAGGCCAACAGCATCCTGGCTTGTATCTGAAACAGTGTGGCCAGCAGG
>JAVJGI010000002.1:1547635-1594245 GCA_035590275.1 Ibycter americanus | reverse complement strand
CGGGGGGGGGGTCCCCCCGGGCGCGGCGGGGGCTCAGGGGGGACCTGCTCACTCCCTACAACTCCCTTCTCCAAAGAAACAAGCGATAGCACAAGAGGAAACAGCCTCAAGTTGCCCCAGAGGAGGTTTGATTGAATCTAAGGAAATATTTCTTCTCCAAAAGTGTGGCCAAGCACTGGCACAGGCTGCCCAGGGAGGTGGTGGAGTCCCCATCCCTGGAGGTGTTTAAAGGCACGTAGACACGGTGCTTGGGGACATGGGTTAGTGACAGACTTGGCAGTGCTGGGTTAACAGTTGGACCCGATGATCTTAGATGTCTTTTCCAATGTAAACAATTCTAAGATTCTATGATTTCTGCGAAACAAGTCCTTGAGACTCAAGCTGGGTACCCAAAGTGACCAAACAGCTGAAAACAGCCTTGGCTTTTCCACTGTTTCTCCACCTCTGCACCAGGAAGGGGGACAGTTCCCTTTGTGAACCTCTTCCTGACTGCACTGCAAGAATATGTTAAAATAGATAGCATTAAACAAGTGTTGTTGTATAGGTTGGAACTTGGAGGAACCTGAAGATGTTGGGCACCACTTGCCAAAGATGTGAGAATTTAAATCACTTAGATGCCTTTAAAAGTCCTCCGCTTTGGTTATTTTTTTCTGTGTTTTTAGTAACACTGTCTGCCAGGAATTGTTTTTAAAGTAATAAAACAAAGTCTCTGGGTCTTTTAAGCCATAAGGTTGAAAGGGAAAATATAATGAGCCAGACTCAGACAAAGTCTAACTTTTTTTTGATTGGATTTAGCAGGGAGATCATTTCCAGCCTCGGTGGTAGGTTAATAGAGTCACAGAGGTTAGAGCTGGATGGGATTTATTGTGCCATCACATCTTCCCTCTGCTCCGCGTGGAGAATCAGCCTTGCCAGGTATCTCCGACACTCTGTGTGGTCTGGCTTTAAATGTTCAGTCCTTTGTGCTCTCAGAATTAAAAAAGCAGAGGTCTGCACGTCACAGCTTTGGCTGTTGAGAGCTCCTTGATTGCAGTCGGTGTTCAAACGCTCCATGTCTGCCCGGGCTGGGCTGCAGGCACCATCCGTGTGCGGGGCTGCGTGCGTCTCCCCTCTGTCTCCTCACCTCATGCTGGACTGAAGTTCCAAATCCTGCAGCTGCAGAGGCAGTGGCTGTGAGCGCTCGCGCTTGGTGCTTGTCTGCATGGGTGGAAGCACCCTCGGGCAAGGTGGGGCTGCGGGCAGGAGCAGCCCCCGCTGGGTGTCCCAAGGGGCTGGTACACCAACTCAGGAGGACATCCATCACCTGAGGAGCCAAAATGGGGTTCACCTGGCAAAGGGGTGAGATGGGTGTGATGAAGTTATCCCCCCTAACAGGTTTAAGAGGAGATGGAAGCAACCAGAGATTTCATGTCCTGTGGGGAAACCGTGCAGAAGACAAGGAAGAAGGAGGACCTAGGTTTTTTGAAAGTCTTGGGTGCAACCCCAAAAAGCATGACGGGAAATGTGACCTTTTCCCAGGCTCTGCCAGCCTGGTGAGGAGTGTAGTAAAGACTTAATTGTGTGTTTTAGGGCTTGACAAAGCCAGAGCATCACACACTGCCAGTGTCGGTGCCTCGGGCTGCACGCAAGCAGAGCCTGCCAGGGCTTGGGGGCCAGGGTGGCTGGGTCCACAGGAGCTGTATCCATGCAGTCAGGGACAGCTGCCACTGTCCCCAACTCCAACCAAGCTGCTCAGACAGACTTGGACTTTGAGGCCAGAGACCAAAACCCCAAAGCCAGGCAGTGCCTTAGCTCTGCCCAGTGCCAGGGCAGATGCTGGGGACTACCAGGGAGGGGACAGCACGGCCCTGTGGTAGCAGTGCATCCCCTGTGCCAGGCATGGGGACCGCCTGGAGTTGTGGACACCCTGGTGGCATTGCCCAGGGGGCTGGGAGTACCTGTGGGTGCTGCTGGAAGGGGCTGGGGGAGACCAGCACCTCAACGTGCATCCTAAAATACCTTCCACAGCTCTGAGCTGACTTTTCCCAGGTAAAAACCACACACTATGTGTGCAGCACCCCATAGCAATCCCAAAGCATCCCCTCTGCTTCTGGAAGATGAAAATCGAACTGATGTCTTTGGGCAGCTGTAATTTTTGCTGCAGAAATGTGAGCAGGCAGCCTGATAGGCAGCCAGACTAGCTTTAATTTCACACAATTTCCAGCCCTGTCCCTTGGTCCTCTTAGTCCTCAGAGGTGGAGCCCGTTCTCAGGGACTGCCCACGAAATATCCCAGGCAAGAAACTTGGAGGATCATGCCTTGCAGCTATGGGAAGCTTGGCATGGCTTCCCGCTGATGGCTGCGTGATTTCCAGGCTAACAGTGACACCGCCTGTTTGCACAGATTTCAGCTCAAAGCCCAGCGTGTAAATGCGCTCACAGGCAGCAGGGTGCAGATATCAGACAGGAGCACATGAGCTGCTTCGTTTCTTAAATCTCTTCATTTGCATCCAGAAAACTCAAGTCCTCTTCCAGCTGCAGATGCGGATCCGTGGGGATGAGGCGGTCCCTGTGCATGGTGAGAGCTGGCTGGTGCTGGGAGGTGCTGGGCAGGGGAGAGCCCGGAATGGTGGGCTTGCACCAAGGCACTGAACACAAAGTGCTTTAAAAAGAGCAGTCCTTTGAATTGTAACTAAGTAGAGAGAGGTAAAAGCTTTTGTATAATAGCATTAAAGCTTTTACTTAGATGTAAAGTATGTTTAAATCTGGTTTTGTCCCCTAAAAGCAGCCAGCTGATACCCAGAGGGTCAGCCTGATAAACAGCTTTCCAGCAGGAGTTTTGCGCTGGCTGGAACAGTCACTCCCCAGCACAGAGGGGCTCTCGGAGATGGGATCCCCTCAGCTGTGACTCGTTGGAGTTGAGAAGCTGGTTCCCTCGTTCCAGGCTGGCTGGGAGATATATTCCCCACTCCCTTTTATAAGACGTGCAATTCCCTTGCACACCTTCCTGACTCCCGATTTGTTCGTTCAGGTGTTCAAGATGTCATTGAAGGTGCAGACGAGCAACATCACGAACAAGAATGACCCCAAGTCCATCAACTCCAGAGTCTTCATTGGCAATCTCAACACAGCAGTGGTCAAGAAGTCAGATGTGGAGACCATTTTCTCCAAGTACGGCCGGGTGGTGGGCTGCTCCGTTCACAAGGGCTACGCCTTCGTACAGTACTCCAACGAGAGGCACGCACGTGCTGCTGTCCTGGGCGAGAACGGACGGGTGCTTGCTGGCCAGACGCTGGGTAAGTCATTTCTTCAGACATTTTGGGTGTCCAGGTACAACACGAGTTGGTTGCTCCGTAGGGGATGGTCAAGGGGTGGCCAGTCCAAGGTCCAACTGAGACATCGATCTGCAGATCAGGATCAGGTCCGAGGATGGTGAGCAGGTCAGACACAACCCAGTGAAGGCTGAGCAGGTCCATAGTGACAAGGCAGGTCTGGGGCCAGGCTGGGAAGTCAGCCAGTGGGTCAGGATCAGCAGGGTCCATGGCCGGGCACAGGCACGGCTGTGCCGGAGCTGGGGACCAGCACTCCCACGGCACAGCTCAGGTAGGGCTGAAGGCTCTGGGGTCCCACGTGGGTAGGGATCAGAAGTGGTCATGGCCATTCAGGCGTATTCTCCCCTCAGGGCTGTGACATTGTGGCCCAAAAGCTGATGTTATGGAGTGTGATTATAGAAGCTAAAACAGTTCTGAATCATCCCATGTCCTTGTCCTTGGTCTGGTGTGGAAGAGCAAGGGTGGGAGAAGACATTTCTTGGTTCCCTTGTTGCACCAGGCTTTACCCTTTGCCTTTCAGGAGAGGTGACAGTCTAACTCAGACCAGCTCAGACTAACTTTAGCTGGCTGATATTAAATGAGATAACTTCCCCCCTGGACACATAAAAGTCTCTCGTCCATACTGCTGTGTGATAAGAAATAACAAACAAAAAGATCCTGGTGGCTCCCAGCTGCATCCTTATTGTGCAGATTGCTCTGAAGTGTCACATGCTGAGAAGCTTTTGTCACCAGCTCTAAGCTGAGAATTGCAACTGGAGGCAGTGTTTTAATGAAAAATTGTTATTTCCAAGCCTGCCGTAGGCAGTGGTCATTGGGCACCCAGGAGAGCGATTTGCAGCCCATTCCCACCCTGCTTCTGGCCCAGCAGTCTGGAATAAAAAGTTGCATGCTAGATCTGATCTTTGAGGCAGTGTGCTATTTCCATCCATGGTTTATTCATATACGAGAAACTTCTTTTCACTTCTCCTACGGTCCAGAGAGCGGAGCTGCAGACCGAGGCAAAGCGCAGTGTGCAGGGATGCTCCCAGCCCAGGCATCGCCCACGTGTGCACGGTCCGTGGATGTGACAGAGGGCCTTGGGGAGCAAAGGAGCTCGTTGTGATGCTCCAGACAGATACAGGAGATACAGCTAAGAGACAGGCAACGCTTGCCCACTTAGCTGAAGAGAGAGATTAAATGTTTACCGTGATAGGAACTTGTTACTCTCCTCAGTGCTGGTCCCAGAGGTCTGGCATGCCAGCAAGACGAAAGGACTGTATTAGAGCTGGGAATCTTATTACCTGTGCTGGATGAGGTGCAAGCTCAGCTCCCTTTCATCTGCCTTCCCTTCACGGGCCAGTCCTACCACAGAAGAGCTCAGCAGCCCTTCCCTGGCTGTTCATGGACCTCTGTAAACAGAGGGACGCTCCCCTTTCAGGAGGGTCCAGCAGAGAAGAGCCAAACAAACAAGGTGGTTAGAGAATGTCTTTGCACAGAAGACAAGGTGGAAGGTCCCCCGTACAGAAGAGGAGGTGGTGGCCACATAGAGCTGTGGTGAGGAAGGACAGGGTGAGACTGGCAGGGGGCACGGCAGGCACGTTGCTGAAGGGACTGTTCCCATTTCTGTTCATGGGCAGGGTTTTAGGGGGGTCCCCTGAGGTGATGTGAGAACTTCTCTCCCCAGGTGGGCAGCAGGAAGGTAGGCTGCTTTCTGCCCTGGCAGCTACAGCCGGTAACTTCAGCAGGGTGCAGCCACGCAGCCCCATGGAAGAGCTGCAAACCATCACTGCCAGGCAAACGGCTGCGTTCGGCACGGCAGGAGCTCGTGGGGAATGCCCGCCCGCGCGGTGGGACAGCATGGCTCAAGGCAGTGCCCAGTGTAGGGGCAAACTACCCCCGATTTGCTCGGGGGCAGCAGCTTGTTGATAGTGCAGGGCCACCCGTCCCCAGTGCTCAGCAGCGCAGCATCCCTGTCCGAATCCGGAGCCACTCCTGCGCACCAGGCACTCGCTGTGAGGACTCCGTGGCAGCCCTGCGTGGCACAGTTCCAGTGGAACTGCCTGTCCTGCCTCAGCTGTCCAGATGGGAAAGAGAATTTGCACCACGTATAAGAAATGGGCAAGCATCATAGTTTTGCATGTGATGTGGGTGCTGTGCATGCCTCTCGTCTGAATGGGCATGTAGTTTAAGGATGTCATACCTCCCCCAGCATCCGTCAGGGCTCTTGCAAGTCCTTCTGGATAGATCATAGAAAAGCTGGTCCTTGCAGAAACCCTTAAGTGAATGCCTCCAGCTCACGGTGGTACTTGTCCCCTTCAGAAGCATGGCTGGCTGCACCGCTGTGGGACAGTTACGCGTGCTGGTGATCGCAGGAGGGTTCAGCCCTCCGTATGCTCCCGAGTGCCAATGGTGGTTTGCTGGTGGCATTTTCTAGCACATATCAGAGTGCATGAGCAGAGCAAGCAGTATCTTTCTAACTTGCATCTCCCAGCTAAGGTCAGGTCTCAAGCTAAGTGGTCTAATAGAGTTTCTTCCATTTTTTCTTCTTCCTTTGTCACCAGATACGCAATCAAACTTGCATTTTTGTTGATCAGCAAGATACTGAATGCAGCACAAAATGGAGGTGTTTGAAACCACAGCTGGAGCCCATCCTGTGCTGGGACATGGACTGCTCTGCCAAGCAGGTCCTGGCAACCTCTGTGCTTTCTCCAGAGGCTCCCCGACACCCCAGTCATTGCAGGAGGCAGTTACCATTCCACTGGCCGGGCTCTGCACTGGAAGCTGGATCCACACCATAACATCACCCTACCATGTTGGCTAGACAAGGCATGACCTCCCCATTTAGTGTGGGCAGAGGTGTCTGGATATGAGCAGGAGGGATGGATACTGCCTTGGGGTGGGCAGATGGATTCCATGATGCAGAGGAGGGAGCCAGAATGGAAATGAGATGCAAAATCTGTCCAGGCTGATGTGCACGCTGAACTCTTGTCTCTCCTTGTTCACTGTCAAGGGAACCCTGCGGGGTCTGGCTGCCCATCACCACTATAGGTTGAAAGTATAAACTTCCTGATCTGTCTGCACGCCCTGATGAAGGCTCCGCAGGGCTATTTCTAGCAGTGCGTACCAGCAAATTGAGCTAATTGTTGTCATTATCCACCATTGGGCTTTCATTGCGTCTCCCTTGAAGGGTGTTAATCAGCATGGTGCTGTCATTAGCTCTCCATTTTGCAAGAAGAGTGACTGGCAGCTGGCAAGACACACCGTGACAGCACAAAGGGTTCACAAAAAGGGAACTGGATCTGAGCAGGGGTGTGTTCTGGGATGCACCAAGGAAGAATTTATTCCTCTCTTCCTTTACAGCAACCAGCATGGCCAGAAGCACTGCGTTGCTGGACAGCCTAAGGCAGCCGCACGCATAGTGCTCACACTGGCAGCAGCTGTGCGTGGACCTGGCCTGTGGCCGTGCACGTCCTCGCTAGCATTCAGCTCGTCTGCGTCCCCCTTAGCACTTGGGGATGGGGGGATGGAGGGTGAGAGGCAGCAAAGACACACTCTGATCTGAGTGTGCCTCCAGAGGAGCATTCAGTGCAATAGCTGAGCGACACCCTAACACCACACTTGCTATGCAAGTTTATAAATAGGCCAAGCACCAGCTTCAGTAGGGACGATCTCTCTTGCTAGACCCTAAAAGGCAGTCCAAGGAATTGCGCAAGACAGCTGGGCAGTGGGAGCAGGTCCGTGCTCCTCCGCAGCCGTGTCCCACGTGCGCAGCCTGTGCTCCTTCTGCTTGGGTTGCTTCAGCAGTGCTGCAGCTTGTGCTTCCAACGGTGATTTTCTTGGTTAATAATGAAGTCAGCAGACTGTTCCATTTGGATCATTTTGCAAGGGAGTGGACCAGCCTGTCCGTGCTGGAAAAGCCAGCAGGGAATTTGATTAGCGAAGAGGAGGGGATGCCTCATGCTCCCAGTAGCTCACCCCTCGCAGTTCTGGGGCCACCTCAGCGTTAGATTGCCAGGCTCTCGGCAGCCTCTGTGAAATCAGATGCATCGCTTTACTGTCATGTCAAAAGCACATTTGGCACCAAGGCCAAGGAGAGAAATTTCCTCAGTGGATTAGAAGAGCTCATTCTCACCTGCCCTGGTAGAAGATGCTCCTCTGAGATCAGCTGGGGTGGCTGCAGGCGTGTGCCTACACCCCGTGCAGCTTCTGACGCAGCCCAGTCCATGGCGATGCCCGGCTGGCTCGTGCTTAGCATTCATTTTTATTCTAGAAGGAGCAAGGAATAAATCGTTGGCAGTTAGCAGCATGCAGCGCGTTTATATATTGTCCGTGCCTTATCATAACAGCACCGAATCCTCCTGAGAAGCCTGTTCTGAATTTGTGTGTGTGGGTTAGACCGTGTGCGGGGCGCTGACTTCAAAAATAAATGGTTAGTAGCTTTGTAAAGGAAAAGGAGGGGCTTGCCAGGTGCGAGAATATATGTGCCTTCTTGTGGAGGTGCGGCAGGGCCCCAAACACACTGAGAGCAGGTGGAGATGCGGTGGGAGGCATGGAGGAGCTAGTTTCTGCCGGTGGCAGGGCTGTGCCTCCCTGGCTCTGCCGGGGGTCCGGCTGGATGTGCCGTGTCACAGCTGCGTGTCCGTTCGTTGCAGACATCAACATGGCCGGGGAACCGAAACCCAACAGACCTAAAGGGCTGAAGAGAGCAGCCTCCGCGTTGTACAGGTAGGTCTCCGCCGCGCCACCCCCCTGCTGCCAGGTCTCCGGGCTGCTGTTTGCCTCGTCTGGGGCAGACCTCAGTGGTCTTCTGGCAAAGACAAACCCACCAGTGCTTCAGCAGCCCTCCCGCCACCACCCGCAAGGCATGTGGTGGGACCTTCCATGAGTCTCTCGGCTGAGGTCTTCCTTTGTGGCTTTCACCAGGCAGATTTTTCCTCCCGTCTTGGACCTTCACTGGGACTTGGCCCTCTGGATTCACAGGGGATGCCAGCTGAGGGGACGCAGACCGCATTACCTGCGCTGGTGTATAGAAATAGAGATGTCACCAATCTTTCTATTTAGCTGCACGTATACTACTTACGTGGTGCTGGTAGCCATAATGCAAATCAATTCATTCCATACATCTTGCAATAAAGAGCATTTCATTTACTCTTCATCCGTGCCTTGACCGCTAATCCATTTCTGTTGAAATGACCAATATTTCAGACTTCCAGGCTGCCATGTAGATGAAGAGAGAGCGAACAAGAGATGTTTGCTTCCTTCCACAAATACGGATATGCTAAAATATGGGCTAGAGAACCACACTGCTCTGAGCTCCAGCAATACTTCATCCCAGATTGGCTGTCAGATTTAAACTTTGCCATCTGGACTACCAGAACTTACGATATCTCATGGAAAGCAGGGAATCCAGGTTTGCAGTGAGCATCATAAATTTTTCTAAATGTTAGACTTCAAAAATCACAGCACTATAATTTATAGAAAGGCTGTGTTAAACACATAAGATTATTTTTGCAGAGGTTGGGTTTTACTTTGCCTCACTCCAAGTCTGGATGAGAGGGTCAAGGGGAAGGGAGATCTCATTTTGGACACAGAGGAAGCAACAATCTTCACAGTTACTTGATCCACGAGGGGCTATCTGGGTGGTTAATAGAAATCCTTTGGGATGTAGCCTCCCGTCTGCCTCCAGCAGGTACAACATACACGCAGGTTCATGCCATCATAAATTTTCTCAGGTCTCTCCACAAGAGGGACCTGCAGTTAATATAAAACCTTGCTGTCATCACTGCTTTCCCCTGCTCTCTCGGGATCTTCAGGGCCTCCCTCCCTCTGCCGCTGGCATTTGCCACAGCATCCCTTTGCACATGGAAGGTCCCCTGGGTGCTCCTGCTGGCACCCTGGCCACTGCTGCTGAACGTGGACGTGGCTGGAGATGCTGCAAATGAGTGAGTAAGGATGGCTGGAAAATGAACTTGGGTTTTGACCACATCCCCCAGCTATTCACATACTGTCTCTCAACATCTTTTGCCCTCTGGCAACACCATTTTTGTCTGCATAGCAAATGTCTGGACAGTATTTCCTGGGGCATTTTGGGCCAAGCTCGGGCCGGTGCCAGTGGTGCTGCTGTGCTGTGAGTTGGCTGCTTGTTGCCGTGGGCTGGGAAGGGAAGGCGGCTCTGCCCCGGGGCAGCGGGGTCTGCCACTGCTGCACTTGACATTTGGAGGCACAAACCTCTGCCTTTCCCTGTAAAGCTGGTGCTAACGTTGCTCTGTAGCCAAAAGGACAGTGAGGACAAGCTAAGCAAGACCTGCAAGAGCAACCGAGTGTCTGGCAGCTTGGTGGCCCAAGGAACTGTCTCCAAAAGTGACAGACAGAAAGCGTTGCTGACTTACTCTCACAGCTACAGGTGCAAGTGGATGATGCCCTTCCAGCTCAGCTGGCATTCGCATCCCTTGTTATGCTACATATATTGTATAGGTGTATATATATATATTGTGTATGTATATATATATATAATCCCCCCTATTACGATCCCTGCAGAAAGCTGGTGTCAACCCATCTCCAAATAGATCCACTCCTACCACATCTCGGCAGTGGTCCTGGGGCAGGTGCCACCCTGGCAAGCCCTGGTGCCACATCCACACAGACGGGGCTGGGGAACAGCCACGGGGCAGGGGAGGAGGCGAGCCATGATACCCAAACCCAGCAGACCCAACACCAGCAGTAAGGATGTGCACGCTTGTCCCAGCCTACAGCTGCCGCCCCGGCGCCTTGGACATGCCAGGCTCCCCTCCCACATTTCTTCCCAGCTTCCCCCTACCTTGGCTATTTGCAGGAGGAAGGGATCTCACACCAGACACACAATATTGTAAAAGCTCACTACTTGATCAATGCCAGATTTTCCAAGTAGCTTTCCAGTGGGTATTACTTCTACTGCTGCAATAATTAAGGTTGTGCAACCATTAGTAGAAGGATGTGAGCTGAGCACAACGTATCACTTGTGATTATCAGTGCGGGGCTCTCAGCCAGTAATTAAAAGCACAGCCACCCAAATGTACATTTGCTATTCAGGTCCATGCTCAGCAATGGCACCACAAACGTAATGTAAAGGCAGCACATACAATTGCCCTTCAATTATGAGTATTTGAATTTTGAACCTTTGTGAGTCATTAATAAATGTTATTTAATTACTAAAGGAAAACAAAGCAGAAGAAATGCATCAGGGAGTGGGAGCATCGCATTGCTTGACAGAGCCGTACAGCCTTCTGCTGCCTCTCACTCTGATTGTCTCTGCTTTATTTCTAAAGGACGCAATGTCACCAGCTGATTGAAAAATGGCAAAAATTATTCCTGTACACAAAGGAAGGCCTGCCAGGTCACTGAAAAATGATCCACCAGTCTCAGGAAGGTTTATCGTACGTGCAGTGAAATTTTAAGGCACGCAATGTCCAGATATATCACCCATGCCAGGGCACTCACTTTTACTGGCTTATTTTCTGCATTCGTGTTGGAAGACCTGCCTTTTGCTCAGTGCCTGACTTCCAAGGATGCTGGCAAAAGCATCCAGCCACTGCCTCCCTGGCATCATCTATTAAGCCATGTTATTGCAGGGTCATACAGTCAGAGACTTCCAAAACCCCCTTATTCCAGCCCGCTGCCTTCCTTGAGGGCTGTCTGATGGTTAGCAGGTACTGAAAATGGCACTGCCAGAGACGTGAGTATTTGCTGTCCCGCACCGCACCGAGCCTAAGGGTGGATTCATGTCATGTGAGTTCAGCCCTCCACGCTGTCAGGGCTTTATGTGCTCTGGTTGTCTGGACTCCCTTGGTGCTTGCTGGATAAAAAACCCAGTTCTTCACCTGACAGTATTTCAGATGTTCTGTGCCATGACCTGGCACTGCATCTTTCCCCACTGGCTTGGATTTAGCTCTCTACATTCCCAGTGTCTGAAGCCAAGTGAGATGAATCCCACTGTTTCGGGGAACCCCAGGTCCACAGGATAATTATGCCCCTAATTCCTTTTGAAACGGGTGGAAGTGTCTCCAGTTCCCTGAGCATTCAGGGCCAGGGCAGGAGTATCCCTTCCACCCTCTTGCTTTTCACTCACAAGTATTAGTAGATGCTCTTGGACTCCCTGCCCTGCGGATCAGGCATGTTGTAAGCCAGCTCCACTGCCTCTGTCAACAAGCTGCAAAACGGGGCCAGCAGCAATTGCCACCAGAAAACACAAGGCTGCCCAGCTTTGCTCACACATTCCCTCCTGCAAATAGTGTAATAACATTTACAGTGTTTATTAGCCACTTTATATACCAAACTGCTATTTTGACTAGTCTTGAAAAAGGGTTAGGACTTCACCTGAGGTTTTAGGCTTCCCCGTCCTTCTCCAGTCCACACCAGGTTGGATCTACAGGTACTTGAGGCCGGGCTTCATCCTGTTGGTGCTGGAGCTGAGCCCAGGAGTGAGGGTCAGTGATGGAGGTGGAGGGTGCCCACCCCGGCTGGGGCTTCATTCCTTGTTCCTAGATGCGAGGCTTTGCCCGGGACGGTGCTGACGGCAGCAGGGCAATGCCCACGCGATGGGGCTGGAGCTGCAGCTCCGCCGCATCCCCATCCCTGGAGGGAGCCAGCTGTGTGCTGAGCCCACGGTGTCCGCAGCTCTGCCAGCGGGGCTCCCACCAGGGAGCGAAGGCTTGGAAGAAAAGCCGGCTCAGACCAGGGGCACAAATAGGGCGAGAAGAAAGGTGTGCAGGCATTTCTAAACTTTGCCAGATGCCCCCAGGCTTTGTGTTGTTTATGAGCAAATAGTCTAAAGCTGCCTTACCGTGTCCAAGCCACAGCGAGCTTCCCAGCAAGAGCAACAGCGCATGGAGGGGGTTTTTGCTGTGAATAAGACACTGCTTCGTCCCACTTGGAGTCCTCGAGCCGCAGGGAGATGCCACTATCTTCTCTTGCCTGTGGCTGCAGAGAACATTGGCTCCAGGGCACTGCTGGAGCTAGCCAGAAGCAGTTCACCAGAGCCTGTCAGGATTGACAAATATTACAAAACTGCAGCAATTTCATTTAAGTTGCATCTAAGGAAAAAAAAAACACTACCAAAAAAGAAGAATGGGGGAGTCTGACAGTGTTGAAGCATCCTAGTTCAATTTTCCTTTCAAATTACTTCCTATTTTGTTTGCATTCTCTATTTATTTGATTCAAACAAAACTGGAGTCAAACATCCTTGGTGATCAAAATAGATTGGCAGGCTGAGGGAAGCTATTTTCTTCGAGATTTTCTGTATTTCCAGGTTTCATCCCAGGTTAGAATGAAAATCAAGTTACCAGTCATGAAAATCTCCATGAAAATACATTTCCTCATTCCATACTGCCCATCTCCTCAGCCATACAAACAGGCTGGTTATGTTCCAGCAAGAGCTGATGTGGTAGGTATTGCGTTTCCCTTTCAATTTAGAAAAGCACACAAGGGAATAAATCAAGATCGCTCTGTGGCTGGGACAGAAGGCTGCCGGGATATTCATTTTTCCTCCGTGAGCCCAGCAGAAACATTGTTTACAAGTCAGGTCAGAAGGGGAGGATGCAAAGGGTGAAAAGATGTTGAAATTAATCTGTGCTGAGACTGTCAGCAAAACGGCTGTTTTTCATCACGCAATTGCATTCAGAAGGCTTACAGTGATGACACCGGAACAGTCACATCCCTGCCCGCCCCCCGCCGGCGCTGCTGGCTCTGCAGGGAGCCCCTGCCTTGGGCGCCCCGGCCAGCCGAGCGTGCCCTGCGCAGCTGCCCATGGAGAGCCCAGCTTTATGCAATACCTCCTCGCCTGAAGCCACCGCGGCAGTGCGTGACGTGGCAGCGACCCCCAAAAGATGCAGTAGGTGCAAATGCTGTCCCGTTGTCCTTAGCCCCTTGCAGCCTGCGGCCCCAAAGGAGCCCTGGTGTCACCAACCATCTGGGGTGTGCTTCAGGTCCCCCCGAGGCGTAGGCTGAGTCTCCGCATGTTGCCACAGGCTTCTGGGGAGCCCAGGGAGCATCCAAGGAGCGTGGAGAACACCTATGTAAGAAACCAGCTAGTTACTGAAACTGAACATTGGGTGGGGAGCCCCAGTGCCAGCAGCGGCAGGACAGGTGTCCTGGGTCAAGCCTGGAATTTCTGGTCCCAACCACGCTTCCCGCCGGCTGTCCTGGCCAGCCACATGTTCTTCTTGTTGCTTCTTGCCTAAGATGCAGGACACCAACTTTACTCTCAGCTACATACTTGAGTGCTCATCCTTCCCTCTCCCCATGCCCCACTTTCTCCTGGCTCAGAGTCCTTCCCTCTCCCATCCATCTCTCTTTCTTCCTGTTAGATTTTCTGGGTTTTTTGTAAGCCACTTCAAACAGTTTGACGATGCAGGAGAGGCTCTTTGTTTTCAAGGGCCGCAATAACCATTCCCTTTGTTCAGAGCAGAGAGGAGGGAACATCAGCATAGCTTTTTATTTAACCAGCATTAATTCAGCCAGCAGCACACGAGGGAACCAGACACTGTGTTTTGCTGGGGGTAGCTGGTACGTTTGGCAGCGCTGCTCTTCCCTGCTGCTGGGAGTGTGCCGGGGCATTGGGCAGCACCAGCGCTGATCCTGTCTCTGAAGAGCTGTGATTGCCCGCTGCAACCACCTGGTTTGCATTTGCCTTGTGCAAAACCAGCTGCAGCAAGAGAGAAAGCGAGTTACCGGGTCTGCAGGGAGTGAGAAATGCATTGCTCCAACTTCAGGTTAAAATGCAGCTCAAGCTTCAGAAAACAGGCATGGGCAGCGTCTCCCTGGGAGGAGAGAGTTTAAACATCTTTGACAGCAAGGATGTTAAATTAGTAAATATCCTCTTATTCCTGACTTTTACCCCAACAATTACATATGGTATGACAAAAACCCGTACGTGGACAGCAGCAGGGCAGAGCGTCGTGCCAGGGGCACGCTGCACAGGAGGCAGGACGGGGGGCACCAGCCGTGAGCGCAGTTCACCCGGCCCTTTCCAGGCACAGCCCGTTCGCCCTCCGGTCAGCCCGCCAGGGACGGAGGGCTGCTCCCCGCGCCCCAGCCCCAGCCCTCCCCTCAGCACACATCCCCCTGGGCATTTCCCCCACCCCAGCTTGCAGGTTTCAATCCACCCGCACACCTTCTTGCTCCACCCTGAGATAAGCAGGTTCACACCCTGCTGCCAGCATCACCCTGTCCAGCGCATCCAGCCCCCTCGGAGCTTCCTCCGGGCTCAGCCCAGCCCCTGCAGACCCTCGCAGCCGGGAGGATGGGGGCGCACGTCCTGCCAGGTGGGAGGACAGAGGCTGCCCTAGGGAGGGGGAGTAAGTAAAGGACCAGGGAGGGTCAGTGGGCAATGAGGGAGTAATAATAATAAAGCGCCAGCACTAGCTAACCCGTGCTATCCTGACTCTGTCTCTGCAGCGGCTATGACTTCGACTATGACTACTACAGAGACGACTTCTACGACAGGTGAGCAGGGGAGGCATCAGCCAAAGGGGTTTCTAGGAGGCAGGATCTTCCCTGCAGCGCAGCATCTGCCGCGGGGAGCGAGGTGGGGTGCAGGGCGGTCCATCCCAGCCCAGTGCGGTGGGGTCCGATGGCCAGGCTGTGCCCTGGCTCACCGCCGGCGCTGCTTGGGCTCCGGTTATGGCAGCCGCTGGCCGGCACGGCAGACATGGGGGTGCTGCAGGGCTGCTTCAGTCCCCCCCGTCCTTCCCCCCACACTCCAGGCTCTTTGAGTACCGGGGCCGAGTCTCTCCGGTGCCCAGGGTGGTTCCTGTGAAGCGGCCGCGGGTCACCATCCCCCTCGTCCGGCGCGTGAAGGCGACGCTGCCCGTCAAGCTCTTCGCCAGGTCGGCTGCCATCGCCAACAGCTCGGCCAAGCTGAAGTGTGAGTATGTGCGCGGGATGGCGCGGGGACCGGCGTGCATGTGGGACTGCCCTCCCCAGGGCAAGGTGGACCCAGGGACAACCTTAAAAAAACCAAAACATCTGGAAACAACAGCCCAAGCGAGGGCCGTGCAGCAGCCCGCAGGCTGCGAATGCAGCAGGGGAAGGTGCAGGTACAAGCTGAGGGGGCCAAAGCCTGGGGTCATCCCCCGCAAAGCGCCTGGACGACGGACCCACGGGCTCTTTAGAGTGCAGCCCCCGCCGGGTTTCCTTGCCGGTGCTGTAGCAGGCAGCAGGGCAATGAGGGCTGGTGATGGAGGAGGGGGTGTTGTGGCTCCCTGCAAAGCAGGCTCCCCCTCGCCTGCCCCCCGAGCCCCTGTTAGCGGCGCAGGGTGCCTGCACACCCCTCCGGGGCTGCGGCCAGCACAGGCTGAGGCACGCCGTGCAGCGCGGTGGCAGCATCACCGCACGTCCACCCCAGGCTGCCAGGGGTTTGTTCCTGGCACAGCGTTTCTAGTTCATTTTTTAACCTGCTCAGCGAGGTGGCTTGGGCCAGGCTGAGGGGTGAGGCAGGCGCCTCGGGTGCTCTGCAGGGCGCTCAATAAATACCTTTTTTCCCTTCCTTCCTCCAAGTGAAGTGCAGTGAGCTGCAGACAATCAAAACTGAGCTGACACAGATCAAATCCAACATTGATGCTCTCCTGGGCCGACTGGAGCAGATCGCCGAGGAACAGAAGCTGTCCGCAGGTCAGCCAGCAGCGCGCGATGCCTCGGGGCCGGTGCGAGAGCGGCACGGGGTGTGGGACCCCCGCCCTGCCGAGTGCCCCTGAAACCCCGGCAGCTTAGAGCATCCCCGGGCATTGACCGTGGTGTCACCCCCAGGTTCCAGGGTAGAATCGCAGGCCAAAATTACATGCCAGAATTCCTCCAAATTACGGAATTGGGGGGTTTAAGTGATGAGGTTTTTTTTTCTTTTGTCAAATAGTTGGGGAGTTTTTTAGATTGCTTTTTTGTTCTGTTATTCTATTCTATTCTATTCTATCCTGTCTGCCTCCCACACTCACTCCAGAGGGATGCAGAACAATGACCTGCTCTGCCCTCTCCAGGGTCGCTTTCAGGCAGCTTCTTCAAAATCAGCAAAACTTCCCATTGCAGAAAAAAACCCTAGATGCATTATTTACCTCCCAATTGAATTTGGCGGCCGCTGGATTAGTGTCATCAGGCTCCAGACATTGCCTCCCCCAGCCCCTGATTGTGGTGGCTTGGCTCTTGCTCTCACAGAGGTACGGAAGAAGGCGGATGGCAGCAAAAGCGAAATCTCGCAGGAGGACACAGCGTCAGAGGCAGAGGTCAACACGGAGGAGCCGCTGAACGGGGACGAGGGTGAGGAAGAGGGTCTCGCACGGGATGACTGTGAAGATGAACTGGTAAGAGAATTTGTACTACACATCCCTCCAGCCAGAGGAGTTCAGTAATAGACCATTGTTTTACTGGAACTTACTAAATCCCCCCCAAAAATAGGTTTTCCTTCCTCAAAAGAAATCGTTGCAGTTAAATCCTATGATTGTTCACAGCTTATTCTTTCAAACTGTTCTGCTGCTTGCAAAAGCATTGACCTAGCAAACGCCTGTGGAGATGCTGAAGAAACATGTCTGACTCTGGAAATTCAGACCACATTTATCCTTGATTTCACAACTGTTAATTAATGGTTAAAACAAGTTGCTCTGCTCCCAAGTAATTCTGAGATGGATGGAAACATATGGCAAAGACAGGCCATGTTGTATTAACGGCATTTTCTGAACAACATCCATTTGCAATGCCCTTTTGTCTGGACTGACAGCAAATGGCATAAAACCTAGTTGTAAGGTCTGAGCAAGCCACAACCACCGTGCATGAAGCCGTACATCCCCAGCGAGGGCAGCACTCGAGCACGCTGGCCTGACAGCATGCACACGTTGGCCCCACCGGTGTTAGTCCAGCCCAGAATAAGGACACCCCCAGTGAACAAGTCTTGTGCCTAAAAAGCATCTGGATGGGAGCCCTGTTCTTGGGCACTCGGATGGTCAGGGTGATACAGGGCCCCGTGTTACCGCTGGCAGCACTGTCATTTATCCCAAATTAAGACTCCTCTGAGAACAGGATCAGCTCCAGACCCAGGCAGAGGGCAGCAGGGTGCTGGGGTGGAAGGACAGCCCTGCTTGCTGCCTCCTCCGCAGGACCGCAGCCCTGGGAAGCTGGGCTGGCTGGCACGGCTCTCCCGCGGAGACCTGGGGCACATCGGGGCAGCCTCTGAGCCTGTGCCGAGCGTCCCCTGCAACAGCTCCGCTGCTTCCCTGCCCCGGCACTGGTGGGAGCAGAAGTGAGGATGAAGCTCAGCATCCCTTTCTTCTTCCTCACCCCCTCACCGCCAGGGTGACCACACTGCATTGCATATACACAGCACTCTTCCTATGGCCAAAAAGCTCCTCTAACTCAAAACACCTCCCAGCTTGCTTGTACTCTTCTACTCTGCCCCACCTTAGTCGTGATGGATGAGGGATCTGAACGGGGTCTTCCAGCTGTTCCGCTTTCTGGCGCCTCATAGCTGAAGTCCGTGACTCCTGCTAAATCTAAGAAGAGCTGATTAAGGGGACACATTGTAACAGGCACTATAAAGAAGAAAGGCAAAAGCTGGCCTCCATCTCTATGTCAGTTAGGATAAGGAAGGCCAGGTTTGAATTACATGAAGGGAAACAGATGGTAGACATTAGGGGGAAACTTGCTGATGCTAATGATGATAAGGCAGCACACAGCCTGTCAACAAAAAAATGTGGACTTTTCTGCCAACAGTGGGATAAGAAAACAGAGCGGACAGACATCTGCTGGCAATGATTTAAGAAAAGCTGGTCTTCATTAAAAGTAGATGAACAAGATGACTATTTCAACTCCCTTCCATCTCTGTTTTCTGTAACTCTCTGGTCCTAAAGTGGCATTGAGATCAGAAACATTTTACTGCCAACATCAGACAGGCTCACGTGTGCTCAGGATGGGGCAGGTTAACGCGTGCAGTTCATCTGCGGCGTTGTTCTCTTAAACCCTGCAAGGCAACTCACAAAAGCCATCCTTTATATTTTGCTCCTGACCTTACAAAACTACAGTTTTGAAGTCTTTCCAGTTCTTGGGGAGTGACTCCTTTATCCCACATCTCTGGCTTACAGAGGTCAGTGTAGCCTGCTGTCCGTGGGCACGGTGCCCACACCAGTACTGAAAACCAGCACCTACTCTTGGGTCTGGGGGCAGTGGCATCGCAGGAGAAGAGTCAGAGGTCACTCGGACAGGGCTGATCTAGAAGTTAGTTTATCGAGTTCTAATCAGTAAATTAGGTATGTAAAATATTTAATAAGTACAGTTGGACTGGCGGTCAGTACTCTACTATTTACTACACTTAAAGCTAGTATGGGATACAAAGTTTACCATGTAAGCTTACTTTACGTATCTTAAACATCACATACATGCAAAAAATGTCACTTACCAACCCATCAATGCCCGGTGTCAGGTAAGGGGTCTCTCGGCCTCGAGGGGTCCCTCCTCACGGGGAGGTCCCTGCTGCTCAGCCAGCTTCTCTGATGTGTTCATGCGGTTTCGGTTGCTTATCAGCCCAATCTCCAACCCAAACCGGTTTGGGGTGGGGGTTGGTGCTGGCTTCTCGCTGATCGCCTCACACCACAGGATTAACTTCGTTTAGGCTTTCTTCCTGAGCATCTGGCTGGACCAGAGTTCACTTAGTTCAAACAGGAGGAGTACATCTGGAACCAGACCTGCAACACTTGGCAGTACCCAGGTCCCTGCCGTGAGCCTCTTCCTCACCGTGACAAGTGGGGAAAATCCAGCTGGACTCAGGTCTGTGTCCCACCTGTAGACAAGGGGAGGATGTCTCCTGGGGACCGGCAGGCCTGAGCATCCCTGTTCGTAGGGGGCTTCACTGAGCCAGAGCTCGTGTGAAAATACTACAGCTTAGCACAGTGGTGCTTCACAGTGGTGTTAGCCCCAGCTGGGTGAGGGGCAGCACTGTAGACCCCACGTGAGTCAGGCACACAGTTTCTTTTGAGCGTCAATGAGAGCTGGGCAAATACTTCCTTTCAGCCCCACTCCCAGCGCAAAGTTGACTGCCCTGGGTTTGTGCACAAATCTCTGCTTGGCCTTGCTGAAGTTTCCAACATCACCTGGGGGAATCAAGTCCAAAGCAGATGCTGCAGCCCACAGGGAGAAGGATGAAGGGAGCCCCCCTCCCAGCGTGAGTTTGTGCCCTTTAAAGAGAGGGTGGGCAGGAAAGGAGCTCTGCAGAAGAAGGATAAAGTAGCTAAAAAAGCAGCATTGAATACCTTGGCCTTTTCCATGTGCTTTGTCGCCATGTCCCTTGGTCCCCTGCCCCAGTGGGCAGTGAGCTTACACTTGCCTTTGCCTTCCTTTTGCTGCTGCTGTGCCGATGATGCTCTTCTAACTCCATCACTGCACGCTGGAGGGGTGGCTCTGGATTGTTCCTGGGTGGCTCAGCTGTGCTTTCCTTCTTCTAGTTTCCGCCTTTTGGTGTAGGAAGAAGCTCAGCTGGGAGCTTGCTGTTCATCCACGCTGGCCTCCTGCCATACCTGCCCTGTCATCAGAACGGGCCATTCTTGTGCTTCAAGGCAGCTGTCCTTGAAGATGACCCAGACGCCCTGGCCTCCGTCGGCTCTGGAGCAGTCTCCCGTGGGATTTTGCCAAGCAGATCCCTGCATAACCCAAAATCTGCTTTAATTTCAGGGATTTGATTCTGCTCTTTATCTTGGTCACTTCTGTCAGGATAATCAACTTCACAGTCTCACGGTCACTGCAGCCAAGACTTCTCTCCATCCCATCTTCACAGCTTTAATTAGTTCTTCCTTGGTCATCAGTAACAGTTCAGAAGAATGTCTCCCCTAGTCAGCTGGTCAGTCAGCTGTGTCAAGAAATTATTCGTGATGCTCCCCAGAAATCTCCTGGGTCGCTTGCACCCAGCTCCGCTGCCCCCCCGCCAGACCCAGGGTGGTCGAAGTCCCTCAGGAGCACACAGGCCTGTGACCAGGAGGCTTCCTGCAGCCAGCCAGGGGACACTTCGTATCAGGCGGTCTGTAGCAGATGCCTGCCATGCCACCCACATTGGTCTGTCCCCTGATCCTCACCCACAAGCTCTCAGCTGACTCATCACATGTTCCAAGGCAAATCCCTGTGCATCTGGGCTATTCCTTTCCCCAGAGCACATGCCACCTCACCTGGCTTTCCTGAAGAGCCTGTTCCCAGCGTGCTACCTGCTCAGTAATTGCAGACAGCACCTTTGTTCTGTTGCCAGAAGTCGCAAGCCTCCAGACTTGGCTCTCTTGGGAGTCTCCATCCACAGACATCCTTCGAGCATAGTCTCCAGGTGTCCCTTCGTCATGCATTGCAGTCCTGAGCCTTTTCCCGTGTAGGGTCTCTGCAAAAACCCTGTTGATCTCTGATTGTAAAAATCTATTTATATCCCCCAGTTCCCTGTAAACCAGCCAGCTGCTAACAAGGTTGGGACCTTGCCCTTCCTTCCAGATTACCTAGCATCCCTGCAGACATCTCCTGGATCCATTTCCATCTCTAAACCAGTCACTGCAAAATGTGGCCTATGCAGGAAATAAATTACTACTGCTGAGCACCTAGTTCTTTTAATGATACTGCATTGCAGGACGGCTCCAGGAGGGGGACTTTCACATGCTGTGCTTTCAAAACCACTGTTGCTTGGGGAGTGGTTCAGCACACCAGCACTATTATTGTGGCCTTTGGAGTGATGAATATTATGAGTGTTATCATTCTGGATGATGAGTTCTACTGCAAACTGGGACCAGTTTCCATGTTCAACAGCAGAGTCATTACATCATGCACGATTTGCCATTGCAGACTGACTGCACCTTAGCATCCTTGGGCAGTTCCACTTACGCAGGAATGCCTGTTCCCTGGTGTGGACCAAGTCCCAAACTAACTTCTCACAGTGCTACAACAAGGCATGAGCTGTGCAAGCACACACGGTAAACTTTATGAAAGTGCTGAGCATGGACTTAACCTGCCCATGCAGAAATTACGCATCCAGTGTAAGCATGGCAACTCATGCCACAGGCTGAAGACCTTCCAGGGGACATGCCCACTGGAGATGCTGACTGGTGTAGCCCAGATCAGACACCTGACTTTACACAAGGGAAGGTGGGCTTTCATTTCATCCAGTCCCTTTGAGGTTCAGCAGGAGCCAGGCTTCAAAATCCAAGAGGGAATCACACATCCCAGGTCTGTTTGGAAAAGCCCTTCCATAATAAGGAGCCAGAGGAAATTTTGGGGTTTGCCTGGGACTGTGTCTGCCAGAAACCACAGCCACAGCTCCCGGTGTCCACATCAGGTGTGTTTCATAGCTTCTCCACCACGCTGAGCATCCCGACGCTGCTGGCAGCATGTGAGCTCTCCCACGCCGTGGTACCAGCTGGCCACCACATGTGAGGTGTCACAGTGTTCCAGGCAGGGCAGGAGGGACACGTGGTGATTTACTGTTTCTGGTTCCCTTTTCCCTCCAGGAGAACAGCCATTACACAGACGTGGAGGATGCCAGACTACAGTAACCAGGTACAGCTCACATGCTGCTTTTTAGAGGCTGATTCTGAGCAAAAGCTTTGATTCCGTGCGTGCCGGGGCAGGGGAGTTGCTGCTTTAGAAGGTGCTCTTTTCCACTGATCCTCTGTGTTTTCCTAGCGCTGAACCTGGCTGCTCAGCCAGGTCACTGATCAGCCCCTCGCTCCCTCTCCTAAATCACAATTCTTTGAGATCCAAAGAAAATTATTTACCTTTTCCCATCGCACCCCTCTGCCTTCTCTCCTTGCAGCCCATTCAGAACAGCAGTGAGCAACAGTGTGAGGAAAGCACGAGGCTAAACCCTGTCCTGGCACGCTGAGCAAGACAAGCTGAATCGAAGTGCTGCTGTCATCTCTACCTGGCATTCAAAAGGAGAAACATGGCCTGACATCTTCCATCCATCTGTAAAGCAAAGACAAAGAAAACTCATCATCCCAGTGAACCCCCACTCCCCTGTGCAATGGATTCGGAGCTCTGCAGCCAGCAGAGGCAGGAACCAGACCCTGCACAGTCCATAACCATCCCTGACTGGATAACGGGAGAGCGGTTGTGTCACCAAATGAGTCAGAGATGTTATAGAGCTTTTTGTAGGAGAGGAGGGAGAACTAAGCCTAACCCAATAAAGACTTTTTTTCTTTCCCGTGCTGGGTGAGAGCCAGAGCATTTGCTAACTGGGGGAAAAGTACTATCTCAGTTTGGACAATTTGTGTTCTCACGCTAAAGGTCATGTTGAGGAAGAGGGTGTGGGATGAGCTGTCCTCCCAGAACGGTCACCTCCTGTCACGTCTCTTTTGCCCTGTGAGCTGCCATGGGTACACCGTCACTTCCAGGTGGAAAGGAATCGGTGCTGGTGCATGTGCTGCGCTCTGTGCAGCTGCTTGAAGAGAGGGAAAGGGAAAGAAAGCTGCCCACAGGAAAGTAATGATCGCAAGCAGAAGAAACAAAGCATACTTCATCGTCAGTGGCATGGTCTCCTCGTTCTCCACTGGTAAATCACTACATAAAGGCTGAGCAAGTCTCTGCAGAGGGAGGGGGTGCAAGCACGTGTGGATGAGACCTTTTTCTTGGACCAGCTACTCCCTGGAAGGGATGTGATCCACCCACTTCTCCAGCCCAGTGCCAGAGGCATCAGCCCCTCCCCAGGGGTGCTCACATCTCTTGCCCCAGCCTCGCTGGCTCTTCACACCGACCTGACGTGCCAGGAGAGCGGCACCACAGCTCCTGCTCCCGACTGCAGAGGCTCCGCTCCATCACCAGTCCGACAGGTCTGCGCAGCGTGACAACTGGCCTGAGCACAACAAGACTGGTAATGGTGAATACCCCGAGCACGATGCATGTGGGCGTGCAAGCACCTCCCCGCCTACCCAAATTCAAGCTGCTTTTGGCCCATGCCACGTCCTGCGAGCAGAGGGCTGCAGCAGCCAGCATGCGGCTCGTTGTGGGAACCCCCGTACGCCACAACACCCAAGAGGTCTCTCAGCCTTTCTCTTCTTATTAGTTCCTCCTTCATGGGTTTACTCAGTTTTTCTGAGTTCAGGGGTAAATGGGACTGAAACTCATGCAGCACTTTATTCAGATCAGATGCGTCCTGCCCGTCTCCCCTCTTCCCCTCCAAAACACACACACACACATCAGTGTTTTGACTCCAGAACGGTGTCCACACCTTCTCCTTGGTCAAACCCTCCCACATAATGCGTGGCCTCCCAGGTCAAGCAGAGCGCCCCAGCGCTCAAAGCCAGACCTCATCTACGGCATCTGTCTTTGAAGGGTGAAGGGGAAAACAGGTCCCAGGGGCAATGCTTCCCTCCCCAGGGGCCGTCCTGGAGCAAGCATGGCTCTTGAAGCACAATGTTTTGTTTGCATTTCTTAGTTTCAAGTAATTCATGAGGGATTAAAGGGATAACCGTGCTTTCCCCTACCTTTTTCCGGTTCCTGTACAATTTACCCGTTGTGTTGTACTGAGCCGTTGTAGAGCTGTTTTCTAGGCTTTGAGAGATGAGCTGCAGTTTTTGCTATGAACTGACTGTGATGCTGATGTTTGGGAGAAAGGTAACCTTGTACATACAATCCTGTATAATAAAAGAAAGAAATCTAATTAATTTGCTTTCACTCTCTTCTCTCTCTGTCATACATACATGCACATACATTTTTTTCTCCATTTCAGACAAGGAAGTCATCTTTCCCTTTCTAAGCTTCAGCTCTGCCCACAGGATTTGCTTTCCCTTACACAAGGTATATCCCACCAGGCTGAGCAAAATCTCTGGGGTTCTGAGACTTCTCCTCTGGAGGCTTGGAAACTCATTTGATGCAGGAGAACAGGGGCCAAATGCAGGCCTTTAAATCTCTGGACTTTGCACTGGTCCAGTTCATAACAGACCGGAAAAACGAGGCTGCTGTGCCAGTTTGCAGAAGCCACCGGTGCTCATAAATGCTCCTTAGGCACAATGTCTTCTGGACATCTCCCCAGCCCCTTCCTCGGCAGAGCAAAGCTCACACCGAGTTGCCAGCTGTGCACATGTTCATGGAGTAATCATCCAAACCCTGGCACGTGTGGCACCTGAGCTGTGTCTGCAGGGCACCGGTGACCACATGGGGAGGAGCCAGCTGCTACTGCGCTTTCAATGCTTTTAAAAGTTTCCAGTCCTAGAAATTTGCTGAGCTTGGCCTGAGCTGTCATCCAGCACTGGAGGGCAAAGCTGCCTATCGCATCTGTTCAAGTTCATGGTGAGTCTGGGGATGCTTGAGCATCCATCTGTCCATCCATCCTGCCATCAGTCACCAGCTCACTTCAAGATGAGGAGAGCAGCACCGTCAGGCTGGGTGTCTGCAGATGGGAAAGAGGAGGAAAGATGGGAGGGAGGGAAGAAAAAAAAGTCCAAAAGATTGGCTATCAAGGCAGTCAAAATCAGCCCACCCTTAGGTCTGTTGAGCCAGGTGCCAGGGCTGCAAGACCAGCCATGGCTCGGTGCCTCGGAGAGGGCAGAGCGCTCCCCGGCTCCGTCCCACCCACAGCCCCTGCCTCACCGGCCACACATCAGCCTGGCGCTGGGCTGGGAGCCTGCAGCCCACCAGCTTCAGGCCATCAGAGCACGGTCAAGGTCTCCTAGCAAACCACTGATTTGATTTGGTTATTTGGGGGGGAGAGCGAGTGACTTCGGGAGCTCTTATGCAGGCCCCTGTATGGTCATTAACTTTGCTCTTGGCTGTAGATGGGGCTTCAACAAAATGAGTTCTGGGGTTTTGATGCTCATAGAGTTCTGTACGGGACCATCCAGAAGATCTGTGCATGAAGAGGCGAGGGCACAGCAGGGGGGAGGGGGCAAGGGACCACACATCACCCCTTTCACCCTTCAGAACCACAAATCAGCTGCCAAGTTTCCTGCTGACTTTGCTGGGTCCACCGGGAGAGGAGCAGAGGGAGAGGAGGTGTCACCCCCTCCCTCCGAGCACTGCTTTCCCAGGGACGGAGAGGGAGGGCAGGGGGAAGGGCAGATGCCCGCTGCAGGGGCACGAGGCACGGGGCAGAGCTCTCATAGCGAACGTGCACAGAGCACAGGCAAAGCCATCGGTGCTGATCACAGCCAGCTCCTGTTCCCCGACTTCCCCATCCCGCCTTTCCAAGCACTAACACACACATGAGGTACAGTGTGGGGTGCTGCATGCTCAGAGCACAGCGCAGCGCTTTAACCACAGCCCATCCATCCTCATCCTCAACCCCAGCCCAAAGCACACTCTGCTGTCACAGGGGAGCAGACCACAGCAAAGAGCAGAAGCCCCATTACTGGGCTTGTCCTGGTTAACAGAAAGATGTGTGCCCATGACACAAAAAGATCTGTCAGACCTCATTAGCTCTTGAATGAATATAGAGGGGTCCCACCCTCTGTGCACCCAACCTCCTTTTCCATGGTCCAGTGTCCCCACAGAGTTGCTTTCTGTAAATTGTCCCTGCCCTGCTGGGATGTGGGAAGACAAGGGCTGGGCCAGTCCATTCTCCCCAGCATTTCCCCCAGGGCAACATCTGCACATTCTGAAGAAAAATGACCAACATAAACTGAGCAACTCAACTGAACATACACAGTTTTCATCTTGTGAATGGAAAAAAATAAATAAAATGCTTTTGTTAAAGGCTTTCCCCACCACCCACAAAGGCAAGATCTCACTACCAAGTGTCCTGGACCTCGCCTGGCTTCTCACATTCGCTGCTCTGCTTGTTGCCATCCCATCTGCGCTCGGAGGCAGCAGCAGTGTGGTCGTTGTTGGAAACAAACCCGAAGGTCTCGATCCCCGCTGCCTTGCCTGCTCCTCTGCAAAGGAAACATGAAATGTATGAGGTTGCTGACACGCTTTGGGCTTAGAAGTGCTGCTCTGGATGGAAATAACACATACAAGAAGTTTTGGTGCTCTGCTTTTTCGTACGCTGGCCTCAGTAGTCAGAGCAATAGAGCGGGGTTACTCCAGTCCCAAATCCTCCTTTTATTGCGCTTCTGGGCATGGAAAGACAATCTGTTGGGCCAAAACGCCTGTAATCCTGCATTCAGTTTGAGTCAGGAGATGCAACAAAAGCCCCCACAGGCTTAAATAAATGCTATTATCTTTAATGAGCATCACAGTTAAAGTCCATGCAGCGCTTTGGAAATACTTCAGTTATTGTAGCTGTAATAGGACCCATTCTTTGGGAAATTTGTAAAAGCCAGTTGCTGTCTCTGTGAGAGTTGTCATATCCCTCCTGCATTGTCTTCCCATTATCCGCAGAAGATTTAATTCCATATTTTGACTCTTCTCAAGAAAGTTGTGGAAACATCTGGAGATGTGGTCAAGAACCCCAAGGGCTCCTGGTAGAGTCTATCCATCCTCTGCCAAGAAAAGACGCCCAAGCCTTGGCCGGGGCCAGCCCGATGCCAAAGGACCCGGCCACCCCCAGACCCCCTGTGCGCGCCCGGCAGAGGCTCGAGCAGCCGGTCCTGCCTGCGCTGCGCCCCACGCCACCCCCGCTGCTCACCCACGCAGCGCCAGGACGGACACGCTGTATCAGTTTAGCAAGAAAATCCTCAGGTTCAGCACCTTCTCATTGCCCAAACTTGCTTCCTAGCAGGTGGATTATTTTCTCTGACAGGTTTGAGAGGGTTCCTCAAACCCAATTTCCTACAGACCCCAGCTGTCACCCCCTCCCTGGGCTCACAGCCCCAGGGATTTGCCCAAACTAATTGCAAAGAAGACCCAGAGAAAGCGTGATTGAGGTAGACAAGATGCGAGAGGGGGAAAAGGGAAGGATAAGGGTGAGAGATACAGGCAGGAGCAGGAACGCGGGCCCCCAGCCCTGCCCGCAGCACGCGAGCCTCCTTGCTGCTGCCTTTACTCCCATTTGCAAGCAGATGTCACCGGGGGTGAAGCGTGGACCAACACTGCAGCCTCCCCTGGCTGCTCACTGACCACTTCACCCCTCCTGCCCCGCTGGCGGGCAGCTCCTGCGGCTGCTCCTCAGCCACGGCAGCTGCATTCACCACGCCGGGCAGGCAGCGACGTCCCGGCTGGGCGCGAGCGGCTGGGTGGGGATGCTTTCAGACCGTCACACTCAGCACAGCATAAGCAGCCCCCTGGACGGGGATGCTTTCAGACCGTCACACTCAGCACAGCATAAGCAGCCCCTTGATGCCCAGGTGAAACCCGCCTGCATTCGGACCACACCTGAGACCTGGGAGGCTTTGGCAAATTTAATCCGCACATCTCCTTCAATAAAACTGCTTTGGGTGCAACAAGGTGGTGACACTTTAAATATATCCATTTAAACTGCTTGAAGACCAGCCTGGCTGCGGGGCCCAGGGATGCAGCATCCTACCCCACGGCGCTGCGGGAGCCGGGCAGCACAGGACACTCACCCTCGCAGGCAGGTCCAGCCCTGGCCACGGGGCCTCAGAGCTGCACCAGCAGCCCCGGAGCGCGGCAGCACCACGATGCCGGAGGCCAAAGCGGTGATGGGTAAGTGCCAGCAGAGCTGGCTATTGATACCGTATCACAGCGGGAGAGAGCGTGTGCACGTGCTGTAAACACAAGAAATTGGGAACTTGTTTGTATATCAGCATCTAATATAATATTTCAATAAATGCAAAAGTAAAAGTGAATTTCAGTCAAAGAGCTTTATGTGAAAGGAGTGGAGGCTGGGTAGGAAGCAGGCAGCCAGCAGGAGGAACAGGGACAAAAGAATAATCTTAAACATACCATAATGAACTATTCTTTGTACCTAAAAGCTGTTCTAAAGTAATTTACATACACCTGGATATTGGGTATGAAGGAGGAATCAGAAATCATTTTCAGGCACTCAGAGCACTTCTGGCTGATACGGCCGCCTGGGACGTGCATTTGCATTCAAAAGCTTAAACTTCAAGAAACACTAGAGATAAAAGGAGAAACAGAGATGTGTTAAGGGCAATGTGGGAAGGTGGATTTAAACTAAAAGGACAGAAAAAAAGAGAAAAAAAAACGGACAGGGAGAAATTAAGAGAAGTAACAGCACAGGCACTCGACCCTCCAGGACACCTACAGCCCGAAGTGCCACCCAGCAGACAGGTGCCGTCAGGAAATTTTCCAGTTCTCACGGCTTGGACACACGGGACATCCTAGGAAAAAAGCAGCACAGCAACTTGAAAGGTATCCAGCAGTTACAGTGAAGTAAAAATGTAATTTATATCAGTTTTACCTGTCGTCATTTGCCCTCCATCTATTGCAAAAGAGCCTGGCTTTGAACCCCCCCCGCAGCGAGCTGCTCGGCGCCGGGGGAGCCCAGCGGCTGGAACCCAGCGGCCGTGGGCTGGGCTCCCCTGGCAGGGGGCAAAGCCCGGCACCGAGGCGAGGGGGGGGGAGGCAGCTCCTGGGACTGTGCCCGTGGGAAGCCCAGGCTGGGCAGCATCTCCTGCCCAGCAGCAGCTCCATCCCTGGGACACGCAGTGGCTGGTCTTTCACTTGATGTTTCCTCTCCTGTCCCAAAAACAAGCGGTTGATTGAGCAACGCGCCCTTGCTCCAGCCACGCCGCTTACCTGTCACATACCTGCACGGGTGACACAGTTCTCCCAACAAGGCCACCACGCACAATCCCCTTCCTTCCCTGCAGCAGCGGCAGCATCCCGCAGGCTGTGGGGCTCAGCGCCGGCCGGCACGGGAGCGCGGGGATTGGGGCTGGCATGACCACAGCCGAGATGAACGGTGCCGACACCACCAAACCAACACCAAAGGTCAGATTCTTCAGAACCGTAATAGCAAGAATAAGGGCAAAAGCCGTATTTGTCTTCTCTAATTCCCTCCAGGTCCAGCTTTCAAAAACCAAGCGCTGCTTTTGCAGCTCCTCCCCACCGCTTGCAGCTCCTCCCTGAACGGATCTGAATTATTGCGCTTCCCCAGCAGCAAAACATACAAAACCTCCCTGAATTTGGGAGCGAGGTGTTGAAACTGGCTGGAAACACCACAGAACCAGCTGGCCAGGGCAAAACCCATGGCACTCACCTGCAGGAGGAATGTTTCGTCTGTCAAGGTTTTAAGACTGTTTCTGTCTCTCATACCATTGCACTACAATGAACAAAAAAATCTGGTTTTATTGCCATCGTTTCAGCTGTTTTTCTGGTAAAAGGCAGCTTTTTCAGTTAATTATAAATATATATGTTGAAAATAGTCAGTATGATGCTGTCTTTCTGCAATACCACAGTAGAGGCCATCTCACACATTACAATTTTTGTTGTGGGATCATTTTCCAGCCCAAGACAGATCTCTGCTCTTTTCTTACCAAACAAAAAGCGAACCACATTGGCAAACAAGCAGCAAGACGCCCTGCCTCTCCAGCCACCAAGCCTGGACCGACGGGAGCGTCCTGCATCCTCGCAAACCACAGCAAGGAACTGCCCTCGTAGGATGAGATTTGCATTTAGGTACCCAACTTAACGCCTTTGCTGTCCATCACCACTGGCTGTCTGCGGGGAACATCTGCCTCAGAAAATCGCTGAACACGTGGTGGGGACCGGCTCAGAGCCTGCCGAGCCTGAGCCAGAGCAGCAACTGCGCGCGGGTCCCTGCCCAGAGGATATGCAGAGAGCCACACAGCTTAGAGATGGAAAAACACTGCTCACACCCCAATTCACATGTGGCAACATAAAACATACAGATAGCACCAGTGAAAAAAGAGTACGTGTAGTCTAATCCCTTCTGTAGTTCAGAAGGTGAGGACAGAGCTCTCCCTGCTCGGCTTGGCGGAGCACCTGATGGGGATGCAGAGGGACAGGTGTCGTTTTGGGCTGCATTAGCTCCTGCCTCTGCCTCATTCCCATCAGCTCTGCTCCTCACAGCATTCGCCTCTTCCCTTCGTCTGGTTTCTCGCCTCCTTTTAAGCATCATTTCAACCTACGAGGCTGTGGATATGTGAGACCCAATGTGAATATGATTATATTCTGGAAAGCATTCAATGCATAATGGGCAAAGCGTGGTGCACTGGGCATTACAATCCAAATTAGAAAGGGAAATCTGATATACACAAACACCTTTTTAACAGCAAAGCTCTCAAACAACAGTATTTCAAGACAGCAGGAATACTAACCCAGCAGCAGTGCCTCTGCACACACAAATCAATACCTTTCTGATTGCATTTCATAGTTATTTTCTTTATGGCATTTGCATATTGCTCAATGCTCGCCTTTTGTTATTTCTATGAATTACGTTTAATCTTATTTTTTCATTACCTACATATTTCCTTTCTATCTTCAAGAAGCCTCCAGCCTTCCCAGCAGAACTGCTCTCTGCTGCACGGGGACGACCGCAGCTCCAGCGCTTGTAAAACAGCAGCAGCAGGACTGGAAGGAAGAAATACATGAACCTACAGGGTACTTAGCCTGGGGCAAGGCTGGGGGAAGAAACAAAGGTTTTAAAACTAATTTGCTTTGATACAGAATGTAGAATTAAGGAAGCTGCTTCTGTGTTAGAAAACCCAAAGTCTCTGTGAGCCCAGAGACCCACTACGGAAGAGGCAACGGGCTGAAGAGGGAGGTAGCACACACTTCTGCTGGGTATTCAGCAGAAAAATTATGAACACAGATGTGAAGTTATGACTGTTTTATTTCAGAAATACGCAGTGGTTTGCAATGTGCAAAAAGGAAAAAGGCTGAACAGCAAGCTGACAGAGCGAGGAATGAGCCTGGCGCTACAGTCGCGAGCAGGAGGGCGGTGAGAAAACGTTTTTCTCCCTGCAAGGAAAAGCCAATTCCTCACGTCTATCAGGCAGCAACGTGCTTCCAGGGCCGCTTAAACTGCTGCTTCTGTAGAAAGCAGCATGGTTGCTCTCTCGGGGTTGTGAGAGAGACCAACAGCACAGGTTCAGCCATATTCCTACATACAGAATATATAAGAATGTACAGCGTAAGTATGTATATGATACCTATGTGAATATGTACGTATATCTTATTTATATTAATCTATGGTGAAACACCTACAGTAAAGGCACAGCCTCCCTAGGCTCTTTCTAAAAACAAAGAAAGAGACTGGCTGAATTACCTCTGGAGGCACTTTCCTGTCCACATTATTGAATACCAAAAGAGCTGAAAAAAATGGATTTCTTAGCCGAGGGACTGGAGCCGGTGAGATCCCTTCAAGCCGAAGGCTTTTGCAGGTGAGATAGCACACCTTAAAGATCACCAAGAGCCCTTGAACCTGTTTCTCTTTAGAATTGCACAAATTCCAGGCAATACCTTCCTTCAAAAGCCTTTTCCCCTCCTCCTGTCATGAGATCATTCAAGCAACTGACCAGGATCAGAGTAACTTCTCTTCACCACCAGCGCCCTGCATTTTAAGGCGTACTGAGGGAAAGGACACATCGAGCTGTGCTCCCTTCTCTGCCATAGAATTTTACCGTTAATCCAAAATCCTTTTACCTCTTAGCCCAAATCAGAGCCATTTGAGAAGAGTTTTCCCAAGGCTGACAGACAGCCGGGACTAGAGCAAGCCATGACTTGGGCTAACTGCCAAAATGCCCTATACATGCAGAAAGCAGAGTGCGAGGCAGAGCCATGTAGGTCCAACCTACCCCTGGCTGATTTCGACGAACACTGAGGGAATCCAACATCTACAGAGCTGAGCTGCAGGCCCCCTTTGCACTGCTGGAAAAGCCCAAGAGAGGCTTTCATCAGGACAGGCTTGTCCTGATACCCCAACCACCACCTCTAACCTCAGCATCTCTGGCCGTTTTCCTCCAGGGACACCGAACTGCCCGTTTTCCCATCATTTGAGTCCTTCACGTTTCTAGGGAAGAGTGAGGTTAGTGGTTGGAAAAACGCACCAGTTAACAAGCCAGCTCAAAAGCAGGATAAGTGAACCCAGACTTACCACCCAGGGTCAGCCCGGCGCACCCAGCCTGATGGCCTGCCGCCGGCAGGGGCCAGGAACAGGATGCTCAGGGAGGAGCTTGCACTGGAGCAGCCAGGGTCCAAACCCACGTATTGCGAGGGCAACCACTTGTCACATGGAAAGCTACAGAAAATTACATTTTGCTACTCGGGCAACATAGGACTAAGCTTTACTATGGCAAAACCAACTTGATAACAGAAAAGCAAGCAATTATTTTGGAAGCCGGTGTGGCTTTCCAGTTTGTTGCCTGTACAGGCTGAAGCAGAACTGGCAATTCTTGCGCAGCTCTGGTTTTCTGCTAAATATCTGCCTTCAATTCTTTCCAAAGCTTGGCCTCTCACTCGCTTGGATACTCTTCTGTTACTCTGGTAATCTGGAATACAACTCTAGGAAAAAACTGAGCAGAGGGGCAGAAAAGATAGCTGGAGGAACGTTATTTAGAATATTAACAGAGAAGTTCTAATGAATCTTAGCTGTCAGCACCACACTCAACTTCATATTCTCTTGACTTTCAGAGCTTTCCTGCTGTTTCTATTTCTGTACCTCCTCCACTAGATACCATCATAGGCACTTCCACCTGTCTGCAGCAGAACATCCCATGCAATTTGTGACAAACCTTGTCCCGCTTTCAGCAGCAGCTTTGAAAATCTGCTTTTTCTTCTCCTCGCTTACCATCTTAGGTGACCAAGTTTGCCTGTCAAGCAGGCCCCCAGCTGACACAAGCCAGGGACCTTAGGGTGCGGTGTACCCGTCTAGAGGACACAACGCATGATGACCATGCACAGCGCTAACCAGACATCCCCCACTCTCAGTGGGAACTTGTAATAAATGCTTCTCCTCCTTTACACCATTTCTGGTTATAAAAATATCACTGCTTTGATTCAGTCCTTGCCTTGGCTAGAAGCTTCTGTGAAGTTTGATCTCACTTATTTTCGTAATAGTAAACAGTTATTTCAGCACAACACAGCCATACCACCCCAAAAGCAGCTGATCCCACTGCATCTGCACTGACCAGGGAACTGGTCATGTTTTCATGTTACTGGTTACTTTGGTGACCCGTGCAAGGTCCCCTAACCCGCAGAGTTCCACACACACCCCTAGGCAACAGAGATGAAAGCACTTTCCTGGCAAAACTGGGTTATAAAGAGAGTATTCTTCTTACAAGGCTATCAGTAAATTTCAGGCGGACTGACCGCAACACGACTTCTTCTGCAAGCTCCCCCAGGACCTCCAGCGACACGTCTCAGGAGATTTTCATTTGCACACTCTGGGCTGAAAGATGTATTGTATCTACTGCTGGAAAGGAACAGACCTGCAACAGCTTAGATTACTGGGATAAGGTGTATGAGAACTCTGGGCATGGCAGGAGCCTTGGAGAGGAGTAACCCAGCTGCATCACTGTGCTCTTTGTCAGCTTCCAGGCTCCTCCCCAGGCCATTCAAACAGGGATCCTGATTCCCGCTGCAGTCTTTCAGTACCTAAACAAATCTGGCTCCCACATCTCCACTGGCACTATACAGCCAATGTTCAGCTCAGGAAAAAAAGCACGAAGAAACAGAGTTCTATCTGCCTCCAAATACATGCCTGCATGCAGACCCAAGGCAAAGCTACCACCGCAGTCCGTTACAAACTCCATCCTTAAGCTGCTTACTTACACTCAGCTTAAGTACAAAACACTTACTTTTTTGCCTCTGAACACAACTGCACTTCAAACTTACATCAGTCTTACCAGCAGCAAGAGGCATTTGTGTTCATACACTTGTAGCAACTATACTCCTTTTTGAATGTACACTGGAAGGTGTTTGTTTTGGTGTTTTTAAATAAAAATCAACTAGTATCTGCTTGTAGACATAGAAGACTTCATTCATCAGTGAGGTTGTTCCACAGCTAAATTAAGCCTCTACAGCTCAAGATGTTTCACTCAAATACTAGTCATCAAAAACAATGCCTTCAGGATTTCACACACAGACTCAAAATACATCTATAAAATACACCTGTAAAGCTCACCTGTGAGCTAGGAGAGCTCACAGATGATTGATTCGAACAATCATTTATTCCTTTATTAATTTGGCCTTTTTGATCCAAATATGCTGAAGTAAAACTTTGTATTTAATACACTAAAACACAGCACCAATTCAAGGCCATACTGTATTTTAAGTATGTTAAAGGTATTTGACCCAGGACAAAGCAAGCATTTAAAATTAGAAAGTATCATTTGTTCAGCTACTTCAGTGTCCCAACAGCAAGACACTGAAACAAAAAGACAACTACCACTTCTCCAGAAAGTTTTACCTCCAACAGAATGCCTATTTGCTAGAGAAAAAAACAAGAATACAACAATAATGTTACAAGAGGCACTGATCCTGGCTTTATTCACTTAAAGATACATCCAACATTTGTTATAGCTCACTTGAAATTCAAAATGCTTTTAAGAAACCAACCATAAAACCTTGATTTTTGCCTTTACAGTGCTATCAGGTTTTCAAATAGCAAGTGACTTCCCAGCAAGACTGTGTTCTGTATTAACATACATACAAAGATTAAAACTTGGTAGAAACTCTTCAGTTTCTGATATTTGATGAATTGCATTCGGAATGACCACCATTTTCTCTGGGGAGGAGGCTACTCTGCTTACCTGCAGGGATGGGTGCCTGGGGTCCTGAGCTACTGCATCTTATCCTGACTCTGTGCCATTTTGGCATTAAATGAAAATTGTCCCCCCTTACAGTACTCAAGAGGGACTTCACTCCCCGTTTGCATCTTTGTACTTGGCAGCTGTAACAAAACTTCTACAGCATTAAACTAGTTAGGACAGCACTATGCATGTCCCCCAGAGATTACTGATACTGACTGCTAGTGGACAGAAGTGCACGTTATGATCAAGAAGCATAATGTGTTAATTTGGAACTCAAAACTACTTGGCAGTATCTTCTGTAAATTCAAGATTTACGTAAAGACAATGTATTGCAGCCATCATATAATGACGTTACTATACCCTTTTTTTTCTGCATTTAGTTAGATTCTTTTAAAGTGGTGAAGAGTGCAGGACTTCAGAAATATAAACATTTCTCTATTAGAAATTGCAAAATTTAGTACTATGACACTATGAAAACTTACAATACAGTTTATCAATTCTATGTTAAGATTCAGCATCAGTATGCTGTCTGATCTATCTCAGAGCTACATTCTGCCTAATTAAGCAGTATCACCATGTCCTGATGTCACTTTCTGTGCAAAATGCATTCCCATACAAATGTGGCTACAAAAGCATGAGCAGGTCTCATGTTGGTATATCATCCCCCCTGTCTTTTTGTGACTGGTTTCTCTGTTTAATGATAGCCTAACCAAAAATAAGCTTGTTATGTAAAAGCAAAACAACCATTATCTTGAACTTTATTCTGGGTCTTGGACATAGTTCAGTGACATAATCTGCAGAACAACACGCCAACCATTCCCATGAGCTGTCTAAAGAGGAAACTGAAGGAAAAATCCAAAATTGAAGACACTCACTGTTATAGTATCTTTAATTTATCTTGTGTTTTACAGAAGTCTGAATGGATTAAAAAGCACCTCCTTTCCCATCACGTTCCTTACAGTTGGTAAAATATATTCAATGAGCAAATGTATGTGAACAGCTTGAGGATCTGCATCTTGCAAGGATTTCACAGACCAATCAATCAAAAGCCAAATTTCTTGTAGTTTTACAATCTTGTTTTAATACAATGGTAAATCCACTCCGATTGTAAACCTGTCCAGTCATATCTCCCCAGAACACTTTGCAAAATCCAGTGTTGATTAGCAAACTAGTTAGCTTTGGCACGGAGCTGTGCTCTCTTGCCTGTGACAGCCTGGAAACCAGTTTTGATGCTGGCGACGGAGCAGCGAGAGTGGCAGGTCTCACACTGCAAGAAATATAATCTGGTGTCCTTCTGTAGGATTGTGTCTGGTGACCGACATGTATGACAGGTGACATACTCCTCTGCAGAAAAGGAATTAAGTTGCAGTTAAAATGTAATGCATGATCAGCGGACAAGTCACCACTTCTTCAGCCTTTAGTTTAACAGTTGTCTTGAAAGGGTGTTCAAATGCATCTACTAACTTAGAAGTGGCTTACTATGAAAAACACAGAGGCTGAGGCAACCTAACAATTCCTCCTAGTTCCCAGGTTAATAAAGACTAGTTTCACATGGTACATTATGCACTGACACTGCCATTTTAAAAACAGCAACAACCAGTTAAGACTTCCCACTGGTGTTCTGTAACTTCCTCTGCTGAAACAGCATTCCCCGATGTCGTTGTACAGCACAGCACTACAGCAGTACTTTTTGTTACATATAATCTCAAAGTCCTTTGACCAGCAGTCAGTGACACACACACCATATCTGTTAGTTAATGTGTACAACAGACTAAAATTAACAATTACTGTTATTTTCTATAGCCCTCATCAAAGCCAAGAAATGAAAGTCAGATGGAAACAAGCAATTCTCAAACACTCTGTTTTCCTTGGTATGTTTTAGTGCAGGACAGAGTACGACCTTTGTGTTTATTATAACCATGGCAGAACAACCAGTTACTTGCATTATTCCATTATAAAGGTGCAGCGAAGTTGTAGCATCTTAGCACAGACTCTCCACAGCATGCACATACATACGGGCCATACACAGGCCACTGGACATCAGAAGGGGCCTGAGAGAAATCTGGAGTGGAAAAGGCAGTTATACTTACTGATATATCTTCTCAAGACATTTTCTATCTGTTTTTGCTGGAATCTTCCTTTGATTACAAGTTGGTTGTTACCATCTATTGAGCCACTAATTTAAAAGAAAAATTAATTATTTGATTTGCAGAAGACGTCAAGCATTAAAACTAGTCAGGAACATGAAGCAAGGTAATGATGCATTCTTCAGGAGTGAGCCAGCCTTACTTTGTCAAAAAAATGCAAAATTCTGAAGGCACTTAAAAAACCTACAGGAAGTTTTGCCCAAGTATAACCCTCACTGCAGTAAAAGCAAACTCCAGCAGAGATCAGCCTCACAGTTAAGCCACCCAGTCAGAACTTTACAGACTTGAGAACTGACACCTGCTTATCTCATAGAAGTGACCAAACACAGCCCTCTAGTAAGGTGCAATATGACTAATGAGATCCTTTTCTAGCCATTCTGATGTAGCATGTTGAATGCCTTTTCACATTATGATTTCCAAGTTCTTGTTTAAGTTGTCTGGAGCTGAAGGGACTCCAAAGCCCAATCAAATGGGCATCTGTTATATAAGCATTGCAATTAGACTCCTTTATTCTCTGCCTACATACAACAACACTGCAGTCTACAACAGAGAAATGAACAGACAACTAGAAAGTACACCACAAGATCTTTAATAAAAGGCATATGAAATCAACACTGGTTTTTATGCTGACAGGTGGATTTAACTGCAGCATTAGACAGAATAACTAGCTACAGGCCCACAAGACCTGCCATTAGGCAGACAGGCATTCTCTCTTCCCTAGCTATTTATCATCTGCCTTAGGCTGATACAAGCCACAGAGCCATCCTCACCGACTGTGACAAACGGCTCTGCTATCAGAGCATCTTTGAGAAAGGTCCCAAATAGGGAATTCAAACCCTTATCCAGACTGTTCCCTGGGAGTTACAGTTTGCCTCTACCTCTTCCCTAAGATGGTTTCTCTTCAACCACCCAGCACAGCATCTAAGGGCAGGGAAGAAAAGCCTGATGTTCAAGCACATATACACAGATCTAAACCCAAGAATTTTATTTTTTATCAGATAACGTCAACTACGTTGGCATTGCTTCCTACATGCATAAGCACACAGATAGCCCAATAGCCTTACCTTGTACCCAATTCTGCCAACAAAAATGCCAGAAGATGTTTTGGCTGACGATGTAATCTAAAAATAAAGTAAGGATATGTTTAACCTTCCCCCTGTATATTTATGCAGTACTGGCAAGCTAAAACGATCTTAAATTACCAAGTTTAAAAGGGGGCAGTGCCACAGCATCTGCACCAAAGAGCACAGTCAGACAATGACTGAGGACACCAGAAAGCTGAACAGTCCACAAAAAAACCCTGCACCACATCTGCTCCCCCCCCCCAAACTCACAATTGCAGTAACTATTAAAAATAAGTTGTCTATTGACATTTTCCATTCTTACTCTCCCATACCCCTGCCATTTCCTGAAAAAAGCGCTACTAGCGACCATTAAAAATTCACTTTAGTATACTACCCAGATCCTCGGCATGATTTCATCAGGACTGTTTTCTGGCACACTTTTGAAACAAATCAGATATGCATTCCCAGAATTACCCACAAAGAACAGAACTGCCTTCACAAGAAATAACTAAGACATAGAAAGCACTGCAGAAAACAGTGGAAAAAAATTACTGAACTCCACACCATTTACCGAGAGAATAGTATTTCTAGTCAGTTCAAATTAGAAAGAACTTTCCCTACCCCCCTGCCCAAGGCCTGCAAATAAATCTCACTGGTGACCCAACTATAGACATGACAGAAGCCATTGAACTCACAAAAGCAATAGTTTAGTTTCAGTCCAGGAAGGCCACATAGCAAGCCTACCATTTCCATAATTTAAGTATAAAATAAGGAATTATCTCAATAAATCATCTTCATAAATATCTTCTCAGAAATGTAGAGGAAGTAAGCAGTATGACTGAAACAGCTTTCAGTTTACTTCTGGTTTGCTATAGCCCTTTGCCAGAAAATATGCATTGAACACAACAGCCAGCAGCACAGGTAAGTGCATTCATCTGCTATTCCTGGGAAATCTGAAGAGGAAACTTACAATTTGCAGATATCTGTAAAGTTGACAAAAGATGTTTTCTTGGTCCCTACTCTTACAACCTGCGGAGGCTTCATGACAAATTTTCGCTTTTCTCCAGCTACCATATCTGGGTTTTTTTCCCGCATGATGTTAAATACTCTATTGAGCAGCTACAAAAAACAAGAATTCACATCAACATGAGTATCTTGCATTTCTCAAATGAAGTACATCAATTCTAAAAAAACTTGAAATACCGTTCACAGTGAATTGTAGATTATCTTTGCCCTTTAGCATTTCCCCATATGCTTTTGAACACACCCTTAAAAAAATCGTTCTGATAAATGCAAAATATAAAAGCTGTTTCCCCAAGGGTTTACTTCATCATCTACAAGTACCTCAGCCTATTTGCAGAGGTGTTTTCATTATCACTAATATTGCCCTATATGAAAATTAACTGTGATAGAAGATGCACTTTGTTATTTTTCTGTTCATGAGATTCTGACTACAAGTCCTTTAATTTTAAGTTGGAAACAGGACACAGAAGCATAAGGCCCTGCTCTACTGATGCATGTCAATATGGAAAATATGTTTAAAGTATTTTGAACAGTACCTCATCATATGTGTAGTCCCTTTCTGAGCCTGCCCACGCAGGTCCTGACTGAAGGCTAAAAGAAATTCCATCATCTTTTTTGCTGTCTTCATCCTCAAAAGCTGCAAAGAAAGTCATTTGGGATTCATTAAGAAGAAAAGAAACATTATTTAACCTCATGCTTACACCATTTCTAAAAGTACATCAAAAAAGATTCCGGTGTGGACACAAGTCTGTTTGCCTGCCTACAAGGGACATCAGCACTTACAGAAAATTTATACAGTGCTTTTATAGAACATTTTTCTGATAAATAATTAGTGGTAAAGGTAACAACATCAATTTTGAAACAAAAAAGGCACTCGAGCAAAACTTATTTACCTAAAACATTTCACTTTCAACATCTCACTGAGCTAGGTTATACTTTTACCTTCATCCTTCTCCATTATCTCATCTTCATCTGGAAACTTCACATTCTTCTTTTTCTTCTTTTTATTGCCCAGCATGATATCAAGGTCATCTTCAGGTTCTACTGCCTCTGGCACATCTCCTTCAATTTTCAAGTCCTGAAAAGAAATAAAAAGACTATAGTTTACAGTATTGAACACAAATCTCCATTGCACAGCACGAGAAATAATACTTGTAGCACACTATACTAGATCAATACTAGTAATATCCACCACAATCCTGAAACATAACAGATAAGAACGGAACTAAAGTATGCTGAAGAGAACGCTGCACTACTACCATGAAGTAGGGCTGGATTTTTATCTTCTGGTCTAACTTCTGGCTTGTCAAGAACAAGGTCACGCTATACTGACCTAAAGGCCTCACCCATTTTACAGCACAAGGGAACAAAACACCCCACATATATAGTATGTGTATATATGTGACATATAGGTGTATATATATATATACACACAGACAATAAGGTGAGGGAAAGCCATGCTACCTGCAGCTAGTCCAATTTATCACAATTTTGCACGTGGAGAGAACACAGATGAAGTATTCCACCTATCTGGGGCGGATCAGAAGGACATTTTCTTCCCCAAAAGGCAAAATCTAAAGAAGAGGTTTTACACATAATGTAGTATTTCTCTGTCCTTTAGGTCTCTGAGCTTGCCAGCTACACTGACATGTGATACAAAACCACAACTTGGAATAAAACTTGAGAAGAGTGAAAACATCTCATACATCTTCTGGAACACAGAACAGTAGCCAATCATTTCTAAAGAAAACACCAGAGTAAAAACAGGTTTATTTGAACGGCTGGCCTTTTGAGGACTACTCTGTGCATGACTTCTGAGATCTATTTAGTTGTCTCACCCCAAAAGACAATTAGCCTTGATGCTAGTCAACCCCTACTACGGACTGCACAATTACTTGCTCATTGCGCAAATCTGTTATAATTTTTTCACTTCTGGGCAAAAAGCCCTGCAGGAACAACATGTTCAGCAGAACCTACTATGTATGAAAGACACAGTGAAACATAAGTTTCATTATCTGCACTAAGACACAATAACAGACTCAAAACAACTCCTGCACTGCCAATCCCAAGAAAATGAAAGCAAGAAAGTTTTCAGCCATAGCAAGATAGCCCAGTTATGTAAACAAACCTTTACACCTTCTTCTGCTTCATCTATATCAAATATCTTTTTTGTTTTTTTCTTCTTTTTCTTTTGATTGAAGAAGTTTAAGTCATCCAGGTCATCTGTTGCATCTAAAAAACAAAGGATTGCCAAAAGAAGCATAACTGTAGAAACAGTTTAGACATTAAGGTTTCTAATTTACATCCAAATCTTCAAAACATTACAGTAAGACATAATCAACAATCTGTAGCCCCTACAGATACCCTTCAGGTTTTAAAGGGGTTGTTCCCCTCTACCCCCAAATACTGCAGTACCATTTTACAGTTTTCTGCATCTTCTAACTGCATTATCATTTTTTAAGCGCTTAATCTTTCTTTCTGCTGTACAAGAGAAACTAGCTACTTTTGTCATTAAGAGATGCTTGAAAAAAACTAAAAGAAAACTGTAGGAGAAAGGTATAGTTTCTCTTGTCTACTGCAGAAGCCAATTTTATCAAAAAAATGGATTTAAGTTAACAGCATTCCCAAATCAGGTCATCTTGAAATGACACTGGCCTCAATTTAAAAGGCAAGCTTATATACACAATCATAAGCTTATTTCCTGAAAGATTCTGAAGAACACTCTAGTTCTCACATTCACAGTTGTCCAAAAACTAGAAACCCTTTTAAACATATTTCTGTTATTCACACTATTGTTTAATTGTTCAAATGAAAAGCAGCCATAATTGTGGAATTACTGCAACAACTGCATGTGGAAGATTTAAAAGTTCATGCTAACTATTTTAGGGATTCTCTTGTCACTGTCTCACACAAAAGACTGAGTCAGGAAAGTGGAATTACATAAGGCAATGGTAGCTTGCTAGATGTTTGTGAACACGATTTCAAGCAGGAGGCAAATATACCCTTCAAATAGATAGTAGCGTATTAGTCACAACTCTAAACAGACTAGGGCCATAGCATTATACACTGATGCCAAATTCTTGAAACGGGGCTTGTAGTCTCAAGACACAGAAGGACCATCTTTGAGAGTTTATCTGCGGATTCACTTTACCTTTCTTCCTGCTGTCTTCTTCATCTGCTTCAACATCCTTGTCTTCTGTCGGCTCTGGTTCAACTTCTTTTGTTTCTGATTGCTGAGTCTCTTCCGCCTGTGTATCTCCTCCTTCCTCATCCAACATAAAGGGCTTCTTTTTCTTCTTCTTCTTCTTGCTCATAGTGGGATCGAAAATCATCTGTAAAAGTCAAGAGTTCCTTAGCAGCATAATAATCACCTAACATTTAATATTTGTAACACCTTCAAGCTTCTCTCAACATTTCACCAGTCACCCAAACTGTTCCTTTGTTTCAATCTCAATTAGGAATTTTTCTAGATCTGTAACAATGTAATACAAGTTAGCTGACTCAAAACAGTGGTTACACAGGCTTCTTTAAACACAGGATCTCGTCCCAAGGAAAAACCCATGTGACCAATTACAAGAGAATACTGCTTGAGACTTTAGAGCTTCTGCTACTGGTCCTATAATAGTCCAAGCTTCCTGCCAACTATTTATTAGCTGAAAATACATTAAAGCTGTGAATCTTCGACAGACTAGCTACCAGCTGCTTCTCCATTTTACTGACATTATGGAGTCAAATTCTGAAGTAAGACCATGTGAAACTATCACTGAACCACTCGGCATCAGAAAAAAACTTAAGCATAGCTATACCATACAACTTATACCACATACCAGCTACACTTTTTGCTTCCATTTCCGAGACATACTAATTTCCAAATTCACTAAAAGGCAAGATTTACCAACACTCTTGACAAGAATGCTCTGAACTAGGGAAAAACCTAGAAGGGGCTGCTGATACAACAAGATCTGTATCAGCTCTCAACACTATGAAGTAGCACAGGTCTTATCCTTCTCCCCAGCAGGTGGGAAATTGAACCTCAGAGACCAAGTGGCAAAAAGCTGTTAATGACTTTTTTAACCAACAAAGAAGCTTAATTCACCTGGTCTGACTGTGAAGAAGGCACTAACCCCAAGACTCATTTTTAACCTATTCATCATCTGCAGATCTGAGATATTTAACACACAAACTCTTCAGTTTTCCAACATAGGAATGCTTTGTAATTTTTTCACTTAAGATGCAAGTTTGACATCATAGCTACTAGTCAGTTTTGTTACAGCCATCTGGCCATATTTTCACACCGTAGTATATATCTAATACATCAAAATTTTAGACACTAATGAGACTCTTTCTCCAGTTTTTCTTATCTAGTAATTGAAGAGTATTCTCACAGATAGTTAAAATTCAGCATCAGAAACACCCTTAACTCATGAAAATACCACTTCATCAAAGCAGCAGTTCTCCAACTTCTGGATTTGTTACACCCTGCAAGTTTGGCGGTTTCCCTCTCTCCACAAAGCAATCTTTTCCTCACACTTCTCATTCTCCTATACATGGTATTCTTGTGATATTCTTCCATTTTTCTGGAACTTAAATGTTTCATAAAGGCTCTATCGAAGGCAGTAAACTCCACATATGGGTGTTTGAAGCAGAGTATCCCAAAGTGTCCACATATACATGACACTTAAGCTTGCTACTTTCAAACTGCTGAAGTGTATCTTTAGTTGTACACAACGCATTAGAATGATTTTCAAAAAAGTTCTGCTAGAGGGCTTCACTCTAATGCTTAGACGGACACATGTATGAATCATGCTCTTGTAATGCACAGTAATCAAAGAATATGCACAACCCATTACGCTGTCTGCTGGCTTCCTCTTGTAACCTCCACAGTCTGCTGAAACAGAAGGAAAGCTGCCTACATCAGCAGGAGTCCACAGCCTTGGGAACAAGCACATGAACACCATTTTCAAGACCATGACTCACTTCAACGAAGAAGCTTTGCAAGACTCTAAAGAGTCTTATATCTTCTCACGTGATTAAACAAACATAAGGTTATACTTAGATGGGGCGTAATAATTTCTAAGAAGGAACCAGCCCACCCACCCCAAAGCACTCTTCTTTTTGTGAAGAAAAAGACATCTTTCATCCTGGACCACCATAAAGCATATCTTGTGTCTACAAGAGACAGAATGTGTCTTCAGCAGTACCACATTAAACTGCAGTTAACACACAAGGACAACTTCTGGATGCACGAGATTGTTTTTTCAGAAGTTAAAACTACGTAGCTGGCCTGGAACACAGCACTGCTCTGAAGGTCAGCTCCATCCAGTCCGGTCAAGTCAAGCTTCTGCAAACCTAAGACCCAGTCATAACATGCTAACTGCTCTCAGGAAACTAATGGAAGAGTTCCACAACCTGAGAAGGAGATCTATGCCTGAAATATTTTGTTCATCAAGGGCTTCAATGAAAACTAAGGAGTCTAAGGTCACACATGCTTCAACAAATCATGATATAAACTGACCAGCCTCATAATTAAGCTATTCTGTGTTTTGCCTTTCTGAGCTGGACATTTCAGAAGTTTCTTTGTTCCTTTTCTGTATTCAACATGTTTGATTAGTCAAAGCATTATGATACCATCTGAGCACTGAAAAACTGTACAAAGTTGCAGACCCTCTACTTAAAGAGATTAGAGGCCCCAGCCCAAATATACCAAACCCTATGCTATCCCTGTGTAGAAACGGTTACAGATTTCCATTCTGTTTCTGCTCTCAGAGCCAAATTCCCTCATCGGGTTTTCTCTTCTGTAGGCCACACAGTTCCTTCTCACATCCAGTTCCATATGCCTACTCCTTATTTCAAATGCCTACCCAGTCAAAATCCCAACTTACAGAAAATTAGCAAGTGAAACAACTGAGGGGGAAAAAAATAGAAAGCATCAATGCTTCATAGTCCAAATGCAACTCTCCAGACAGAAGCCAGCATTAAAGTGCTGTGACAGTGGCAAATGCTGGGGATTCAAATAGAAGTCGCAAATAAATCCCATTTCATTAGCTTGAATAAACACAGGCACGTCTACAAAGCAGATAGCAACTCTGCACTGATAAAAGTTAGTTCAGGTATCCTTACGCTACTCTGAGCTGAAGTCTATGATGGAGTGCAAAATTATTAAGACCAATCTGCACCTAAACCCTCCTCAGGCTGCTCAAAACACAGCACTCTCTATTATTATTTCCTGGAGCTTCATAAAACTACACGGCCGGAATAACTTTTAGATATCTAGTAGGATTTGATCTATGGTAGGATTTTTAATAAACCAAACAGATGTTAACGGACTGCTGCTTCTTGCAAATAGGGCCTGTGTTGCCTCTGCTGTGCCACACTTCTGGGCAGCACCTTGACAACAGATGTTTCTACCGGGGCATTTCATTTTGTATGCAGCCCTAAGAATTTTAAGCTACAGTCCAATGCCACAAAACAATGTTTTCTAATGTCTACACCAGTTTAAAGTGCACATTTGTCTTCATGTGTCTTCACTCTCCTCAACCTTATAGGACCATCGCCTTTAAAAAGTTTCACCAATTTTATGTCAATAACAAAGTATTTGGCTCCTAACAACCAGATATACAGAAGTTCTGGAAGGCACGTGCCTCACTCTCTCTCGCAGATACACTAGCCAGAAGATCTAACAGTGACAGTTCAACTGTGATATCTGCTACCATTTTAATTCTCAGTCAGTCTACTACATAAAGCAATCCAGAGGTGTAACTTTACTGAACTAGATATTCCTGATATCTGCCTCAATGTCAGAAAAAAACACGTTATGCAAGAAAAATAGTTTTACTGACACTTCCAACTAAACCTGAACCAGGAAAAGTCCAGATGAACGCTCTATGGTGCTATGATCACCCGAGACAGAAAGCATCTGATGCAAGGATTCCCATGTTCAGATTTCTGGAACCAGAGTACAACCTAGACATTAGAACTGCAGTTCCAAGGACACAATTAGGCGTAAAAATGCAGTACATCCATTCTAGATGTTAAAGTAGCTGAATAAGTCAGTCTCAGCCACCATTAAAATAATTAGTAATTACACTGGCTCTCCTTTATTACGTAGGCCAAATTATGACGTGCCTGTCTCCAAGGCCAGAGCGATCACTTTGCTCAGAAGAAAACAAGCCGCACAGGTATTTTAAACATGAGCAGAAAGAAGATACAAGACCAAAAGCAGCCACCTCACAGATTCAGCCAGGGCAGCTCCCCACGGGCAGCAGGGCGCATACAGCCTCCTACGTGTAAAGCGTTCCTTCTCCCCGTGAGAAGGACTGCAACGAGGTTAGTAAAGACGCCACACACCTACAACGCTCCGAGCACGTCTCAGAGACAGGCCTACGTGCTTCCCCGGCAGCACGGCCGGGCGCGGCGAGCGGCAGGTACGGCGGGCTGAGGGGGCCGCCGAGCCCCGGCTTAGGCACGGGGGTACAGCTCCGGCCAGGCCGAGGCACCGGCAAAGCGACCGAGCCCTCCGCACCGCCAGAGGAGCGCGAACCGC
>JAVJGI010000002.1:1511750-1546796 GCA_035590275.1 Ibycter americanus | reverse complement strand
TGGAGCATCCCCGAGGGCGGGCACGGCAGCACCTCTCCGGGCAGCCTGCGCCACCACCTTCCGACAAAAACGATTTTTCTGTCTTTTAAGTAGCATATCCTGTATTCCAGACTGTGGCTGCTGTCCCTTGTCACCCGGAAGAGTCCGGCTCTGCCCCATTTACCCCCTCCATTGCCACTGACAAGGTTCCCCCGAACCTTCTCTTTTACAGGCTCAACAATCTAGGATCTCTCGGCTTCTCCTCCTACGTCAGATGCTCCAATCCCTTAGTCCTTCTGCCTCATTCCATTTCCCTAATACTAGCTAATAAAATAATATGGCATCAATACACAACAGAATTACTTACCATGAAGTATGTGCTAAAATTCTGCCTCCCAACCAACTCTTTGAAATTAAAAGGTCATCCATTTCGTACAAGACTTAGTGTTAAAGCAGACAGAGCCATCAGCCCAAACACTGTTACAGGGTGTTTTACATTTCATACCCAGACCATTTGCATTCTTGGAGCCCCATAACTCCCCATTATACGGTATAAACCTCTACTATTCTTTTTATTCTAATGGGAGACTATGCACACTATGTCATTTAACTCTTTTTAATCACCTACAAGAAAAGACTCTCCATCTCATTACCCTTGGTCTTCCTTTCATCTACCCTTCTTGCTTGCCTCAGTCGTGGACGAGGACACCCGGCATACTCTGTATGCAAAGCCGTCGGTTTGGATGCACAGTAGGCACCAGGACAGGATCAGTTTTAGCTTTTCCCACTATGACCACAGTATTTTTTTGTTAAACCTCTGAAATCCAACTTCAAAAGATTACTTTTCTTTCTTGCTTCAATACCGCCACATTTCCCTGGTTATTTGCAGCATTTGTGTCTTTGTCACTTGCTGTTAAACCACAGGGATACCACGGATTTTCTGGTACTGCGGGCAGCTGTTATTTAATGCTGTTGATAAGCTGAGCAGACACATTCGGTATTGCTGTAACACTGGCGATGGTCTCCCCCAAATTCCTCTTCTTTCTTTTGCTGCAAGCGTTTGCTTCAACACCCCTTTCATATGAGACTGTTCACACTGAATCACTTTTCACTGGCATGAAACCAGAGCACACGGATTGCTAATGACTATGCCTGCACCGGCCTACCCACAGAGCAACACCCGCCTCACTTCCCAGAGCTCACCTAGACCAGCCTCCTGTCCTGAAACACAATAACTGTATTTTTATATCATCCCCAATTACATTTGTCTAAGCTGTTCTTAAAAACCACCATGGACAGAGATTCTCTCTGCAGCTGGTTCAAGTACCTGACAAAAAATTTCATCGTCTTCCTTGCTGTGACTTACTCCAATGCCAGTTGTAGTGTCCCCCTGAGGATACAGAAGGTCACCACTCTTTGTGTGACAACCCATGGGCCTTTGGAATATCACTGTGCCCTCCCTTGTCTTGCCCCCATAACCTTCTTTTTCAAAAGATGCAAATCCAGCCCCTCCAACCTTTTTCACAACATCGTAACTTTTTGTTTTCATTTTCACTACTCTCTTCTGCACCTCACTTACTTATGTACATATTTCTTAAGTGCAGTGCCCAATAATGGGCATAGTACTTTCATCGGATGCCTTGGCAGTACTGTATAGAGCAGCATAATTCCCCCCGGTGGCTCACCCGTAACATATCTGTTAATACATGCTACTATAAGATTCACCATTTTCTTTGTCAGTAATACTAGTGACAAATACCCCGAGATACTTGGTGATCAAAAATCCTGAGATTTCCTCCCTCCAGTTGTCTGCCTAATGACTAATACATTACGTAATCTTGTGCACATACATAATACACAGTATTTGGAAAATGTCAGAGGAAAAGCTAGCGGGAGCTGCTGGAAGTGCTATGCTGGAGTTACAATCTGATCTTCAGATAGAAACCAAAACACTGTCTTTGAAGCTCTTGGCTGCAGACACTGCAACGTCAAAGGCATGCCTGGGAGACAACCTTATATCGATTTTTTTTCCCCTCCTCTGCTGCCAGACTATTCAGGATGCAGGATTTTGCTGTTATGTTTTCTTCTTTGCTTTCCTTGTGAATTAAATAAGTTCCAGAAACTGGAGTTTCAGAAACTAGCAGCACCAGAGTGCTGCTACATTAGTTGTTAATTAGTTGTTACCAATTACAGCTGTTGGTGAAGAATAGCTGGAACTAGTATCTTTGATCTGATACTTGGGGGAAAAAAAGTCCTCCATGAGTTTTGGTAAGGAAAGCACAGTCTGGGTTAAAGAGTTTGCAGACGCACACAGATAAAAAGGTTTTGTTGTTGTTTCTTTTTTCTTATTTTGCTGATGAACAATAGTCATGACATATTAAGAAAGAGGCATCTGATGCAGCATGTCAAGTAGGATTTTAACTTAACTAACTAAAATTCAGATACTTAAAGCTCAGAAATTGAGTGCACTGGAAGTATTATGCAGTTACGCAAGTTATAGTCTGAAATGTGATGAGCAATCACAGTCTGGGATGAATAAACTTCAGATGCAATCCTGAATTGGAGGTATCACACAATGAAAAATTGCTGTCATGTGAAATATGCTTGTGGAGGCTGTGAGTATGTCTTCCCTCTGGGCATTACCCAGCCTTCCAGAAAAAGAGGGGGAATTTGTGAATTTGCCTACTGAATTCTAGAGCTGCCTGTGATGCTGAAGCCATACTTTCACACAGCGCCAAAACCTGAAGACATCAGGTATCTATTTTAAGCAGCTGTTATGCACATAAACTGAGACTATAGAATTGTGCATGGCTATTTCTATCTTAGCTGTGTTTGTATGATTTCCCAGCCACTGTTAGGTGATGGCCAAACACCTCTTTCTGTACAGTGAGGGTCACTCTTCCATGGCGTTGGTGTGAGTCTAGGCACAATTTAAAGCTTACACGAGCACTGAGTTGTAAAGTAGATTTTGCTTTAAGTTTTACATAAGTTAGTTTTCACTGAGTCTGTGCAGAGCATTGAATTCTGCTCTCAGCGACTAATTTAATTTTAAAATGTCTAAAGGTTGCTGTGGAATAAATGGTGTTAGCAGCTGGGCTTTGACTCACTGACAGAACCCCAGACGGGTCGGGGTGGGACGGGACCTCCGGAGACCACCCAGCCCAACCCCTGCTGATGCAGGGTCACCTCCAGCAGGCTGCACAGGCGCGCCCAGGCGCGTTTGGAATGTCCCCAGGGAAGGGGACTCCGCAGCCTCTCCGGGCAGCCTGTCCCAGCGCTCTGGCACCCTCGCAGTAAACACGTTTGAACTCGTATTCGGACGGAACCTCCCATGTCGCAGCTTGTGCCTGTTGCCCCCTGCCCTGTCGCTGGGCACCGCTGAGAAGAGCCGGGCCCCGTCCTCTTGGCACTCGCCCTGAAGGGATTTGTAGGCATTGATAAGGTCCCCTCTCAGTCTTCTCCAGGCTGGACAGGCCCAGCTCTCACGGCCTTTCCTCACAAAGGAGATGCTCTGCTCTCCTCATCATCTTCGTAGCCTCCACTAGACCCTCTCTAATAGTTCCCCGTCTCTCTAGAACTGGGGAGCCCAGCACCAGACCCAGCACTCCAGATGTGGCCTCACCAGGACAGAGCAGAGGGGGAGGATCACCTCCCTCAGCCTGCTGGCCATGCTCCTCCTCATGCACCCCAGGGTACCACTGGCCCCTTGGCCACGAGGGCACACTGCCGGCCCATGGGCAACTTGCTGCCCACCAGCACTCCCAGGCCCTTCTCCGCAGAGCTCCCTCCCAGCAGGTCAGCCCCAGCCCATGCTGGTGCGTGGGGCTCTTCCTCCCCAGGCGCAGGACCCTGCACTTGCCTCTGCCGAACTTCATGAGGTCCCTCTCTGCCCAGCTCTCCAGCCTGCCCAGGCCTCGCTGAACGGCAGCACAGGCTTCCTTTTTGCATGTCTAGGGACATCCCTGCTGACTGGAAGCTAGCCAATGTTATTCCAATTTACAAGAAGAGCCATGAGGGAAGACCCAAGAAACTACAGACTGGTTAGTCTAACCTCAGTTCCTGGAAAAAATATGGAGATTATACTGGGTACTATTGAAAGGCATTTAAAGAATAATGCATTCGTCAACAACAGTCAACAAGAGTTCACAAAGGGAGAGTCCTGTTTAACTGATCTGAGATCCTTCTATGATAAGGTTACCCACCTAGTGGCTGAAGGCAAGGCAGCGGATGTAGTTTTTCTGGATTTTAGTAAGAATTTTGATATTGTCTCTCACAGCATCCTTCTGGACAAGGTGTCCAACTGTGAAATGAGCAGGTCCACTGGGTGAAGAACTGGCTGAAGGGCAGGGCCCAAAGACTTGTAGTAAATGGGGTTACATCTAGATGGCAACTGGTCACCAGTGGTGTTCCTCAGGACTCAGTCCTAGGGCCAGTGCTGTTCAATATATTTATCAGTCATCTGGATGTAGGAGTTGGCATTTGGACAATGCCCTTACCACTATGCTTGAACTTTCAGTCGTCCCTGAAGTGGTCAGGCAGTTGGACTAGATGATCATTGTAGGACCCTTACAACTGAAAATATTCTTTTCTCTTCTCTTCTGTTTTCTGTAAGAGTGACTGGAAAGCTGCCTGGCAGAAAAGGACCTGGGGTGCTGGTTGACAGCTGGCTGAACACGAGCCAGCCATGCACTTGGGTGGCCAAGGAGGCCAACAGCATCCTGGCTTGTATCTAAAACAGTGTGGCCAGCAGGGCCAGGGCAGTGACTGTCCCCCTGTGCTCGCGCTGGTGTGGCCACACCGCGAACCCTGTGTGCAGGATTGGGTCCCTCACAACAGAGCAAGGGGGACACTGAGAGGCTGGAGCATGTCCAGAGCCAGGCTAAGGTGCTGGGGAAGGGGCTGGGGCACAAGGCTGATGGGGGGCAGCTAGGGGAGCTGGGGGGGTTCAGCCTGGAGAGGAGGGGGCTCAGGGGGGACCTTATTGCTCCCTACAGCTGCCTGACAAGGGGCTGTAAGCAGGGGGGGGTCGGTCTCTGCTCCCTGATAACAAGCAACAGGACAAGAGTAAACAGCCTCAGGTTGCTCCAGGGAAGGTTTAGACTGGGCATAAGGAAAAAATTCTTCTCTAAAAGGGTGGCCAAGCACTGGAACAGGCTGCCCAGTGACATGGTGGAGTCCCCATCCCTGGAGGTGATTAAAAGATGCATAGACATGGTACTTGGGGACATGGGTTAGTGGTGGACTTGGCAGCGTTAGGTTCGTAGTCGGACTTGATGATCTTAAATGTCTTTTCCAACCCAAATGATTCTGTGATTCTGAAACAAATGAAAACAATGTGAAAAGATGGCATACATAAAACACAGAAATAAGCAGAAGAATACATATTGCCCTTCCAAGAACTTAGGGACAGACTGGAATAGTTAGGAGAGCTTTTAACAAAAGTGTTGACAGAAATAAAGAAAATTTATATAAAGGGCCTTTTTATTTCATTACAATTGTTTCCAGGGAACAAGCAACAGCAAAACTTGCCTGGACTTAAGAAATTAGACATTCACATGAATAACAATTACATACACAACTCTACCAATAGCCTATTCAGTTTCAGAGTGATGATAATTTATAGAGAAGATAGGCTTGTGGCGAGCCTGCTACACCGCAGGAGCTGGGGGCACCTCCACTGGTATTTGCATCATCCAGCCACTGGAACGAGCGTGGGACCATCGTGCAGGCAGTCCACTTACAGCACCGTGAGAAGAGGGAGGGGCAGTGCCAGGGCAGCAAACCACCCTTCTGGTTCGGCTCACTCACGTTCCTTGGGTGGCTTCCCTCCCCACCGCTGCTGGGGCCGGAGCGCGGGGCCAGGCACCCGGCCGCACTGCCCGTCGGGGTAAGCACTTCTGGGTGTCTTCATCACAGATCTTACGGTCTTGGGTGGCGCCGAGGATGGGGCTCCATGGGAAGGGCTGGCTTTCTGGGACTCAGCTCTTCTAGTACCAAGGGTTGAAGCTAAACCTCCACTTTTTTTTAAGCAAGGTGTCTGTCAAGTTTTTGTTTACGTGTATGATTACAGGCTTTAAAGAGTCTGTTTGTGGAGATTGCAAGTGGGGTCATGTATGGATGAGCTATTAACACCTGTCCTAAGGATTAGGTAGAGAGATACCATGACAAAATATAGTCAGGTTTGTCAGTGGGCAGCCGAGGAAAGGCAAGAAAATGACTGAGAAGAGCTGGTTAAGCCATGACTGCTTCCCTCTGCTTACTGCGAGGGTAAAAGTGTCTGACCTTGTCTGAGACTATTGAATCCTGCCCTGGGGAATGATACGCAGACATCACACAGGTAGGTTAGTCCTTAATCACAAAAAAACTAAATGGCATTGGAAGAAGAGTAAAGAAACTAAACACATCCTGAAGAATAAAGAGATCAACTCAAGAGAGTCCCTTACGGTCTGAAGGTGCATCAGAGCTGCAGAGACTGACAAAGCAACGCCATTAGCAGGAGTTCCCATCTCAGCCTGTTTCTTGGAGGAGAATCTCAAAAGAGACGTGCAAGGAGCTGGTGGAAGAAAGGATACCAGTCTCAGCTCCTGACACACCAGCTCTGAGATTATTGTCTTTCCTTTTGTTCAAGACGGATTTTTTTTCCTCCCTCTTTGGTCAGTATTTATAGACAACTTCCTCTTCTGACCGTTAGCCAAACTAGAATGCATTTGAGATTCTGTCTTTCCCCCTTGTTCTCTGAGCTTGGGTATCTGCCACAGATCGCTGTTTCACAGAGGTCACACTGCATTGCCTGATCTTTAGGCCAAAACAATACAATTAAACAATAAGGGCTTGTCGGAAACCGAGCTTATGGCGTCTGAGACATAGAACTGCATCACAAGAACTAGTTGTTTGAATCTGAAGTTCAAAGTCCAAACCATCTTCTCCCTTACCAGCCTTTGTTAGCTTAAAGATGTTAGTTGCAGTGATTAATCTGAAATAATTCTGAGCTGCTGTAGACACCTGTTCACATGGTAAGAATAGAGTATTGCACCGGTTCGTACTGAGAAGCTGTTTTCTACACAGAAAGAAGGATGTATTCTAGCAAAAAGACATTTTCCCTGAAACTCTCGTTTTGGAGGGAGAGGGAAAAGAACCACAAAACCACCAACAACAAAAAAAGATCCAAGCATTTAGGGTCAGTATTCCAAAAAAGGCACAAAGTCAAGGCAAGAAGTCATTAAAACCTTTTAGTGTTTTGGGGAGAGTTCACTGCAATTAATATATTTCTGCAAAATATTTTTATTTTATCAAGGTAGCATTTTCTGATCTATGTATAATCAACATAATCTTTTTCCTCATTTTCAGTGCATCTGAAAAGCCAGGTTCTTGGAAACCCTACGCTTCAAACTTCTTCATTACAAAAAGCATAAAATAAATCTGTTCAAGATATTACTGCATGACATAATAATTCCATCCCTGCCATTTTGAAAACAGAATTTGAAAAGAATAGAATTAAAATTGTATAAGAAGACAAAAAGATGTGCTGATAAACACGCAAAAGAAAAGTGTCTTTAGATTGGGAATGGAAATTAATGACAATTACAGATTTTTTTTCTGTGAGCCCAGGGAGTCATGAACACTGGGTCAACTGACAGAAGAAGCAGCAGAAGATTTCTAAGAAATCAAAAGACATTTTTCATTCTGGGATACTTTGAAATAATGGTCCTCAGGTAATACCATCATATCAGTAAGGCAGTAGCCAAAAAGAGCCATTTAAGTGCCTGGAATAAGCCAGCAAAGTGGGTTTTTTGGCAAGGTAGTGGTAACAGCCACAGTAACAGCCTCGACATCGGCTTTCCTACAGGCTTTCTTTTCGGGAAACACTCTGAATCCTTGTGCAATATGTGCATTAAAGAGAATACTTATTTCTCTTTGAATCTGGCAAATGCATGCTTATGAAACAACCTGCTCTGGATAGTACTTTTTAAAAAATCCACCTTGCAATGACAAAATTCTGCTGAGGCTGCCTGTTTGTATGAGAGTGAGCACAGTCACCGTCCCTTCCTCCTGCTGTTCCTGCCCAGCAAGTTAGTGAAGAAGATTTTTTTTCTTCCTTTGCTTTTCCTAGAGTGCTTGAAATGAAACATTTATGAACATTAAGGCCAAGTCAAAGGGAACATTTTGTTACCGGTGACAGAACATATTCCACACTTTCTATTTTCACAAGGGATAGCTAAACTTTGTGCAATTCTCACACACACACACCACATTTTTTCAGTTACATAAATAAAATATAAAAACTTTAAATCATATACCTTTGAAGCCAGAAGAGAAGTAAAAGAAATAAGAGCTACATCACAGCTATATAAAACTTTCGCTCGGAATTGCTTTCTTTTATGGGCCTTGAACTTCTCACAGATTTGCGCTTCGCAGACCCAATGACTGCCACAATCGCAGCTGATTAACGTTGACGCAGACATGCTGAGAAGCCTGACACGTCATATCATGACAAACCAAGTATTGCACTTACAGACTTTACAGTCTGAAAGTCTGCTTGCTGAAATACTACCAGCACGGCGAGTTGTGGGGAGTCCTGGGGTTTCTAACAGCACCTTCGGTGTGGCACTCCACCCCTACAGCACTTCAGTCAGAGACCACCACTAAAGCACAGCCCCTTCAGCATTACCTCCTGGCCTGGGGGGGGGTCCAGGTCCCATCTATCCCCTCTAGAAGCTCGTTTGTGGGGCAACTCACCCCGGCGCGGAACCTCACGCCTGCCCTGCCCGCATTTAATACTGCGCTCAGTCAAAGCAGAGGTTTTAGCTTCTTTGTTAACGACTTCTGCTGCTCACTTGCCCGCCAGTTACTGCTGAAGCCATGTCCAAAAAAGCCGATGATTTCATAGTGATTTTTGGGCTGGTTTCTCCCTCAGCGGATCAGCCTTTGCGGGTGGATAACTATATTAAGACCATCGCTACAATTGTAAGTTCTTATTCCCGCAACTCTTCATCTCCTCAGCAGTAACCACAGCTTTTCCTTCTCCCTTGCCCCACATTGGCTGGTTTTAATCTTGAAACTACAGGCATTTCAATGCTGTAAGTCAGGTATCTGGGGAGATTTTCGTCTCTCTTTATATTAGCTCAGATAAGACAGAGAGAAGACAGAAAAGGAATTATGAGGTTGGAAGCACAGCCAGAACATGGAAGTCAGGGACCGATTTCCGTACAGCTGGATGCAATCTCTGCTCCAGCAGGGAGAACCCCTCCTGAGTGATGAAGCCAGCTTCCTCCTCCCTACACTCATGAATATCGGTATATTTGAAAACAGGGTGTCTCACAACTAAATCTTATCCACAGCTCACGTCACACAAGCTTTTACAGTTAAAAGGACGCAAAATAATTCTATACGTCCTGTTTTCAGACCTAAAGATGTCCCTTTACTTTTTTGGTTAGATAGTCTAATTCTCACCACTGACTCTTTTACCTAATTATGTGTTCAGTGTGAAAGAGGTTTCTGTGAAACTACTTCAGATGCTAACAGATGGCAAAGGCCATGAACCCAGGGCTCATGACTACACCCCCCGCAGATGGCGTGTGAGCCTAACCCTGCAGAGACATGCCAGAACATGCCTCCACACACAGGAGCCAATGCTCAATAATATCCCTAGGCTTCAAAATATCAACTAGCCCTCAAAAATGAAGACTCAGCTTCACTATAAGCCACAAGAACAACTTACGGAACACATCTTTACAGCAAACAGCTTTTTAAGTTTTGCAGAAGTAGGATGAAGCTTGACTACAAGTTGAAGCTAGACTACCAAGTCAAAAAAAAAAAAAAAAAAAAAAAAAAAGGGCATATCTTTGGAAAGTACCCACCAGAGCCACTTACACACACAAGAGACTCTTATCACCTGAAGCTTTTAAGACATCTAGGCACGCAAACGGTTGAGGAGCAAACTGCTGTTACACGGCAAAGCAAAGCTCTCATCTGCCCACAGGTAGAATGAGCTGTAGGTTGCAATGAACAGCTGGTTTTGTTTGCAGGTCTTCAGGAGTTTGGTAGCTTCTTCACGTGAAGAAGTGAAATTCAGATCCTCTCTTTTTTTTCCCTTAAAAAAACCCAAACCCCACCCCAAAACAACCTGATCTATCGACCAGCCAAAACTTGTCAGCCAGCACGGGGGCAGAAAAGCCTGAAACGAGGCATAAAAGTATACTAAAGGCTCAGAATCTAAAAGAAAATAATCAAGTATCTTTTAAGCTTTCTGATATTTTAAAATCTTGCTTTCTGCAAAGACTAATAATAATTTGGTATTTGGGACTGTAGATGCTGCTTCTAGTTACATAATATTTAAATAAAACTGAAGTCAGAGATGTTAAAGAATGACACCCTTCCCAGGGGCGTTAATTCTGGAGACAGACCATGGAATTTTTTTCAAGAGTGCTAACAGTGACATATTAACAACATATTTTTATGTTGCCACTTCTGGAGAAAGAGATACCATCACCTACATTTAAGGAGCTGCTGAAAAAAGGATAATTTGGGCCAAGAAAAGATACTAAATTCTACCTTGCCTTTATAGGAAGTACTGCATCCAGGGACTATGAAGGTGAAATCTCTGCACAGGATCAAAACTTTTGTAGGAAGAGGTTAGGTGTCTCTATGTGGAGATCTACACTAGCTTAAAGACTTGATTTTCAGAGGCAATGACTGTCAGTAATTCTGCCTTGTGCCCATGAACATGGAGGTGCTCAACAGCACTTAAAATCGTTTATTGCTATTTATGATCATGCATGAATATGCTAGCAGGCTTCAAAAAAAGACTTTTGACTTACTAGAATCATAGAAAGCTTTGTGTCAATAAAAAAAAAAAAAAAGCCAAATAAGAAACCAATAGTCTCCAGGCCATGCTTCTACTTACATGTTGTGTGAACATATACATTATTTAGTTGATAGTATAGTGACACATTATTTAATCGATAGCATAGCAGGTAAAAAATTTGTACCCACTTATAAATAATATATAGAGAACAGTGACAGTTAAAATAATGAAAGTACCACATTAATGATAGCCTCTTCTATTTCTGTTATCTGTTTAATGCTTACTGGTTAGAGACTTGGGGTGGGCGGGGGGGGAGCCACTCCAGTACACAACCAAAAAATGCCCCTTTGAACATGAAAACCAGCCAGGAATGCATTGAACTCACCAGCATTTAAGCCTCTAGCTTTTGAAAATTCTGCTTCTTAAATTCCCAATTTCGTACTCAGATGCCATAGTAATGAGTCCAACGGCCAACTGGAAGAGGAAATATTTTAAATAAGTTACTCATGTTGCTTTATGAATTTCAAAGTCCCTCGGAAAGGCTGGGGTTTGTGCTGCACATCAGCAGTTTGGCTGCCCACTGCCCACTCGCTGCCGCTGCGCCCTCCGACCGCTGTCCTGGCAGCGGCCAGCACAGAGCTGGCTGGACGCGGGAGGGAAGGTGAGAGACGTACAAAGGGATCTCAACAAAAATTACTGGTTCCCAAAGCAAAACGCACGTGGAGAAGAGAAAAAGAATAAAACACTTCAGTAAGGGCAGAGCTGCAAAGCAAAGAAAGAGTAAGCGTATGACTCTTAAGTCATCTCAGACCAAGGGTGAAGTCAATTGCTGAAGTTACATACTTCTGGAAAATGTTGTTCAAGTAACATTTAGACCTCAGAGTTAATCTCAGCACATTAAAACAGCCATTAACATCTCAAGCCCTTCAACTTTGAAAATGCAGGTTCTTTAAAACCACACCAGGACCGTGAAAATAACAGAAGTTCCCCAGTTCCTGCAGAGCTTCACTGCAGAGAGTCCGCAAAATGTTGGGTCTTCTGTGTGTCTTGTGAAGTACTCCCTCCGAAAGGAGCTCTTCAGCTTGTAAGCTTCAAACGCTGTGAATACAGCTGACTCATTCAATTGGAGTTACAACAAGAAAACGCAGCTGACTGAGTTCCTAACGGTCTTTGTAGAAGATAAGGGGAATCTGTGATAAAGATTCATTCAAATGCTGAATCACCATGAGTCAACAAAAGGGAAGAGGTCAGGGCGTTAAACTGCTGTAATTGTTTCTATAGATACATAGAAATCAAATCTCGAGACACAGCATTTGTACCATGCATGCAGTAAGTATATTAACTCACCTGAGAGAGGCGTCCAGCTTCCGAAGGGTTTTTTCGCGATGCCTGCCATGGCATACCTTGCTTTGGCTTCTACTCAGCAGTCTTGATTAGGAATTAATTCGGTATTATTAAGGGGACAATCACAATAAGATGGAACAATGCAGTATTATTCTCATCTGAGTACAGACCAAAGAATCAGTGTCATATAAAGCTGTACAAATTAAGATGAATGACTGCCCACATATTTCACAACCATACTCCTGCCAAGCTTGCCCTTTCTTCCCAGCGCTGTACGCCAGATTTTCTACAACCACATGGTGAACCAAATGTCGTGGCTTCAAGACAAGACACAAAAGACACTGTGATTCTAGATACCTTTTCTTTGACTATAAGTATGTCTGACAATTAGTCCTGTGCAATTTGTGCAGAACTAGCCTACCAGAGGTACTTCAGGCCACACTAGACCTGGTCAGGGCTCTGACAGCTCCAGGAGAACAGAGTGTTCAGCTCAGACAGCTGGAATATAACCCCTCTTATGTGTCTAACTCAGGGTTAGACCACCTGCAGTGCTTATATTGATGAAAGATAGCTGATCTGGCTGTATCCAGCCAACAGGGATCACTTGATATACCGGTATATATTACCTGAAAACATGGCAAATCGGTGAAAGGGGCCTGAAAGTGTGTAAGCGCTCCCTTCTCCCCATTTTGAAAAATAAAACCCGCTGTTCATTTAGTAACGTCCAAACACAAGACACGTGAACTGCTCAGGAGCAAAGCTTTGAACATTCTGGCTGAAAGTCTTCTGCAGATGTGCAGAGTTGTTCTATTTCTAAAGGCACCAAGCATGCTCATCCCTTGGCTAAATAAGGGAGAGCAACACCCGCCCCGCCGTATTGCACAACAGTTTCTCTTGGACTGCTCTCAAGATAAGTAGACTACCTGCCACGGCCACCAAGCAAGGACCGCTCAACAAGTACATCTCAAGTGACCACAAATAAACATAAACCAGGATCCTTCAAGAGGAGTGATTTGTGTGACTGCAGAAAGCAATTCTGAGGTGTCTGGAGTAGGACATCATGGAGGGCTCCCTTCTGACACATCTCTTGTACCATCATTATGAAGTTTGAATTTGACTTATTCCCAGTTCTCTTGATTGTGAACATTTCAGCACATACCAGTCAGCACCAGAGGGGTATCCATGTGGAATGGATAGCAATTTTCCTCCTGGCAAGCACATTTTTGACAATGACTATTCTTATTCCAGGAAAATTTATTTCATACTTCAACTTAAGAGGGGGGAAATAAACAACCCCAAAAAACAAACAAACCACACTGTGGTTTAAACCACTTCACACCTTGACAAACAACAGCTGGGCTGGTGGCAGCGGAGTAATTGTGAAGCTGGAATTAAGGGTCAGCAAATGCCAAATTCTCTTTTTGAGATCAGTGTTTGAATTACTTGGAGAGTAACGAACAGGGCTGGGGCGAGAAGGCCAGACAGGGCAGCTCTCAGCTCCCATGCCCATGCCACCCTTGGGTCCCACACCTCTCACTGCACTAGGTGACAAAGGTATGTGGTAAATACTCCTTGGGCACTGCTGGAGTAAAAGCAAAATGAAAATTCAGACAAAGAATTTGTCTCATGGGTGACGCTGAGAGACCTTAAGCTTTCAAAGGGACACAAACCTGAACTGAAGCTCAGCACCTGCACAGCGTGGCTTTAGGAAGGGGAGCGGTGCTTCCAGCAGCAGGTTAACAGCAGCTGTCTGCTGGGCTCGAGCAGAGCTGCGGCACGGCTCACAGAACCGCCGGCGGCCGTGCTGGGCAAGTCCCACACATTTCAGCTGCCAGTATTCCATTTCAACCTGTTTTCCATGGGACTCATCCAAGTGTGCTTCTCAAAAGCCGAGATAGAGATCTTTCTAAAGAAACAAACACATCAGAAAGTCTTTCAGTCTTTTGTTTTTAAGGCAGAAGGCTCCATAAATTATATGAACTTTACTCACCCTCAGCAACTGAGAATTCGCAGTGGAGAAGCTACTGGAAAACATCGAAAGATTTCAAGGCTTGCTTATTTACATACACGTGGCAATGAAGAAGGGACAGCAAAAGCAACAGTGGTTTCCCAACAGTCACACTGCTGAATCTGTTTTCAAATGATACATTCCATACATAAATACTATAAAATCTCCTTTTTTCCACAGGGAGACCTGCACTGTGTCACTTCCAGATGTTGTCCTACTGTGGTACATGTTCAGTTCCCAGCTGCCATCCACAAGCAGATGTTTCTCTTCATGCTATAGTCTGTAAACTTTTTGCCTTCAGCAGAAATCTATTTAAGCAGTATTTTTGAAGTTCAAAGAACTGCTTTATGTCTCTTTCAGTTTTGTGTATTTCTATCTTTGAGGAGAAGCAGAGAACCATAATTTCTTTCTCCTTCAATTCGTGCTTCACAGATAATCCTCGATTTATTACTCAGCTCGGTGTGGAATTCACTCAGCTCAGTGTGGAATTTTACTACAAAACTGACTGAGAGGTTAAATTTTCACTCTACAAAATTGTAATCAATGATCAAGTTTAAAATGCATGCTTAAAAAACATTGAATTTCTCTTTCATTGAATAAACGCACAAAGCAGTAGGGGACTGTTATATGAACCCAAGCTCAGATAAGTAATACAGGAGCAATTTTATTCTTTATATGCTAATATCTTGATCCCACAAACCACTTCATAAGGTGGACCATATAGTCCCATCTCCATGAAAAATAATTTCTTTCAAAATTTTATTAAAAACAAGTCTTGCTTTACTTTAGGTATAAAGTCTGTTTATTTCCCTCCCCTGATTTTTCTATTATTTCTGAAGTTAATGATAATCAAACACCTTGAATTCAGCAAGAATTTTCTACAGAAAACTATATGTTTTGTTTCACCAGAAGTATAAATGGTTTGAAACATTTTTTTTTTTTTTGCTTTTTGCGTATTATTTTGTTACTTCTTCCCAGACAAATCTACATAATAAATACTTTAAAGAACGGCTGCGATAGGGTGACTTTTCCTGCATTTGTAGATGACGATGTCTACTGTTCTTAAATACTCAGACGGTTGTTCTGTATTTGGGGAAAACATTGCAACCTGTAAAACTGTTATTTCTGCAAAATGATGATTCTGAAAGTTTAAGTTTCAAATCAAGTCATTATCTCTGCCCTTAAATCCACACAAGCACACACAAACTTGAATCCCATGCCAGAGCTCAGGTGGTCTTTGGCCCCTGTTTCCCTCCGGACACTTACACCCCTGGGGTTTACCCCTCGGGAACACCTACTCTGCTCTTTCCAGGCTTTGGAAGTGGGTGATCTTCCCCCTGTTCCCAAGGACGGCTCATTCTCTAGAGGTCTAAGCAAAGTGCATTCAGGAGATCAGAGCAGGGGACCAGCTCTCTGCTCTCCCCACCTGACACCCGTCATTACGGGTTTCAGATATTCATCCTAATTCCCAACTTCTTTCTTACGCTGTGCCTGAATACGCTCAGGTTGCCTTGAAGTAGGAGCGAACACGCAAGACAAGCGGGGACAAAGCCAGGACAGTTCTTGGAAACACTGTCCTACTTGGACACATACCACCAGCATGATTTCCTTCAAGCACAGTGGAGGTGGCAGAGGACACATGAGAGTCACCAGGACGCAGCCAGGACAGGGCAGTCCCGGCCACACACGCCGCAGGGCAGCGCTCGCAGTGCACACGCTGCTGGCAACGCGGAGCCCGCGGGCTTCGTTTTGCTCAGGGCTGGGCAAGAGAGGGTTTATTTCTCTTATTTCCTCTCAGGGTCTTTGGTGTAGTTTGGTTTCCTTGATACCAAAGTTATAAACATCTGCAACTTCAAAGGCATGAAGGCTGATTTTAATTATCATGTCAGAGTTAAAATTCATAGTCATAATAACTGTGACCAGAACAAACTGAAAACCCATATTTTGTTTAGCTTCCTAGAGCATTTTACAACAAGCTCCACCTAGAGGGAGGACTGAGAGGACCTCTGTAGAATAAACACACTGATATAAAAACATGTAGCTAGCTAGTTAGGATGCTGCTCTAATTTTCCTTGGGTTTTTTTAAGCTCTGCTTCTTTGAATTGCAGTATTGTGCAGCCTGCACTGCACAGGCATCTTGCCCAGGTCTATGCTGACAACCTCACTAGTGGTATTTCTGCCCTTTGTCTTCCTTGTTTGTGTTTTTGGCTGTTTTTTTCCATTTAGAATAAAGCTTTTGTGTCTGAAAGATCTGTGTTCTTGCCAGGTCAATAACCTTAAGCCAGAATAGGAATTTTCAGACTTCTTTCTCTCCCTGCACAAACGTTACACTATCAAGTTATAGCAAGGTCAATATGTCACTAAAGCTCCTTCGTCACTGTCTAGAGTCTCAAGACAAATTTGAGTCTGTGGGTTTTGCCCTTACCTGTTACAACAGAGGGAGGGAAAACCCACAACATCCAGTACCTCTGGCAAAAGCAGCGAGCACATGCACCGCTGCTGGTGCCTTTACATAGCCAAAGTCTGCAGAAAGGGTTATCTTCCCCGGCCACTAACTCCTGTTTCTACCTGCTGATCACCAGGTCAGGGTAATACTGTGATCTGTTTAATACTAACTTGGTGTGATTAATTTCTGATAGTCACACTGAAATTATTAATAGAGGCTCACAGGTTTGTTAAATAGAAATTGGGAAGCTGACTTTTGTGGATGAGGGGAGAGCAAAGAACACTGCCTAGCATGATATTCTCCTCAAGTTAGGACAATACTGTCCGGATGGCTGGGAAGCCAGATAGGTAAAATAACCGGTTGAACGACTGGGCTGAGAGAGCAGTGCTTAAGGGGTCACACGCCACCTGGGCACCAGTAGCCAGTGGAGCACTGGAGCAGCCCATTCTGGGACACGTCCTGTGCAATACCTTCCCCAGTGACCTGGAGGAGGCAACAGAGCACTTGCTGTTGCGGTATCTCAAGGGCATGGCGGCCACCTAGAGGGACCTAGACAGGCTGGAGAAACGGGCAGAGAAGAACCTTGTGAAATTCAGCAAGGAGAAAGGCAAAGTCCTGCACTTGGGAAGGAGTAGCCCCCTGCAGCCACGCCGGCTGGGGACCGAGTGGCTGGGGAGCAGCTTTGCTGGAAAAGTCACGGAGGCGCTGGCAGAGCTGAACACAGGCGGCGGGCCTTGGCAGCAAAGGGGAAAGGCGGCCTGGGCTGTATGAACAAGGGGCACAGCCAGGACATTAAGGGAAGCAATTATCCCTTTCAGCATTCCCTTCTTTCAGCACTATCCCCCACAGCGATGCCCACTGGGTCGTCTGTAGAAGACCTCGTCCAGTTTTGGGCTCCCCAGTACAAGACAGACGCCTTGCTTTTCCACTGCCATTTGAGTTCAGGTGGAAGACAGGGAAGAGAGGTTGGTGAAATTCAGTAACCGCAGTGGATTTCCTAGAGCTGGCGATGCACTCAGCGCAGCAGAGCTATCTCCAGCTGGACTGCCTGCAGCCAGGGAAATGGCTGTGCAGTTACGGACAGCAAGGTGAGGATGTCTACTGCTCATGAATGCATTTGTGGCGGAGCACTGGCAGGACCAGTGTGTCCCAGGCATCAGGCAGCCCAGCTGGAGCGGGAGCAACATCTCCACTCACACTGCCCGACACCAGGGAGAGAGCTGCACCCATCCAAACCCGCCTCTTCCCACTCAAAGCTTGCTACTGCCTATGCATTACTCCCAGATTTCTGCACAGGAATCACAGAATCACGTAGGTTGGAAAAGACCTTTAAGATCATCGAGTCCAACCATTAAATACAGGCACCCTGTCCTAAACAAGAAAGAGAACAGTAGCTTTGATTCATCCACTCAGCAAAACTGAGAAACCTCCCTTCAGCGAAATCTATCATATTATTTTTATACTTTCTATTCATTTACAGGAAGAGAAACAATGTGCTTCATAGCTGAGTGGCTTGAGCACTCAAACGGGCATGTACAAGCCTCAGGTGAGCCCTTTGCTCTTCCCAACTCCCAGCAAAGCACTAAGGGAGCACCTGGCACCGGCCATATAGGCATCATAATTTCTTGGCAATGGCTAACATTTTTTCCATAGTCACAGAAGAAACAGAGCACACATTTCTGCTATGTAAAACTTATCATTAAATGAAATTTGACTTTATGGATGACAATAGTTATAAATAAGACTTACAACCCTAGGAATCATCTGGAAGTCCAGAGCAGCACATCCCATTCAAAGAGCCCTTATGGGAACACATCTGGTTATTTTTTAGTCGGGAGGCAGAGAGGAGCTCGTTTAGCTAAAACCAGACAACACACTTCACAGAAGACCTCTGGTTCTTAGAAGAATTGGATGATGAATAGAAGATATAAATGTGGAAATGCTTCAGAAAGGCGTTTCCTGCCTGCTTTTTCTGGGAGACATGGCTGCCTGGTGTCCTGCCGAGGTAAAAGGTGGTTTCTTCATTGTACCAACACTGTGCCCTGCAGGTGATGCAGCAACACCCCGGCTGGGGCCAGCACCCTCATGCCACACTCCACAAGCACCGCCACAGCCATGTGCAGACCCACCAGCTCAATGGCCACATCAGCGCGGCTCCCCGAGCTGTATTCCTTCTGCTTCTACTTCTATCTTCAAGGTCTCTGCCACTCCCACACCTGCACAACACTAAGGCGGGGGGACAGGCAGGACAGAGCTGACACAGGCACCCCCAGCCCAGCACCAGTGCCAGGGCTGGAGCAGACATGGGGTCCCAGGGGACATGGGGGGAGTCCCAGGGATACTGCCCTCAGCACCCTGACACTGCAAAATTATCCTGGGGTTTTAAAACTGGTGTGACAGGAGGTTCGAAAGGAAAAAAAAAAAAGGTTTCTTAGCCACTTTCACTATAATACTAGAAGGGCAGCTCATAGACTAGAGGAATGGGATGTTTTATTATTGAGAGAAAAATTCTGTAAGCAGAATTACTACATGATTGGAAAGTTAAAAAAAAAAATATTTACTTCCTGGATAAAGCAAAGGAAAATATGGTAATTAAAGAGAGAGGAGCTATAGGCGCTAAATCTTATTTGCCACAGTGGGAGGAGAGTGCGCTACAAGGTGCAGGAGATGTCCCTGGGCTACACAGCCTGCTCTGCCCATGGCATTCACACAGTTACACAGCTATTTTACAATGCTTCACGAATTGTCCCTCTCCAAGACGCAACTATTTTGTCCACCTGGCCGTGTTGTGGTGCCAATCAACTGCAGCAATCCCTGCTGGAGCGAACAGCAACAGTGTCTGCCAGTTACTTGACATCATCTGTTCAGAGGAAAGATCAAAACCGTGGGTCAACTACTTCTCATCTAACTTCCCACATGCTCATGTAACTTCTACGTCTTCTTTAGGATGATGAAGACAATCCATGTTCCTTTGTCTTATAGCAAATTTTAGAATAAAGTAGCTATTTAATTTGGCCTCAGTTCCGATGGTACTGCAAGCACACTTGTACCTAGTGTTTCCAAACACGCAACGACATGGACAGCCACGTCTCTCCAAACCAAGTCTGTGCCCTACACACCCGTGTTAACCCTCCTGACAGCGGACTGCCAGGACTCTGTAACAGGCTCCTGGAAGCCTCCTGGCCTGGTGTCCACCAGGGATAGGTACACAGCTGGGAAGTGTTCCATCTGGATAAGGAAATATCCAGCAGCACTCACCTGGCAGAAACCCCGAGCAGTGCTGGGGCAGCGCAGCTGCAGGAAGAACATTAGAAGCTACCTGGCCCTCTGGACAAAGTATTAGCCTGCCTTCACATGCAATGCCCTGGTAACACCTGCATTAGATACTCAACAAGTACTCCAGAGTATGTATTTGACAAACACACACCTATCCATCAAACATCTCGGTTTCAAGGACTGCATTTGTGTCTTCACCCAGACGGTGCCCTTGCACCTTGCAGAACTCACCTTGAGTGCCTAGTATCCAGCTGTAGTGTCGGGCAACCAAGCTAATACAGACACCTTCATATCACAGGTTGTGAAGGCAGAAATTACTCAGACAAAAACGATCTTTCCTCTACAGCATCGAGAGGAAATATACCCCCAGCAACAGGAGCTACACTGGGTCCTGAACCAAACCGCTGAAGGTGTTTAATGAGAAGGCACTGAAGTTTCCTCTGCAATATGCTGCTTTCACGGGATGCATAATTCTCAGCAAGACTTGTGATACCTGTTTTATTAGGACGTTATTTTTTATCTTAGTCATCTCACTCTAACTAAAAAGAAAACTAGACAAAGATGATAAATACTAGAAGAACTGTTCAAAAAGGATAGGCAATATAGGGTGTCCTGGCCATAAAGATTTTAGCATTTAGTCTTTACGTAAGCACAAAGGCAAAAGCTTTCCTGCAGATCTTGATAGGGTTGTGGAGTTAACTAGCCCATCCTGAAAAAAAGAAGAATTAAAAAAAAAAAAAAGACATTTTTCTTTGTTTCAAAGTTAGTCTCTTCTTGTTTCAAAGCTGGTCCTCTGAGTCCATTTACAGTGAGACTTTTCAAAACTGGGAGGATTAGGAGTTTCTGCACCAGCTACAAAGAGCCTTGAGGTAAAAATTTACAGATGGTTTAAAATGTCGACTGCATTTGGACCCATTAACTTTCATCACCTGAAGACCTGGCCCTCAAAATTAAATATTTTTAACTCACTACTAAATATTATTACTTCTAGGCTAACAGAAAAATTAAACAATATAATTGTGTTGTGTGAAAGGGGACGGTAAAAAAATACATAGCTGTGGAGGGAGGAGAGATTGCATCTTACACAGTCAGAATTAAAACACTTTAGAAAAAAAAAATAAAAGTGAGGTTTTGCTTAAAATCGCCTCAGTGACAAAAACATGCCAGTGCCCCTTCTCAGCTTAATTTTCTTCTAATACACAATTTAAGAGGCATGTTTGGTAAATATACAACCAAATTCCCTAGGGGAAATTCCCTGTGTAATTGCTGTCATAGGAAGCTGAAACCATGAGATTTCAGGCAACTGTAAGGAGGCTCCCACTGGCTCTGGCAAGGCTATATGCTAGCCATATGTTAGGCCATGTTCAGCCTGACACAAACCAGATGAACTGAAACAAAAGCGAAAAGCAAGGTAAATGCTGAAATGGAAGACAAATTACATTGTTTCCCCTTAAAAATGATACAAGGATTTTACATCGTTACATTTCCAAACTAAAGCCCAGTTAAAGCGTAAATTCAGTGTTATGTGTTCTTGATTCTCTGTCTGAACAGATTTCAACAAAAGTTGTTCCACAACAATTTTGTACCTACATAACAGAGAATATTTTCATCTGCTGAGATCCTTACTTCCAGCTGTTGAAGCTTATGTGTCCAAGAGTCTGCACAGCCCCAAACCTTAAGAAAAAGACCCTACAAATATCTCCTTACTGAAATAATGTCCAAGATATTATTCTACCATCTTTTTAAGGTTCCGATCTGTGAGTGTTTATCTGCTTCAAGTTGTTCTGTTTTCTTATTTCCTTCTTGGGAAAACTTGAATGAATGGGTTGCTTACATGTGTAGTTGGAGTCCCCATACTTAGCATCGACTGACATGTTCTTGCAGCCTGTGTGGTACATTCTGGGCTGTGAAAAAGCCCAGCTCTCCATGTGCAGTGCTTTCAGCCCAGTACTGCTGGCATGCCCCTGGCTAAAACAAAAATCAACAAGTTTTACATGCAGTAAAAACGGCGAAAAGATTTTTAAGACTGCACAATGCTTATTCATGCTCAGTGATTGCTTAACAAAAATTTCCATTCATATAAATACCCATACACTTGAGAAAGGGCAGTGTAAGAGCAGAGCCTACCCCAGGCCCCGTTGGCAGAGGCAGATGGACCATCAGCCAAGCAGGAACTGCAGAAGCAGGGCTCACTTCACCGAGACGCCATCCCCTGAGGAGATGGACGGCACGGACTCCTGAATGCTGATCAGAAGGCGCTTTATTAATCCAAAACCCGCGCTTACATATCCTCATTTGCTGTTCACGCACACCATACTAAAATATCATTGGTTAATCAATACTGTTCACGCGCTTCTTAACTATATGTCATTGGTTAATTACTAAGCTACAAACACACTAAACTTCTTGCTCAAAATGCTGTTTTTAAACCAAAGTTGCTGTTTCTCATCTGCATGTTCAGCCAACCTTATCTTCTTTCTTCTTCAGCCTTCAAGATCCTTCACAGGCATCGTGAGATCCAGCGCTCACCATAAAGCTCTCTACAATCCCCAGCCATCAGGGAAGCAGGAATCAGTTTGGATGATGTAGCTCCAGACTTCTTCCTCTCCCCTTGTCCTGGCATCACCCTCCTGACTCTCATCAATACAAGATCCATTTGGCCGCTGTGAAGAGCAGCCTCTCCTCCCAGTCCTTGGCCCACACATTGGAGGATGATGACCAAGAAGAAGACAAAGGGAGAAAGCAGCACAATTCCTGCAGTATTATCTGCACCCTTTTACGTGAGCGTGGCTTGTACAAGCTGAACACCTGAAGAATCAGACTGTACAAAATGCCACGGGCTCTTCCACGGGCTCCCCAGCTCAAGAGGCTTTTGACCTCATCCCTGAAGCCCACAGTCAGCCGTGCCCAGGCACGGCCCCAGCTCAGGACACCGCCGCTGTAGAGCACAGCTCACAACGCTTTCCGCGGAAGGATGAGCGATGCTCCGCCGCCGCAGCAGCACGACGCCAACCACGCACTACAGCCAGGCACCGCACAGTCGCGGTATCCATTACGGTCGCCTCGCGCCTCACCCGGCTGCCCCACACGGCCAGGTCAGACCCTCGCCTGCAGCACTTGACCCTGCCCCACCTTCTGCCTGCGGGCTATGACAGCGCTACCAGAGCGGCCCTTCCCCACTTCAGGAGTGGGAAAAGAGGAGGGGCTGGGTCCCGGCTGCGCTCTCCCTCCTCTCCCCCTAACAGCCGGTGTTCCGGCGTTTCCTGAGCGATGTGCTGGAGGAGCTGCAGCACATATGGTATCGGTGTGCGCCCTGGGGGTGGGAGGGAAGGAAACGCTCTTCTGTTGGGGAAGAAAGAGGTTTCCAACCGTAGAAGGAGGCAAAAGAGAAGCAGCTCCAAGTCCTGAGCTGCACATTGTACTACAGGCCAATGTCATCCTCGGTGGAGGAGCTCCAGGGCTAAATCAGAACCTCTTGGCCAGGGAACCCAGCAAAGGGGGCAGCGAGAGCCATTTGCCTTCTCTACAGTCCCCTGAAGCTCATTGACCTTTTTTAATCCCCCACTAACGCGACAGAAGCCCAGCGCTCCGTGGCTTGACTAAAGCACTGGGTGCTCAAAGGTTCCAGCGCCGCTGTTCACCGTCACTGCGGTGAAAAGGGGACTCTGGCTCTGCAGGCCAGGAGACCTCATGCCTCAGGAGGAGGTGAGATATCTGGTTAGCGAAACCTAGGTTTTGTGGGTTTTTGGAAAACCTGGAAGCCCCATTAGACCAAACATTCCGCCTTTTCATGCCTCCAGAAAGGAAGGTACCAAAGCAATAGGCTTCACCCTGCGACGGGTCTGTGGAAGTAACCTGCTGTCAGGACAGCATGGAGTATAGTCTTCAGGCCTTTGCTTTTACCTTTTAATGGTTGCCAATACCAAAGGCACACGATGAGGAGTTAGCAGGTCACAGCTGTAGAAACAGGACTGTACACAGAAGAACTAAACTGTGTTACCAGCGGCTTGCTCCTCTAGAACCGCACGCGGGGTCTCCTGCGTCCCACGTACCTGACCCCTCCGCTCTCACCGCGTAAGCGCGAGGCCCACACGGCCCCATAGCAGCAAGTCCCATTTGACATTGTGCTGGAGAGGGAGGAAAAAAAAATTATAACCCTTTCAAAGTACCGCCCCTGGCAATCTGTCTTGGATATGATATATAAGCAAGACCTCTCACATCTTTGATTCACTGATTGAAAGTGACTGGTCTATATGAGAAGGAAGCAGAACCAGAACGTTAAAGACACAGACAGCGGAAGGCCTGTAAGAAAGGTACGTGGTGAATGCACTTAGAGATTCATTTCTAATGCAGCTGAACAAAACGTATGGAGCATACCCTGCTGTTCCTTGCTGCCCTCAGGCTGATGCTGCAGTCCCAGGATGCCTTAATGCTACAGCACCTTTTACAGTGGCCTCTTCTTCAGCGCGTTGTTTTTAAAAAAAATAAATCCATAGGAAAGCCTTAAAACCTGAGTTACTTAGGAAGCTCTAGATAAATCAAAGGACTCAGAGGATTAACTTCACTTGAGGTGCAGTGAAATTTCTAGCAATGAGACAAGCCAGGATTGCCAGTCAATGTACGGCACTTCAGCTACAGTTTTCAAATCTGGCTGAAAGTACATTCTCCTCAGCTACATGACTGGGGTGAGTAAGTTATTTGTTAAGTGGGTCTTTTGCTTTTATTCATAAATATCTTTTTTTTTTTTACTGTTTTCCTAAGTTGCAGCAAAATATTTTAGGAAGATATAGCTCCAGCGAGAACTGTAGGTGTGATATGGTTTTGTTTAGCAAGACAAAATAAAAATACAGGCGTCGGAGAAATCTATGGTTTAGACACGCTGCTTATATGCATGCATAAATAAATATCTATCAATTACTTTAAAAATAGCAGCACTGGTCAGTTGAAACAAAGAGCAATAACTACTTCCCAGTTTTTGCGAAATAAAAGATGACTACATTAAAAAAAGAGACAAATTTTAGTTAAAATATTGCTTTCTGCAACTCTCCTTTATGGGCAAGATAATGTTTTCCTTCTGCTTTTTATATTATCAGTTTGCCTTTAGAAATTGGACAGTTAAGGCTTATAAATATCTTTTGATATGAAACATACTTTTACTGCTTTTAGAGTTTTGTCTCATACTGGCCTCAAATTCTCTATATTATAGGGGGAAAATGAGTAGTTTCTTCATTGTGGAAAGTTAAATCTTGTTTGCTGTTTCAGGAGTGAATTCATTGAATGTTAGATCTCTTTTTCTAAGCTGCTTCCAACATTTTTTGTTACCCTCTACCTTACCAGCAACTCTTACTTATAAACATTCTACACTGTGCATATTCAGACCTATACAAGATGTTTTTATGATGTGCATATAATTCTGAAACCTGTAAACACACTGATGGTATTAACAAGGATCATACACCCGCGGCCTTTCTTGTATAGAAAATAAGAAGGTGGGAGTTCTGAATGTTCGAAGAATTTAAAGAATAGGTCTTTAAATGTGAAGCTTGACGTCACATGCACACAGTTTTGTGGCTCTCGCACAAACACTAAAGAAGCTTCACACTTTAATTCTGGCAAGTTTCTGAAAACGTTCACTCCGTTTGTTGAACAAGGATGGCAAGCTAAGATAATTTTTTGTAGGGCAATTAGATCAATAGTCTTCATTTCCAGTAGATTTAAATTTTAAATGGGAGAAACAAAAAAAAAAATAAAATTAAAGGGAAGAAAGATTTATTGTAATGCTGGGTTTGTGAGGGATTTTTTCCCCTCCCTTTCAAACTCCTTTGCAACAAAAAACGTACCGATCTATCCTAAACCAGTCAGCAGCACTGCTGAGAACTGATACAAAATGTTGTTGCAACAGACAGAAATGTGGGAACATTAACTGAATATCATGGGGTACTGAAAGCGCTTTTCTGTGCTTAGTGAGAAAGCAGATGCTATAGAACAATTAAAATTCATTTAGGACATCAACAGCACAGGCTGTTCGAATGCTTAGATACATCCCTCAAAGCACAATAACTCACTAAGGTGTGAAAAATAATATGACTGTAACATGGCCAAACAAAGCTGTAGATGTCGAATGCAAATTAGCTATTTAATAAAATATTTTTTTTCCTTTCATAGGTTGGTCTCGACTATCATTAAAGCTTATAATTTAAAATGCAAAGAATATAAGAATTTAATGTAAAATATCAAAGCACTTCCCAAACCTCATTTTATGTAGAGAGAGTATATGTATGTAGTGCATAGATTTGACGTACTGAGGCATAGTGATGCACCATGTATTAGTTTTGCAGTGATCTGAAATACAGCAGGAACTTCAAAGAGTAATGAAAATCCTTTCCCTAAAAACATTTACAATTTAAAGTCCTGAAAACCTATCACAGACAAGTAGCGTATCTGGAACGTACTGCTGGCACTAATTAACGCCGCGCTGCCACCTTCACGTTTACGTCACTACTGCTCCCTTCTTCCCGGCATTATTCCTAACGCTCTACCTGGTTTGCCTTTGCTGTCTTTAGCCCTCAGGCAAGAGAATAAACTTTTAACTAAGGACATATCATCTAAAGTGTTATCACTTATTTCCATGAAAGCAGGAATAAGCCAGGTAAGTTTATAACCCAAATTTGAAATATTTAGCCTTCAGTTAAACACCTTTCTGATTAAGTATGAAAGAAAACCAAATAGGTTAGGATTAACTGTTCGTGGGTGGTTGCCATTATTAAATAAACATAATGAAAGATGGTATGGATTAATTTTTTAAGTTTTTCAATTAATCTTTTGCCTGGTATTGTTCCTGTCCAAAAGCTTTGACATTTTCAATATTTCTATGATCAATGTACTCTCTCTATTTCTCTTCTCTGAGAAACAAAGTATTTAAATTGCAAAGCAAAATCGTATCTCGTATTGGCCACAATGTTCTGAAAATTAGGGCAAGTAGAGAAATAAGGTCAAACCTTGCTGAAAGGCTTTAGATCATTAGTGTGAAAGACAACCCCCGTTAGGGATTTCCCAGCGATGAGAAGGAACGCGCGATGCCGCGGTAATAACGATGGCAGCACATCAATGTGGCGGCAGGGAGGGGCGGCGTGGCGGGGTTCATGTTGTGTAAACACAGCGCTGAATCTAGTACTAACCTGTAGCGTGGGGGGATTTTACTGCTTGTGATTGCTTCCAGTGAAATAGCGTGCTTTGATTTCTCAGATTTGAGGATAAACCATTAAATACCATGCGTCTCAAGCCTAAAAAAAGAGACATTCTTCTGAAAGATGTAGTATGGTTTTACCAAAACGCAATGTGACTATTCACAATCTTTTATTCAAAAGCATAAATCAGATTGATTTCACTTGCATCATTCAGGTGTCACTTCTCCAAATGCTAAGATTTCTCTGAATGTTCTCCAAATATACCCATCTTCTCCATTAATTGTTACAGAAAAAAAATCTAATTTTATAGCAGCCCAACTCCACAGAACTAGGAGCAAGACATGTAATAATTTTAAACTGCCTCCCACTGATTTTTGCAAAGCCAGGTGTGCAAAACTTGGCATTTCTGAGATTTTTGTTACATCTATTCCCATAAAAAGGCAAGAACCAGTTCAGATATAATCTGTTCAACCAAGTGATCAGTTTTCAGGATGGATCAGGACCTCGTATTTAAGAGGATGAGAAGTCTCAGTGAGAGATGATAGCCCTGCAAAGGAACTCTTTCGTGGCCAATTGTTTTGTTCAATCCTCATCCTAGCATGATGTTTCAGACACTTCATTACTCTATTCTTAATTACTTTTAACCATTTGTTGTGTATGGATAAGGATTTACTTGCTAGAATAATCTGTTTCATTTTAAAAATACCAGATATATAAGCTGTGAATTTCCACTCTGATGTTCCTTCTATCAAAACATTAGTTGCCAGTTATTTCACATCTGCATTCCCAGATCACACTGTATCTGAAAAATATAAAGGCTTCTTATCAGAAAATATATAACTAAACATGTCTTAAATAGATTCAGAAAGCTTCTAAGAGTCTCAAAGGATGGCAACGCAGAAACCTGATTTTGCTCAGAGAGGGTTTCCCGTGCGTACACTGCGCCGCTGCCCACAGGTGTGCGTTATCTCCCCTCTGAGCAGTGAGCAGCACGCTCGTGTGCATCCTCTAGCTGTCCCTTCCCACTGTCCTTCCCGCAACTACATTTAGATCACCTGCCCATACTAACATGTCACAGAAGCAGAGAAACTTCTTCCTACTCAGACTGGTGGCAGTCTTGTAAATAACAGCAACTTTTATTTAAGCTGCCTTTCTTATTCATCGTTAGAAAAACCACCTTAAGCCAAGGTGCAAAGGTGTTCAGAATAGCAATGGTTTCCTGATGAAAGCATTTGCAACCGAGAAAAAAAATAGATAAGTTAGAATTGTTACGTTCTTGCACCATATAAACGTGGCAAAACGACGATGAATCAGGCTGCTTTCTGTCACGCAAACATAACTGCAAAATCGAAGAGCCATGGCCCAGAAGAGTCTGGTCTCATTTACCCATGAAAGACACCAAATCCTATTATGAGGTAGCGTGAGACAGTTAAAAAATACGATCTGTAACTATCCACAGACTATTCAATGGCCTTTGCAGATGATGGATGCGCACTGATCCTTGCCTGAATGGCAAACAAACCACACGCATATCCACATCCTTACGGGAACAGGAGAAAAACCCCTTCTCTTGTCTCATCCCAGTCCTAACGCAACTAACAGCATCTGCAGAGAGAGAAGCACACGAGGAGGGACGCTGGCACAGGTATCAGGCAGGTGTGGAAGAGTCCGGGTGTCACGCTGTGGTACGTGTGGGATAACAAACAGCAAGGAAGGGTATGGTGAGGGAGCCAGGAGAAATTACGAGGAGATGGGAGAGGATGACAAAATGGGGGGAATCGGCAGAGAGCAAAAAGCATGGGTAATAAAAAAAATAAGGTGTAAAGGAAAGACAGAAAAGCGAGCCTGAAACTTATCAGAGAGAGGAAAAGGAAACAGTCAGATAGACAACGAAGTGTGGAAAAACAAATGTCATAGAAGAGTCTGAGTGAAGAAGAGCACAGAAGAGGAAGAAAAGCCAAGATGTGCCAACTATGGAAAGAAGGAAGAAATAAGGCGAAAAAGGAAAGGCAAAATAAATACTTTTTTTTTTTTTTTTTTTTTTGGTAAACTTACAACAATAGGAAATATAACCAGCCAAATAGGGAGAAAATGAAACACTGACTGAGATGAAACAAAGAGAAAGACACAGATATGCGCGCGCACCACATTTTTCACAAGGCTACAATGGCTGGTACTGTGAATGCAAACCAGGCTTCCCGCATCGTGTCTGACAGCCTAAACCATGCTTCAGAGTGACACCGAGTTTCATTTCAAAGCAGCACAGAACAATTCTTGGGATTTCTTTCTTTTTCAAATGAGAAAATTAATTACATCCCATAAATGTCTGCAATATAACAAGATGTCAATTTGGTGCCCCAAAGCTGGAATAGAAGATAAGAGCAGAATTTGGCCCTAATCCAGATAACAGCAGTGTCTGAAAAATAGATTTTCTTTTATGGGAAATTTTGACTAAGCTATATTTCATTTCATTTCAAATGGAAAAAACATAAAATCAGAACATTTTGAACTTAAACTTCTGAAATTGAATAAGAACAGCATTTTCAAAAGAAAGGAAATTGCTGATGCTGTAAATTCTCCTGCAGATATCAGCACAAAGTTTTGTAATTGAAATTTTTTCAGTTGGAAAATTTGGTTGCTGTTAAAGTTTTTCATGTGGTAAATGTCAATTTTAGCAATGGAGAACATTTCAACCCTCTAAAATTCAACCAATTCTACTACTAAGTGTTCCACCTCATATTTATCACCCAACAAAAGTGAAGCAACACAAGCAGAGAAGGAGGGAAAAACATCTGTCCTTTCAAAAGCCTCGGAAACACGTGATGCTCATGCGAGCCTGCCCTCCTCCCACTGTTCTAGGTTTCTTCCGAGAGCCGCTCTGAGAAGCTGCTCAGAGCATCACGCAGCTGTTTTTGCTCATTGTGTTCATCTCTATCTGGTCCCTTAAGCTTTGCTTCTCAAGCTCGTTCAGGTAACTCACAGAAGACTCATTTTTTCCCCCACATTTCTGGTTGCTGGATACACCTTCCCTTCCTGTGGGAACTCTGCTGGTGGGTAATCCCTGAGTGCTCCAGGATCCAAGCTAATAGCCTGGATACTTTTTGGTTTATAAATCAAATGCTAAGCATTTAATTTATATACTTATATATGTTTATTATTACATATCAATATGTATTTTATATATTCTGTAATGTATAATTAAGATATTAATTACACAGTCTATATTAATTGTATAATATTTATATTTCATATAAATCAAATGCTAAGCATGTACAAAGATGCTAAGCACTGTGCGTTTCCTTCAGTAGGACAGAAATCCCCAGATATTCTGTGACATAATTTTGCTCCTGTATTAACACCAGACACAACAATTTCTGAAAACCTTTCAGTCTTTGCCATGTGTGTCTGTAACAACAGGTGAGCGACATTCAAACTGGATTTAGTTCCTTAAATTGATGTCACGAGATTTAGGTAAGGTTTTCCAGGCACATTTCAAATCTAAGAGGGAAACCAGCTTCCAGTTAGATGGTCGCAGGATTACAAGCAAAACAGGCTGTGCACGTGAGACTGCCCCAGGTACCCCCGCCTTCCGTGGTACACGACACATCAGTATGTCTGCTCAGCGAATAACTAATTGTGTGTCACCTGGCCGAGCCCCTGCACATTCCCGCTGGCTTGCAAAGCACAAAGGCTCAGCCGCAAAAGGCCGGTTTTACGTTAAAAACTGATCCCACCTTTTCACTGTTACTGCCACATATCTTAGTAATGAACGTTCCAAGAGCATTACACATGTGGAGCTTAGTTAGCTTTTTTTTTGTGTGGTGATGTAAATACTACATTTTTAATTACTACTTCTTTGACAGCACTTAGAAATTTTCATTTGACAATAGCAGGGCAGAGAAAGGACAAACACATTCCTTCAAATTTTCTGGCAAAAAGAGACATCTTGGATGCAGAAGGCTTTCTTTGATTTATAAAGTTATTCAGTTTGAAGCAAAAAGATGTTAACAAGTCTGCTGTGAAAAGTTGATTTTTGGTTCGATTTCATTCTCCAGCTCTAATCAGCTCCATGTAAATCTGGAACTGTTGCATTATGACTTAAATAAAACTACTTTAGACTTTGTCTCTGCACAAAATTGACCTTGAATCAGGAAAACATACAAGCCCATGGTCACTTCTAAGCATTTGAATAGTTTCCGTTACTTTAATATATTACCTACATACTTAAAGGCCATAGTTATGTGCTTTTTGTCTCCTCGGAGTCTCACTGTTCATATTTGTGTCAAATCCTTTTTTAAATTGCACGACCATGGTCTATTCATTGTTCTGTTTCACTATGGAAGAGGAGAACTGAAGCTGTAACACTGGAAAAGTAAAACCCCGGTACAAAACCAAAGAGAATAGTTTTTAATGGAGGAAGGAAATAAAATAAAATAAAATAAAATCAGCCTCCTTACAGAATATGCATACAATACTGCTTGCAACAGGAGCTGCCTGGGAGATCAGTCATGACAGCTTTCAGGACAATGACAAGAGCACAGTATTTTAAACCAAGCAAATAAATGTCGGCAGTCAGTGGAGGGCTGGGATAATTTACTGAAAAGAAACAGTCTGCAGTGTCTCAGTGTCTTAGTTCCCTCTCAGAAGAAATCTGTGATTAAATAGATGGACACTGAAAGACTTTTCAAAGAGGGCAGAAAGTATGCTACGTTCTAGCCAGCATGCAAAAAAAAAAAAAAAAAAAAAAGCAACTTCACAATCTGTTAGTGCCTTAAATCAGAAGTGGCAAAAAAAAAAAATTAATTTTTAAACTTCTGAGGTTTACAAAAATTTCCAGTATGTGGGTTGTGAGGAGCGGTTCCAACTCCAAAGCAGCAGTTCTCATGGCCCCACGTATTTTTGCAAACGTTTCAAGTTCTGTAAAGTCAGTTTGTGTTACCTCAGTATCGTCTTTCTCACCTAAACCTCCCCATTTTCGGAGGCCTGCTGAGCTGGGCGGGGAGGGGGAGTAACAAAAAGACCCCCCAGAAGCGGTATTTTTCCCAATGCAGGAACAGTCCTGATGAGATCCTGAGGGAACACTGAAAAACTGTGTAAAACCAGACCTGTTAATCACGGAGAAATGCAAAGGGGCTGCAGTTTTATTTCATACTGGGGCCTTTCCCCCCTCCATTACCTTTTTTATACAAACACTCTTGAGGCTCTTAAATGAAGTTTGATTATTCAGCTTCCAAAAACCCAGTGATGCTTTGCCACTTATTCCAAACTGAAACTCTTGGCGCCCTCGGCTACGAACACGAGCCGTCCTGCCAGCGGCTCTATAGCTTCACAATTACTTATTTCTATCTAACTCCTCGCACAGAACTGAACTAAGTAGGCATAAAAAAGCCTCATGGCACACATGACATGTACATGGCTGTAAAATAGCAAACAAAAAGTATTAACATACCACTGAAATGTATAATTAAACCCTTGAAATTATAAAGGGACATGTGATATGTTTTGAATAGTTGTGTCCACCTTCTGGTAAACTCATCTGGGGCTCGTACCTGCAGTTATCAAGCTTAAGAAAAAAGCCTCTCCTCCCCTAGGTCCTTGCTTTTAGTTACGCTGCAAAACTACCTCATTGGGGCAGAGTTAATCCATTAAAAACTCCGTTATTTTCCTGTCTAGGGAGCTGCTGGGGAGTGGTCAGACACATGTCCAGCAGTTAGAATAATTTTTCCAGGGAGCGAGCCAGCCAGATAGGGGAACTTGCAGTAACAAGCCTTAAACAACTACTAAAGAGCACAACAGATTTTTTTATTTTTTTTTTTTAATTAGCAGGTCTTTTCAGTTGTTCCCCTCTGATGTACCTTTTTCTACCTGAGCGGCAGAAGAATCTCGCTGCTATCAGCTGAAAATGTCCAGACTGCTGGATCAGGACTGTCTCTGTGGCTTTCAAATGGGGAGAAAAAGGAGGGGCTGAGGGTCAACTTTCCACCAGTTTTTTTCAGAGTGAAAACAGTGAAAGGAAAAAAAAAAAAAAAAAAAAAAAAAAAAAAGAAAGAGCAGTGAGGAAAGGTAGAAATTCAAGTAGAAAAGAATAGGCTGTCTATCCTCGTTATAATTTTGTCAGCTAAAATTTAGTACATGCTTCTTCATTGCTTTCAGGAGGAGGTGATATTTAAAAGCAGGCTGCACAGCAGTCAAAGGGGAGTACAAACAACTCCAAAAGCTTTGCCTATGTTCTCTGCAGATCAGCAGAACAAGGGGGACCAGCTGCATTGATTTTCATTTGGGCCTGATGAATAGGACAATAGCTTACTGTTTCGGTAGAACCAAAACATTTAACCTCTTCTACAGGGCATTTAACTTCCACTACGTTGCTTGGACTTAAAAGATCGTGTTTTACTGCTGCACGGCACTGGAGATATTTGTCTTCCTTTACGCTTGAATCAGTCTTGCAAAACTGTCTCGCTGTCTGGGACGCAGTAAAGTGTTAAAACTCCCTTAACTCTGATATTTTACCTTTTTGCTCTTCTGCATTTATTTGCTCCAGTTTTCTGCTTGACTTCAAATACTTCTTTTTCAGCACTGCCCGTGATTTAGATTGTTCTGATTCTGTTTGATGTATCTGGGTCTTCAGTATTTTGTTGCAAATCTTCCTCTTTAGTTTGGTCTGCTCATATCTAATTTTTTTCTGAAATTATTTTACATGTTATATTATCTCTATACACTCTTTTATTGTGTGATTTTCATGTTAACGAAGTACATTTCCTAAGCTGTATTTTTTCACTGCTTCATTTGTTTGGCTAAATTACTTTGTTTCCCCATCCAAGTGAGGTAAATAGAATTACTATATAATATTGAAATAGAAAAAACCTTTATCTTCCTGAAGCTTTTGTAACTCCTGAAAGATTTTAAGGGTTTAGAATTGATTTGTTTTGGGAGTGGTAATATTTCTCTTCAAACATTGGACTGTAATTCTTTTACTAATTTGCCCTGTAAGTTCTCTCTATAGTATGTCATAAAAAAGTAACTCTACGCTACACATCTCAAGTGTCTAATCCTCCATTAGTATTCCTAATATTATATAATTTTGTGCAAGTTTAGCAAGCAACAGTTGCTTTACAGAGTTCAGAAGATATGAAATGTAGACATAATTTGTGATTGCCGTTTGCAATACCAGCATTTTTCTTCCACCCTGAATTCCTACAGTGCTTTATCAATTTTATCGTGACTGCAGTCACTAGAAAACAAACAGTAACATTGTTCATTTTATTACATTTGTTATTTTCCTAAACAGATGCATTTCTTACTGCTTTCCACATTCTCATCTACTTTTTTTTTTTCTCTACTTTATTTCTGCTTGTATATTATACAGCGCTTTTTCTTTTGACTTTCGGTTATATGATGAAAGAAAAGCATAGCTCACTGTGTTCAAAAGTGCCTTTGTTGCTTTCTGGCATTTCCACAGTTTGTGGGCCATCCTCTTAATATCAGAAACACTTCTGATGGAGGCAGGAAGGGCTCTCGAGAGGCATTATTTGACTGTAGAGTCTGCCCCCCCCCCAGGTTATATGCATTTTATTTCAATAGTATGAAGTCTCTCCAGTATACGTTTTGGGCTGCTTTAGTCACAGTCTCTCTAAAAAAAGTCTTTTGAAGCTATTAGGGGTTGGGGGCAGTGGGGGTGGTGGAGGTATGACTTTTGTAGTTTGGTTTTGGTGGTTGTTTTTGGCTTTTTTTTCCTTGATGGTTTTTTGGTTTGGTTTGGGTTTTTTGTTTTTTGTTGTTTTTTTTTTTAAGAACATGTCTCTTGTTTGGCTTTCCAAATATCGAAGCTGCACTTCCCTGTGCATCTTTTTGCAGAACCTTTTGCAGAATAATTTTTTTTTCTCTCCGCTGAAGCAGGCTCAGAAAGCTTTTTACAAACATTCTAACCCAAATGCAAAAATACACAAGTGATCACAGATAGGGAAGATAACGGGGGGGGGGGGGGTGGAGGGGGGCGGGGGAA